>OU342745.1:313420024-313776988 GCA_910589775.1 Avena eriantha | reverse complement strand
AAATGTGTGTTCTCTTCAGAGACCACACATGGATCCAGTAGTGTCATTCCATGTGTGTTCTTTTCACAATCCACATATGGATCCACCAGTGTCATTGCATGTGTGTTCTTTCACAATCCACCTATCGATCCACCAGTGTCATTGCATGTGTGCTCTTTTCACTAACAACAACCACAATCATTGCATGTGTGTTCTCTTTAGAGACCACACATGGATCCACCAGTGTCATTGCATGTGTGTTCTCTTCACAATCGACCTATGGATCCACCAGTGTCATTGCATATGTTTTCTTTTTAGTAACAACAACCAGAGTCATTACATGTGTGTTCTTTTTACTAACAAACAACCAGCGTCATTGGAATGTGTGTTCTCTTCAGAGACCACACATGGATCCACCAGTGTCATTGCAAGTATGCTCTCTTCACAATCCACCTATGGAACCACCAGTGTCATTGCATGTGTGTTCTTTTTACTAACAATAACCCGAGTCATATCATGTGTGTTATTTTCACATACCACATATGGATCCACCAGTGTCATTGAATCCACCAGTGTCATTGCATGTGTGCTCTCTTCACAATCCACCTATGGATCCACCTGTGTCATTGCATGTGTGTTCTTTTTACTAACAACAACTAGAGTCATTTCATGCGTGTTCTTTTCAACTATGGCCGCTGGCCACAAACAATCGGGATGCAGAGCTAACCGGGCAACCGCTCTAGGCTTCTAGAAGATCCGATCCCCGATTGTTAGGCGTCATTGGATCGGGGTGCGTGGACGATAGTGATGTCCTTCGCGAGGGCGATCCAGGAGAAGGCTGTTCTGCGAACTAATTGGCAGTGGCAACGACGCAGGGCCTACGTCCTTGCCCTTATCCCCTTAACCTCGGGGCCGAAGATCAGATCGTGTTCCTTCATCGCCATGGAGAGGGAGAGGTCCAAACTCAACTTGCACGAGGCTCAGATGTTCGCCCACTACGACATACTCGCGCCGCCGTTCGCGAGGCTTCCGGCCAGGCTTCGAGCTTAGCTACGCCGGGGTTCCTGTCGTGCCGCTCTGGCGCGACAACGCGTTGGCGAGGTAGATCAAGGAGCGCGGCCGCCAGCTGTCGGAGCGGAAGAGGGCAATGGCGCGGTACTCGCGCACAAGCGCGGTACTGGCGAAAGTTGTTCAAGAAGGAGCGGGCTGAGTTGATTGAGCTGTGTGGAACCCACCGACGGAGATCCACCCAGATCTGCGCAACCCCGAAGGGAGGCAGCGCTTCTGGGCATTGGCTGGGCGTACGACCTCCACCGTTATCGATGCAGCGCGCTGTGAAGAATCCATGAGGAGGAGGAACGCTGCCAGGAACGTCGGCATCGATTCCAACGCGGAGGAGGCTAGCGGTGATGCGAACAACGTCATCAATGATGGAGACTGCAGGAGCGTCATAGTCGATTAGGGCCACTTAAGCATAAATTAAATCTATGCACGGTATCTTAATGCGCTCTTTGGATCTGGGTCACTTGAGTCATGGTCGATTATCGTCAGAATCTATATATGTTGGCCATGTTTTAGTTGTCTTTGTCTTTGAAACTAGTCGATCGAAACTCGTTCGATCCTGAAAATAAAGTTCGCGCGTTCCTAGCATATCTGATGGGACACTACGCTGACTCTGCTCCCAGCACTTGATGGCACAACCATAATTTCGAGTGCGCCAGAGGAGAAGGGATCGAGCGTGTTGTAATAGTGTACTACTCTTGTCCAGATATAACTGACATAGTTTTTTTTAGATATTTAATAAATGTGTCTATACCCAAAATATGTCTAGATACATGTTTTAGGTTTCTCTGTCTATCAAACTAATCAAAAGTCGTCAAATTCTGAACAAACAAAGTCATTGCATTCACACCTGATGGGACAATACGCTGACTCTGCTACTTGATGCCACAACATAATTCTGGAGTGCGCCGGAGGAGATGGGAATGCAAGGGAGATGGGAACTAGTAGCCGCGTCCAAACGTAGGTAAAAAATTAATGTAATAATATTTAAAAAAACTGTAATCTGGTCCACATGACCCATCACAGACACGTTGCACGCGCTAGATATAAATAAAGACGACACGGCTAGTTTAGTTCCAATGATATAATTCAACATACGACGTTACTGTGCCTGCATCTTTATTCTCCTCTTATTAGTCTTCTAGCCCACACTGCATTAAGCATCAGTTGATGAGGATTAAAAAATGGCAAATAAAACAGTTTTTAAGCTTACCTTTCATCCGGAGAATCATACAAAGATGAAATTGGCAGGGATTTATTATTTCTCCTACAGTTAGCCGAAAGATCCTCAAGAACATCCTCAATCACCCCTGCAACTTCTTCATATTCTAATACACCTCCATTATTTGCCCTTTCCTCCCTGTTCCGCTTACCCTTTTGTTTCTTTTCACACCCTTTTCTCGCTGGCACCTCCACTTCTTCATAAATTGGGTGCTTACGTACGTTTTCCTCCGAGTGCTCATCACAGTCTTCGCGCTGCTCTTCCGCCAGTTCTGGCTGAGAAGCCTCATTTCTGCCATCGGGGTGTGAATAGGGACAATATCATGTGTAACTGGGTTTTTGCACAACCTCTTGATATGTCTGAATCCGCCACAACGTTTGCATTTCCTTTTCCTAGCTCCCAGCCTTGAACCTTTATTGGTGGAGGCTTCGATCCTTAGCTTTCTAGGCCTCCCAGGTGGCCTCCTAAGAACTGGTGGTTGAAGTTTGAACCCTGGATCGACAATCTCCCAATCAATTTCATCGGCCATAGGTGGTACGTTTCCTGCATAAGTTGCAGCAAACTTGTCCACGGAGAAATAGTTGTCGACATAGTTCTCCATTTCAGCTCCGTTACCTCTAAGATTTAAGATGAAGTAAATTGCATGGTGCCATGGCAGACCAGTAATCTGCCACTGCCTGCATGAACAAGTCTTGTTTCCAATGTCTAAAGTGTACCTCCGTTCACTTCCACGCTTGTATTCTGCATAAACCTGAGCCAATGTTCTGGAACTTCTGACCATCCTCATCTTTATCGTTCTCATTGCCCTGGTTCTTGCATTCAGTAACATAACCACCTTTGGAACTATTTTATGCACTAAAAAATTTCTTGCACAAATTCTTTACCTTAAATCTATCTTCACCATTATGCACTGTCTTATTGCATCCAACAAAATAACAATTCCAAGTGTCTTCATGCCCGAAATCTTATCATTGAAACTCTCTGCCAAATTATTGCAAACAAAATCCACCTTGCTTAACTCACCAAACTTGCTTCTGGTCCATAGCTTGGTGTGATGTTCTTCAAGGTATTTTTTTCACCTTTGGCACTACATACATGTTCTGCAAGTAAGTAGCATGCGTGCTTGGGGTGTATGTGTATGCTGATCGCTACAAGTCCTCTTGAAAGATCTTTCCTTTGAACTTCTTCGTGAAGTTAGTAGCGAGGTGCTGCATGCATTCCCTATGCTCAACCCCAGGAAACACAACATCAAGATCATTCTCAAGACCCTCGCATGCACCAGTGTATATCACCAAGGCTTCAGGGTGACCAATTACTTCCCGTAGTCTCTACATGAACCATGTCCAACTTTCATTTGATTCACCCTCAAGAACAGCATAAGCTACGGGTAGAAGCGAATTATGCACGTCCGAAGCACAAGCAGAAGCAACATGTCCCCTGAACTTCCCTGTTAAAGAAGTTGCGCCTATTGCCAAGTATGGCCTGCAACCGTCTAGGAACCCCTTCCAGCATGCCTTCAGGCAGACAAAACATCTCCCGAAGCATATCTTATCTCCCTGCTTGTACCTGACCCCCCTCGAGACCTTTACTCTCCCTTTTACAACCTCGTAATCGATGTCAACAACACTACCAGGTGATGTTTTCTCTACCCGAGCTTTGAAACTATACAACATATGAAAATTGTCATTCCACTTGCCTTGAATGAAGTCTAGAGCCATCTCCTTCCCATCAAAGACTCTGTGGTAAGGAATCAGAACGTTAAACTTTTTGCTAATCTTTGCTCTGAGTTCAGTAGGTCCAATGTGATGATCTTGCCTCACCCAGTCAAGTACAGTAGCAGCAATCCACTTGGTTATCGCTGGTCCAATTTTACCACTTAAAGATGTATTAGGGCAGTTGTGTTTCTTCGTGTTTACTCTGATCTTCATTCGATAAGAATCCAAATAATTCAGAGCTAGTTATTAGGAGAATAAATATGAGAAAGACTGAAACTAAATGTAGCTATTGCAACCTAAAATGGATGTCCACCCTGCATTGGAAATGCATGTAATCTCCATTTACACACATTACTTTCCCTACAGTGCACCCTAAATCTCTTTTGGTCACTCTTTTCAATGATAAATTCGAACCCAACTCTGATTGCATAGGTTGCAACTGCATATCTGCAGTCCTCCACATTATAAAAGACAGTCCCCTCATCAATTGTAGGATTGTCCCTGTCAAAGTGTATCACTGGCCTGTCCACGTCTTCGTCGTCGTATCTACATCCCATTTCCACATCTTCACATTCCTCTTCCTCATCAGTCCCATAGTCAGGCTCAAAGTTCGAATCAACCAAATATTCCCTACTCTCCATCCTATCAGGGTCAGCAGCCAGGTATGGATATGCTTTCTCATCATCATCCGCACCGCCACACATTTCAGTGCCTTCATACTCGCTTGACAAAGCATCATGCTCAAGGACAAGCTGTACAGATGTCCTGTGGTTACCAACACATATCCTTGCCATCACCACGGGACTAGAAATGCTAATTGGGGTATGCAGAAATGGAATCACAGTTCTTACCCTTCAATGTGGAGGCACGACACCTTCTCCGGGCTCCATACCTCCAACGCTCTACACCCGCTTCCTCTCCCCCTGTTTCGTTGTCCTCTATGCTCTCCAGACTTGAAGGAGATTCCATGCTCTCTAGCCGCGCAGGACCCATATCCGTGCCCTCAAGCCTCGCAGGATCCATCTCCGAGCAGGATCTGGATCACCAGCGTCGTTGGGCCCCTAACCCAACGGCCGACTCTCGGTTTTTGTTTCTAGACGCGCTTGGGCGGTGGGCGGCGGCAAGGAGACATGACAGGGAGGTGACGTGAGGGGATGGCAGGGAGGGGAGGGCGGGAGGACAACGACCCAAGGGGATGACGAGAGCGGTGCATGACTGAGCGGAGTGGCGGCGGCAGGAGCAGAGGAGCGGAGATGGTTGCGACAAAGCATGGAAAATTGCACAATAATGTGTTGGTGGGCGGCACCAGCCCTCGAACCTCGGACGCGCTGCGTCGAAGGTGGAGGAGGCGGGCCCGCCAGTCAGAAAACATGCCACCTGTCAGCGCACTATGCACGGGGAGCACTTCACGGAATTTTTTAGCAGGTCCCACATGTTAGTCTGTTTGATCAAAACTTGCATGCAGTGCATGGCTGGTTCACGTGCTAGTTCCGAAAAAAATCCCGTTGATACAAACTTGAATTGGCAGTTCCGCTTCTTCTCCCCCGTCTCCTCGTCTCCTCGCAGTGGCAGTTCCGCTTCATCTCCCTTGTCTATTATCCTCTTCGTCTTCTCCTCACAATGCTAGTCTTCTTTCTTCCTTGATCAAAACATTCCCGCACGTAAGCCATGGCCATTAGCTGGATGAAGAGGAACTGGTCCGATCTCCCGGTTGACCCACTTCGCAAGATCGCCGACTACTTGCTGGAGAAAGAGGAGTATGTCGACACCTATGCTGCTTGTCGGGAATTTTTTAGCAGGTCCCACACTTTAAAGGTGCCCGAATTCCATCTCAACAACTGGATCATGATAGATCACACACTTCCAGACGTTGGCGACTTCACCTTCCTCAACCTAGCCACTGGTCATTGCTTGAGGACAAATCTAATGGACGTCCATTGTAGGTTCACATTCAGATCCGATATTTATTGGTATTTTCCATTGTAAACATCTTAGTGCTAACTGATGCCCTCTTCTTCCAAATATTCTACTTTGTCGGTGTTTCTCGTGGTGTCATCGCGCTTTCTCAGAGGGTGGAGCCGTACTAGATTCGGCTTCTGAACCCAATCACTCATAAGTCTAACACCGAGTTTCAAGCACACATACCATCTGATCTTCTACAATCTGTCGTCGTGACGAAGTCCCCGATGATGGTGTTCATTTGCACTGATTATCCAGATCATATTGCATGGGCCGATGAGAGCACCCCAACGGGGCAAATCAATGGATCATTTGGAGAAGGATTTTATTCGCCACCTCCTGATATGCTTTTGGTCTGCATGATGGCATTCTGAGGGGAAGTATATGCATTACTTGAGAATGGAGACATCTTGTTGACCAACATCCAGTTAGAGCAGCGCGCGAGCACTGTCACGATGGCCAAAATAATTTCGGCCCTAGTCTTTGAACAGGTACGCGGAACCTACAAATTTTACCTTATGGAGTCAGATGGTGATCTGCTTCTTGTGTTGAACGGGGATTTCGCCAAAGGGCAACCAGTGTTGTACCGGGTGGACATGGAGAACTGCTCTCTCGAGGTCGTCGGTGACATTGGAAGTTGTGCCATCTTTGTTGGTTACAATCGGTCTATCTCCATTGACACCAGGTTACACCCTACAGTCAAACCCGGTTACATATACTACAGGAATTTTATTAGACTGTACGATCATGAGGTTCAAGCCTGGGAAAAGGAACCAACAATGGTAATGTATGGCTTAAGTCTGGAACATACACCGAGGCCTTACCCTCTGGACGAGATACTGGCAGGACATTGCAGACGGAGAGAGTTCTCTGAACATGTGTTGCAGCACGCGTTAGCTGCCGCCGACGAAATATATAGGGGAGAATGAATCCTATATTCATCCTAGGTTATTTGCTAGCATTTTCAGGTCTATTTTTCGAAGTAGAAATTTGTACTATACTTATATTATTTTGATGAGAAGTATGCATATTACCTTTTAGACAAAATTGTAATGTATTTAAATTTAGTACTTTCAGAATTCAAAGTATTTATTTTTAGTAGCTTCTTTCAGAATTCTCTATGTTCGACATGGGCATCAGCTCAGCACCAGAATTCAGGTTCCACATGGAAAATTGCACAATAATGTGTTGGTGGGCGGCACCACCCCTCGAACCTGGGATGCGTGCCATCGAAGGTGGAGGGGGCGGGCCCGCTAGTCAGAAAACATGCCACGTCGGCATCCCCTGTTTCTGATGCCCTTTAAAAAAAGAAAACACGCCACGTCGTTATCCCCTGTTTCTGATGGTGTTGCTACACTCGACGGTACATGGTGGCATACAAATAATATCGTATAAACATAAGGGCATAGACGTCAACATTTCGAAAATGAAACCCGGTCCCGTCTCCTACCTATCCTGGTACATTGCCCGATGAGGTGGATAGCTTCAACCCATCTTTTTTAATACGTTCACACTCTTGTTCTGAGAAGGGAAATGAAGATTGAGTTGTTAATGCAACGAGTGTCGAATTATTACCCTCTAAGGAAATGGGAAATGGTTATTTTCACGCGTTCCCATAGTCCAAACCTACTGTCAGTCTTTCACTCCCCTTCTCCGACTAACCACAGTTCACCTTGTGTAGCTCCTCCGCGCCGCACCAACTAGGGTAACATGGCCCCGCCTAAGCAGCAGCCGCCGCCGCCGCGACAACCGCCGAAACTGGGGTATTTAGCCCCGCTAAGGTAGGCCATGAAGCTCTACTTTAAGGCCGGCCTCCCATTGCCCTACCAGGCGGATGATTTCCCCGAATGTGCTGAATCGGCCGCGACGGCGACTACGGCGTCATCTTGCCAGATGCGGCAAGCAGGTCCAAGAGAGTGATGTGGAGAAATCACGCGACGGCATTACAGCATGCTCTAGGCAGTGGGAACAAGGTACGTATCAAATCGTTCACGAGAGCATTCCGCCGCCGAGGGTACACACCCTCGAATAGGGCAGCACCAAGGTCTAGGAACTCTCATGTCCACGCTTCAGCGCAGACTACCTTACCTTAGTAGGGGAGGCTGGGAGCACGCCGTCTGCGCCAAAGACACTCCATCCTACGCACTGTCGGAGGCTGTACCGTGGCGGCGACCAAGCGTCTACACTCAGCATGCTAGGTTGTTCGACAGCCGGAGGCGACAGTGGGCATCAGCTTAGCCCCGGAATTTAGGTTCGAGTTCACACGGACCTACGATCCCGAGAAGGAGATGCCGAATTTCAGTTTCGAAGAAATCGTTGCGGCGGCACAGATGGTCCAACTGAACCGGGACTGGCACACGCAAATCGCTCGTGCATGAACGATGCAGATTTATTTTAGTTTGGCGAGAAGGCAATAGATCAGTTTGGGTTAAATGATCAAAGAACTTATGTCCTCTCAAGGCAATTGGCCAGGCAACTTTTCTGGTGGAGATCTGTAGTTTCTTCAGTGTAGAATAGTTAAGTTCAGACTAAAGAATGGCTTTTGTAGATGAAATGCTAACGAATTGTTCTATAAACTAGTAGGAAGTTTAGCCCACTTTTGTGCAGGTATAAGACCCTTTTGTATGGAAGTACTACTGTTGTATGAAAATACTATCAAGTATCTATTTCCTTCAATTACTAGTCGTGGTTTAGTCCAGTTAATTGGCATCTTTTTATCCCAGACTACAGATTTTGCGTCTGCTGTCTATGCTGTAAACCATTTTTCCTTTGTCTTGTGTTGCCTGCAAAATGGTCATGTAGTTCAATGTGTTACAAATGTAGCTACCTTGTACTTGAAGATGAGATGGACTACATTTTCCTGGCATCCACAGAATTGACATTGCTCATTGCCAGAGCACGGTGTTCAACTACATCAATTCAAACTATTACACACACGTAATACATCGATTCAAACTATTACACATTTTTAGTCGATGCTAACTTCCTGCTATGCTCTCCATACTACAAATTCATTAACCACACATACCACGACAATTCACTAGAGCTCTGTCTTCACTCGAGGGAAATCAGAACCACCAGCTCGTCCAAGCCCGGTTCCCCCATAGAAACTGTGTGCGCCATCGCAAAACGGTCGTGTTCCTGTGCCATTGATCCTTCCAGTCCAACACTGCAGGCGACGAGGACGCTTTCTGGTAGCCTCTTCGGGGCCCTGAATGCCATGTACCGATTCCAGAACCTCCTCTAGGTGGATGATGACCGGGTGCTTCCAGCAAAGTTGCCGCGCTGCCCTGCTTGGAATCTGCACCTCGTACATCTTAGGAACGGCGTCAGGATCTTTCAGCCAAGCCTTTACCTCGATGACCCATCTATCGCTCGGTGGCACGATTTCCACCAGCTCACCGCCAAGGCTGCTAACGACTTGCTTGAGGGCCTCCGGCTCCCAAGCATCCAATGGGAGGCCGTCAAAGCCGATTTTGGAGAAGAAACGAAGCTGCCCCAAGCGATCGTCCCACCCACAGGCGCGATGCCAATGCATGAAGCTCATTTTCTCCCTGCAGCACTCGAAAGAACGGGAAGAATGTAGAACACGCTCGGTGTCTGAGCTGTGCTCGAAACGGAAGAAAAAATTGAACGGCGGCGCGCATACCTCAATGTTGACCTCATTTCGTCTGATCCCAAAACGAGACCTGAAAGCCGACAGCAACTCTGTCGAAGACACGGCGGGATGGACACCCAACATGGTGTCCATGAGAGCGTGATCGTCGAACAGCTGTGCCAGGGCTACCATGCCTGGGGTTCGCGGCAGCACGCAACTTCCTGAGGCCGGTCGCCGGCCTGGATCGCCCGACGGGAAGCGCTCCGTGATGCGCTCGACTTTCGACGTAGAGCTCGTTGGGAACCCCAAGAGGAAGGTACGATGAATATAGCAGCAAGTCTTCCCTCAGTTATGAAACCAAGGTTTAATCGAACCAGTAGGAGCAAGGAAACACCCCAAAGGTGTTACTAGCTGAGCTTTGGCAGGGCGCACTACCGGTGCTAGTAGCAACTAAAGGAAATATGCCCTAGAGGCAATCATAGAGATGATTGTATTTCATGTGTATCCATGAGTTATTATAATGTTCCTTGAATATCCATATACCAGGCAACTTGTATTGATTGGCAATTATGTGAATTGTTTGTGAAACTCTTTACTTGTATGGTTATCTAATAATTGTCCCTAGTCGGAGTTCATGCGAGGACACACGTGAATATTATACTAGCACATCGATTGGTTAATGACTATGTTTCGCAAGTCATTGACATGGAGATGTCAAACCAATGATGTGGACACATGTTATGAACATGGGGTTGGACTGACCCAACATGAGACTAGCAATAATACTTGCAGCTCTCTCTACACATCATGTACGTTTTGTCCTTAGACCTGAGATTGTCGCATGTACTTGAGATGTGGATCGACCTACTTTGGGGCTATCAAACACTACTCCGTAACTGGGTAGTTATAAAGGTAGCTTTCGGGTTTGTCCTGATACATGCTGCAAGGCATCGGTCAATCAATATGGGATTTGCCCCTCTCTACTTGAGAGAGATATCTCTGGGCCCCTCGAGTGATCGGATCCAGAAATGCATGGCCGTGCTACATATGGTTAAGAGTTAACCTAGTAAAGGGTTTCTGAATCACAGTATCGAGAAAGAGAGGTCAGCTTAGAGCTAGACCAAATATCGTGAGGCAAAGGGAAAGACATGTACTCAACCTTGTGATGGTTCATCCGAATGATCTTTATATGTGTTTAGGAGTTGGCACGTCTTGCTAGAGGCCGCTACCAACTATTGACGGAGTAAGTGTACTCGCGTCATGTCTATACGTGTATGAACCTATAGGGTCACACACTTTAGGGGCTGGAAGCCTAATGAGGATTGGATCCGAATTAGACCAGGCTTAGGCTGCTAATGGGCTGCTAATGTAGAAGCCCACCAGGGATGCCTATATAAGAGAGAGTGAGGCGAGCTGAAAAGGAGAGAGCATTCCACCCAGCCGCCACTCCTCTTCCGCCTGTGTTGCATGCGCAGACCTAGCAGTCTGGCGTGTGACGGCTTCCACTCCGGACGTGTGGATACCTCGGAGGTGCTGCATCTGTAGCACTTGGACGAGCCGCGGAAAGGGGAGCTGCTTGTGGGACGAGGACGAGGAGGAGACGTAGAACATCTACACTGCCGCAACATGCTTCATCAAGTTCCGCACCTGCGCGTCTAGCGGTAATCCCGTGATCTATGACAATAGTATTCCTGGTTGACGCGGTAGAATTTTTTTGATTTTACGCTAGTGTAGCCTACCCGTTACCCTTTAGTGGTATCAGAGCCGATGCTATTCAGTCATAGGTTTGGGAAGTTTGCATATGGTGATATGTAGATTGATATGAATGATATGATCGTTTGTATGGCGGTGTTTCTGGATTGATCTATAATCTTACTTTCCGTGATCGTGATTCTAAGGTCGTCGAACGACTTACCCGTACTAGTCGGTTTCCGCCATCGGGGTAGACAGTGACACATAAATCCTTCTGAATCACGCGAAGATCAATATGATTGATCGAATCGGGAATTAGATCTGAATCGACGTACCGTGATCAAAGGAGTTTGGTCGAATCGGAACTATGGTCGGTTTATGGTAAATTTGATTTGCCGATCAAAATCCTTAAAGAAAATTGTATAGATTTGATCTCTCATTTTTCACAAATCCTTAAAGGTACCGCGAGGGGCGCTGCCCCTTCGAACCCCGCAGGGGGAGACCCCCTAGACCCCCTTAGTCGTAGCCCCCTTTTTGTATCTCGCTAAGGTTCATAGGTGGTACGATTTCACATGATCCGGTAGAATGCAATTCTATGCACAACTTGTTTTTCAGGATTTATGTGATCAGTATGGCCCAAAAATGTATGTGATGCATGTATGTATTTTTCATGACCTGCGTGTCGTGAGTTGGGCAACACGGCTGGAGCCATATGTGTTGTCAATTATTGTAATGGCCTGCGTGCCAACTTGTGATGATCCCAATACCATGTAATTTTGATTACTAGTTGTTAGGAGTAATAGCTTGTATTAGTTCTTGGAGAACTCATCACTTGGAGGATGGCTCGCATAGAGCATGAAGATGGAGATCATCATGGTGGACAGGTTCTATGGCGATGGAGATCACCATGAGAAAATGGGCCATACTGTATCACATCTATGTGAATGCTATTCTTATACGTTTTACTACTATGCATGCGTAGATGATAGAAGTAGAACGACCCCTCACAAAGTTTAAGTTAAACCATGCCCTCCCAACCAAACTTTGCACCATCCTATGCCCTGTACAATCGTTGGTGGGTCTATGAAATTAGGGTGCCACGGTTTTCCTTGGCTGGATGGGTTTGTATCGGATACCTACACGCATAAGGGTTGGTGAGCTTAACAAGGTCATCTTAACAGTTAAGGACCTTGGGGCATAAAGGTTGGGTGCCTAGTTTTGACATAGAGATGTCACCCAACAACAAGAGTCATATGTGATATGATTAGCAAAGGTTGCTTACCGATTTACCTTGTCTTCTAGAAGTGATGCTAAAGCTCACTAGTCGACTTGTTAATTGTGGATCTTGAATCACTTAGAATCAATAGAGGGATGTTGATTTAAGTGGGAGTATATGCTCTTAAATTGTTTAATATGTTTTACTCTTTCATGGTTACATGGCTTAGTATTTTGCATATTTTTGTTGTTGTAGATCAATGGCACCGAACAATTCATCACCTTTTGCTTTGCGTTCGATTCTTGAAAAGGATAAACTAAATGGAACAAACTATTTGGACTGGGTCCGTAACCTGAGAATTTTTCTCAGGGCTGAGAAAAAGGAAACTGTTCTGGATACCCCAAAACCGGATGAACCTGCTGATAATGCAACTGCTACCCTTAAGAATTCCTAGAAGAAAGCATGTGATGAATCTCTTGAGGTCAGTTGTCTTATGCTTGCATGCATGGAACCTGATCTTCAAAAGCAGTTTGAGGATCAGGAAGCGTACGATATGATCGTTGCGCTTAAGGACATGTTCCAGACTCAGGCTAGGACTGAGAGGTACAATGTCGCTAAGTCCTTTGTGGAATGCAAGCTGGCAGAGGGAGCAGCTGTAGGCCCCCATGTGATCAAAATGGTTGGTTACAGACAGACTTTGGAAAAGCTTGGTTTTCCATTAGGCCAAGAGTTGGCCACTGACTTCATTTTGGCATCTCTTCCATCTAGCTATGGGCATTTCATTTCGAACTACCATATGCATGGGGTGGAGAGGGGCCTTAATGAATTATGTGGGATGCTGAAAACAGCAGAATGTGACATTAAGAAGTGTGCAGGGCATAGCCATGTGATGGCTGTGCAGAACAAGCCTAACTTCAAGAAAAAGGGCACTTCTTGGCAGAAGAAGAAGGGCAAGGCTAAGGATACGATCCCTAAGCCAAACCCTGCACCCAAGCAAAAGGTTGGTCCTGCAGGAGACACTGAGTGTTTCTTTTGTCATGAATATGGCCACTGGAAGAGAAACTGCAGCAAGTACCAGGCTTATTTGAAGAAAAGTGGAAGTAAGAGTACTTCCCACTCAGGTACACTTGTTGTAAATGTTGTGGACATTTTTCTCGCAGATTCTTATGTTAACTCTTGGGTATTTGATACCGGATCGGTTGCTCATATTTGCAATTCGATGCAGGGGCTAATAATGACTAGAGAAGTGCAGAAAGGCGAAGTGGATTTTCGCGTCGGAAATAAAGCAAGGGTTGCTGCATTGTTCGTCGGTGTCATGCAACTTCACCTTCCGTCAGGATTTATCATGGAGTTGAATAATTGTTATTACATTCCTAGTATGGGTCGAAACATTTTATCACCTTCATGTTTGATGAAGGATGGTTATTCATTCGCGAGTACAAACAATGGTTCTGTAATCTCTATGAATACTATGTTTGTGGCTGATGCTCCCATTCTGAATGGGTTATTTATTTTAAATCTCGATAATGCATGTGTTTACAATGTTAGTGCTAAAAGGCTTCGGCCAAATGATTTGAGTCCTACCTATCTATGGCATTGTCGTTCGGGGCATATAAGTGAAAAGCGCACGAAGAAGCTCCATGGTGATGGTCTTCTAACTTCGTTTGATTTTGAATCATACGAGACATGTCAAGCTTGTTTACTTGGAAAGATGACCAAGACCCCTTTTACGGGGTTTCCCAAGAGAGCGACAGACTTGTTGGAACTCATACATACTGATGTATGTGGACCAATGAGCACGACAGCCAGAGGAGGATATCACTACTTCATTACTTTCACTGATGATTTCAGTAGATATGGCTATGTCTACTTGATGAAGCATAAGTCTGAAACTTTTGAAAAGTTCAAAGAGTTTCAAAATGAGGTAGAGAATCAACGTGGCAAGAAAATAAAGGCCTTGCGATCTGATCGCGGAGGTGAATATTTGAGTCACGAGTTTAGCAATCATCTTAAGAGTTGCAGAATTGTTCCACAGCTCACGCCGCCCGGAACGCCTCAAAGAAACGGGGTCTCTGAACGGCGTAATCGAACTTTGTTGGACATGGTTCGATCGATGATGACCTAGTCGGATTTACCATTATCATTTTGGGGTTACGCGCTAGAAACAGCAGCTTTCACACTAAACAGGGTACCATCTAAATCCGTAGTTAAGACACCATATGAGATGTGGACTGGAAAGAATCCCAGTTTGCCTTTTCTAAAGATTTGGGGTTGTGATGCATTTGTCAAGCGACTTCAGTTGGACAAGCTAACACCCAAATCGGATAAGTGCATTTTTGTGGGATACCCAAGGGAAACCTTAGGGTATTACTTCTACAACCGAGAAGAGGGCAAAGTGTTTGTTGCTCGTAGCGGTGTTTTCCTAGAGAAAGAGTTTCTCACAAAGGGAACGAGTGGAAGGTCGGTGCGACTTGAAGAAGTTCAAGATGAGCCAGTCGGGGATGCTTCTACGAGTGATGCTATTGTAGCAAAACAAGTTGAGGAACCCGTGGCAATAGAAGCACCACAGCCATGAAGGTCGGCGAGGCTCCGCGAAGCGCGAGAGTTATTATTGTTAGACAATGATGAGCCTGCGACCTATGCAGAAGCGATGGTGGACCCAAACTCTGAGAAATGGCTGATTGCCATGAGATCTGAGATAGAGTCCATGGGAGACAATCAAGTTTGGCACTTGGTTGACCTGCCTGATGGTTTTAAAGCCATCGAGTGCAAGTGGATCTATAAGAAGAAGATTGATATGGATGGAAATGTTCACATCCATAAAGCTCGACTTGTTGCAAAAGGTTTTCGACAAGTTCAAGGAGTTGACTACGACGAGACTTTCTCGCCCGTAGCGATGCTTAAATCTATACGGATCATTCTAGCCATTGCTGCACAATTCGATTATGAGATATGGCAGATGGATGTCAAGACGGCTTTCTTAAATGGAATCCTTTCTGAGGACGTGTATATGATGCAGCCCGAACGTTTTGTCGATCCAAACAATGCTGGAAATGTATGCAAACTTCAAAAGTCTATTTATGGGCTGAAGCAAGCATCTCGGAGTTGGAACATTCGATTTGATGAAGTTGTAAAGGAGTTTGGCTTCACCAAAAACGAACAAGAACCTTGTGTGTATAAGAAAGAAAATGGGAAATCACTTGTGTTTCTAATCTTATATGTGGATGACATATTATTGATTGGAAATGACATTCCTATGCTCGAGTCTGTTAAGACCTCATTGAAAAATAGTTTTTCTATGAAGGACTTGGGAGAAGCGGCATATATTCTGGGTATCAAGATCTATAGAGATAGATCAAGGAGGCTAATTGGATTAAGCCAGAGTACGTACATTGACAAAGTGTTGAAATGGTTCAGCATGGAAGAGGCTAAGAAGGGGTTCTTGCCCATGTCTCACGGCATTAAACTCAGCAAGACTCAGTGTCCTTCGACCACTGATGAGCGAGAACGCATGAGTAGGATTCCATATGCTTCGGCTATTGGATCCATCATGTATGCAATGACATGTACTCGCCCAGATGTTTCCTATGCTCTAAGTGTTACGAGCAGATACCAGGCTGATCCAGGTGAGATTCACTGGACAGCGGTAAAGAATATCCTTAAGTACTTGAGAAGGACTAAGGATATGTTCCTAGTTTATGGAGGTGAGGTTGAACTCAGTGTAAAGGGTTACACAGATGCGAGTTACCTTAATGACTCAGATGACTCGAAATCGCAATCAGGTTATGTGTTTGTCATGAATGGTGGTGCGGTGAGCTGGAAAAGTTCCAAGCAAGATACGGTGGCCTCCTCTTCAACAGAAGCTGAATATATTGCTGCCTCGGAGGCTGCAAAGGAAGCTGTTTGGATTAGGAATTTCCTGATCGCTCTTGGTGTGGTTCAGGGCTCGTCCAATCCCTTGGACGTTTATTGTGACAACAATGGTGCTACTGCACAAGCCAAAGAACCTAGACAGCACCAGAAGAACAAACATATTCACATGCGCTACCATCTGATTCGTGAGTTCATTGATGAAGGTAGTGTCATGTTATGCAAAATACATACGGACTCAAATGTTGCTGATCCCTTGACTAAGCCACTCCCGCAGCCTGCGCATGAAGCGCACACAAGAGCAATAGGTATTAGATACTGTCTAGATTGACTCTAGTGCAAGTGGGAGACTGAAGGAAATATGCCCTAGAGGCAATCATAGAGATGATTGTATTTCATGTGTATCCATGAGTTATTATAATGTTCCTTGAATATCCATATACCAGGCAACTTGTATTGATTGGCAATTATGTGAATTGTTTGTGAAACTCTTTACTTGTATGGTTATCTAATAATTGTCCCTAGTCGGAGTTCATGCGAGGACACACGTGAATATTAGACTAGCACATCGATTGGTTAATGACTATGTTTCGCAAGTCATTGACATGGAGATGTCAAACCAATGATGTGGACACATGTTATGAACATGGGGTTGGACTGACCCAACATGAGACTAGCAATAATACTTGCAGCTCTCTCTACACATCATGTACGTTTTGTCCTTAGACCTGAGATTGTCGCATGTACTTGAGATGTGGATCGACCTACTTTGGGGCTATCAAACACTACTCCATAACTGGGTAGTTATAAAGGTAGCTTTCGGGTTTGTCCTGATACATGCTGCAAGGCATCGGTCAATCAAGATGGGATTTGCCCCTCTCTACTTGAGAGAGATATCTCTGGGCCCCTCGAGTGATCGGATCCAGAAATGCATGGCCGTGCTACATATGGTTAAGAGTTAACCTAGTAAAGGGATTCTGAATCACAGTATCGAGAAAGAGAGGTCAGCTTAGAGCTAGACCAAATATCGTGAGGCAAAGGGAAAGACATGTACTCAACCTTGTGATGCTTCGTCCGAATGATCTTTATATGTGTTTAGGAGTTGGCACGTCTTGCTAGAGGCCGCTACCAACTATTGACGGAGTAAGTGTACTCGCGTCATGTCTATACGTGTATGAACCTATAGGGTCACACACTTTAGGGGCTGGAAGCCTAATGAGGATTGGATCCGAATTAGACCAGGCTTAGGCTGCTAATGGGCTGCTAATGTAGAAGCCCACCAGGGATGCCTATATAAGAGAGAGTGAGACGAGCTAAAAAGGAGAGAGCATTCCACCCAGCCGCCACTCCTCTTCCGCCTGTGTTGCACACGCAGACCTAGCAGTCTGGCGTGTGACGGCTTCCTCTCCGGACATGTGGATACCTCGGAGGTGCTACATCTGTAGCACTTGGACGAGCCGCGCAAAGGGGAGCCGCTCGTGGGATGAGGATGAGGAGGAGACGTAGAACATCTACACTGCCGCAACGTGCTTCATCGAGTTCCGCACCTGCACGTCTAGCGGTAATCCCGTGATCTATGACAATAGTATTCCTGGTTGACGCGGTAGAATTTTTTTGATTTTACGCTAGTGTGGCATACCCGTTACCCTTCAGCAACGTGGAGACCTGCACAAAACAACCACAGAACTTTGTCCCCAACTTGCGATGAGGTTGTCAATCTCACCGTGTTTTGTGGAAAACAAAGGATTAAACGTATCGAATGGAAAGAAGTAAAAGTTTACAGAAAGTAAACACAAAGTAGTAAACAGTTGCAGATTGTATGTAAAGAAAAAGGACCGGGATCCATAGTTCACTAGAGGTGGCTCTCCTTAGATAGATAACATGCCGGGTGAACAAATTACAGCGGGGCAATTGAAAAACACCGAGAAAGCAATACATGCATATACTAATCATCTTGACTCCTTTGAGACTTGATTGGGCATTACAACATAATACATAGACCGCCATCCAACTGCATCTATGACTAATAATCCACCTTCAGGTTATCATCCGAACCCCCTCTAGTATTAAGTTGCAAGCAACAGATTATAGCTTTATGAACTGCGTGTAAAGTAAACAATACAATTGTTCTATGAACAAAGGATCGTTGTTTTGTCCCTAGTAGCAACATCACATCTAGTACCTTAGAGATTTCTGTCACTTCCCCAGATTACCAGAGGGATGAACCCACTATCGAGCATAAATACTAACTCTTGGAGTTGCTAGCATCTACTTGGCCAAGATAGCTACTAACAACGGAAAGCATGCAAGATCTCAAATAACAAAGACATGATAGAATCAATAATCAATCTGAAATAGCATCTCAATATCCATCGGATCCCCGCAAACACAACATGTATGGATTACAAATTGATGATCTTGATCATGAACGGAGCTCACAAGATCTAAACATGAAAGCACAAAGGTGAGGAGAAACCAGCCATCTAGCTACTACATGGATCCATAGTCCAAGGATGAACTACTCACGCATCACACCGGAGGCTTGCATGGTGATGAAGAAGGCCTCCAGGGTGAATTCCCCTCTCCGGCAGGGTGCCAGGAAGAGCTTTAGATCCCCCCGATCTAGGGACAAAGACGACGGCGGCTACAGACTCTTTCGTGGATTTTTAATCGGGTACTTAGGGTTTTCATCCCGAGGGCAACTTATAGGCGGAAGGAGAGGCTGAGGGGGTGCTGGGGTCGGCCAGACCACCCCCTGGCGCGGGCCAAGCCTGGCTGCACGGCCAGGTGGTGTGGCCGGCCCCTGGCCCCTCTCCGTCTCGTATTCTGGCACTTGATGCCTTCCGGAAAAATAGGCACTTTGGCTTTTGTCCCGTCCAATTCTGAGAATATTCATTTTCTGACTTTCCTGGAACCAAAAACAACAGAAAATAGGCATCTGGCACTGTGGCTCTTGTTAATAGGTTAGTCCAAGAAATAATATGAGAAGTACTCCAAAGTTGGAACAAAACACAAGAAAGTGGATAAAACCAAGCATGGAACATCAAAAATTATAGATACATTTGCAATGTATCAACATCCCCAAGCTTAACTCCCGCTCGTCCTCGAGTAGGTAAGTGATAAAAAGAAAGAATTTTTGAGGTGACATGCACCATCAAAGACTTGATCAAAGTATTTGCAAAACACTCAAAGCTGGGATCATAGTACTTCAATCATAACATGAAAGACAAAGTTCTAGCAATAAGCAAAGAAACTATGATGCAACATGAAAAGACACAAACAAAAGATTCATGAATAACAATGCTTTGCAAGACGTTTGTTTGTTTCACATAAAGAAAACATAGCATAAAAGTATTCAGCTTGTCCTTCAATAGAGTAGCAAATATAAATGCATAGTACACCTTCAAAGTTCATAAGAGTGACTAGATACAATAGTTTCAAACAAGCAATAACAAGTTATGCATCAATCAACTAGTCTTGGGACAATGCACATAGAACTAAGAATGGCCACTATGCTCTCAAAGTAGGTGCATAAAGATAGAAGGTGGAGACTCAATATAATGGTAAAAGGAAGTAGGGATTCAAGTCTCATAAAGAGCTTCCAAAAATTATGGTACTTGTAGTTTTCAGCTCGCATTGCCTCTATCATAAGCATCTTGAAGGTGATTAAGGTTAAAGTGACACAACTAAGAGGATATGCTTGACAAGTTATAAATCGAAATCTCATGCCCCTTACTTACGAAGACCGATCCTCATGCTACTCAACTTTAGTCATGAGTAAGCTCTTGTCATTGTAAGTATATGTGTATCATTAAGAACCGCCAACGGGGTACCCCTTGCACATGATACGGGAGACTTCCCATAATCAAAATGACAAGGCAAGCAGACAATAAGCATCTCAGTGATCTTTTTATTTGCTATTTGCATAGGGTTTTATTGAGGATGCTTCATAGAGTGCTCATTATGGTGATGCTGCAAGTTTCCACCATGATTAGGCATGGCTTAGCCTAGTGGCCCAGGCGTTTCTCTAACACACATACAAATTCCATGATCTTACAAGTTCCACTTTTATTTCACACCGCCGGGATCCGTAAGCAAAAGAACATAATATCAACGGGGTACAAAGTACAAGTGCAATGTTGAAAGCGTTCCCCATGAAACATGGTTCTGCTAATTTCAACTTATAAAGCGCAAGCATATACGCAACAAAGAAGGACCCAATGGTTCAAGTTTATTAGAGGCAATAAAGTAAAGTGTGCCATCAAGTTCGTGAGAGCTTTAATCACTAGTTTTCTCATAACAAGTGGAAGGTAAACAAAATCATGAATATACTTGGAATAGCATAAGATAATAGGTAGGTATGGTGGACTCTTTGAAATAACTTGGTTTAGGGAGTTGGATGCATGAGTGGAACTCATACTTTGTTGTGGAGGCTAGCAAAAGACTGGAAGCGACAAACTAAGAGAGCAATAATGGCCATAATCATGCAGAGCGACAAAACATCATTGATCAAAGCATAAAGTGATACTACAAGTTGAAAACTAAAGGATCATAAAGGCTATGGACCCTTAAGATAGTCATAACATGGTGTGAGCATGTGCCAAGTCAACCCAAATAAAGCATCAAAGGACAATACCACTATACTATGCTTTAATATGCTAAAACAACGCATGATTCATCCAAGGCACATTAAGAAATCTCAATTGTTTATAACAAGTCATGCCACATCAAAGAATACTAAGCATAAAGCCAAAACAATATCAAGCATGGCATGACAGAGCATAGGCCACAGTCAAAAACGAGCTCTTTTTACCACATACACACGAACTTTCCTACTCTTTTCCAAACCAAACCAAACTATTTGTAAACCAAAGTGTGAAAGAGGGGGTCCAACCAACTTATTTAGAAAACTAAGCAAAAAAAAGCAAACTAAAACCAAAACGAAAACAAAAAAGAAGACGCTCCGAGAAAAACACAACTGTGCATGAAACAATAAAAATAAAGCGTTTGGAAGAAACCTGGATTTTTATTGATGAAGAAGGGGATGCCTTGGGCATCCCCAAGCTTTGACGCTTGTACTTCTTGGTTATTTATTGGGGTGACACGCGTGGCATCCCCAAGCTTGATATTTAGTCCATCCTTCATCTCATTACTCATTCTTTCCATACACCTGAAATTTTTCCTCATACAAAACTTCACACAATCTCATTAGCAACATTAGTGCACTTAAGATAAATAAGTCTCAAGGTTCAGTTCTAACACCAAATAAACTTCCATTAGAACAGTAGGTACTGTAACACTTCCCTCAAAAAGCTCAATTCCCCAAAGGAACTCAAGAAGGAACTAACAAGAAGCAAATGCAGAAAATGGCAGAAATTTGTCAAAACAGACCAGCAGGTAAATACGAATTTTTTAGAAGACCTTCTGTTGCTCAAATCAAAAAGTTCTGAAATAACAAAAGTTAGATAACAACCTGGGTCAGAAGCACAAAAACTTACAGCTCAATCCGACATAGAGAGCTCTCTCCGGAATTTTTATGGTGAAGCACAAAAATTTGTTTCGGGACAGCAACTTTCCCAATCATTACTTCACTCTCATTAGAGGTTACTCTTGGCACAAAAAGCAAATAAAAAGGATAAGGAGAGGTTATTACAGAGGTAATAACTTCCAAGACTCAATTAAAACTCTTGGGTTATCTCCCAACAAATACTTTTCTTTAACGCCTTTAAGTTAGGCATAAAAATTTGAGAAGATGCTCTCATAGGAAATATAAATTGAAGTAAAAGAGAGCATCAAGAAGCAAATTCAAAACACATTTAAGTCTAACCCACTTCCTATGCATAGGAATCTTGTATGCAAATAAATGCACAAAGAACAAAGTGACATGCATAGGAAGATAAAACAAAAGTAACTTCAAAACTTTCAGCACATAGAGAGGTGTTTCATTACCATAATTTTCAGTAGCCTCATGAAAAAACTCAACAATATAACTATCACATAAGGCATGCTTTTCATGATCTACAAGCACTAGAGCTTTATTATAAACATTTTCGAAAGAATCCTCGGGAACATAACATTCACCCTCCTTTGATAAGCATGGGGGACAATTAAATAATGTAAGGGATAAAGAGTTACTCTCATTAGAAGGTAGGCATGGGTAGATCCATTCTTCCTCCTTTTGTCCATCACTCTCCTCCTCTTTTTCATCTAATGAGCTTTCAGGTTCATAAATTTCTTCTTCCATGGAGGTTCTAGCAGGCGGTGGTTCATCTATTACCTTAGCAGTCATAAAACTGTTCCCAAATAGGAAACTGAGTGAGCTATCCATAATGAAATAGTGATTGGAGCAGAGCTAGTCATAAAGGCAACTTAAGAAAGGAACTAATTTTTTGTGTGTTTTCAAATAAGAAAGCAAACTTGTAAAACTATTTTTTTGTGTTTTTTGAAGAACAAAACAAGCAAACAAAGCAAAAAGAAACTAAGCAAAACAAAAACAACAAAATAAAGAGATTGGTTATGAGGGACTCCCCTTGTGAAGATGTCATTGACTCCCCGGCAACGGCGCCAGAAAATCTTGATGCGCTCGACTTTCGACGTAGAGCTCGTTGGGAACCCCAAGAGGAAGGTACGATGAATATAGCAGCAAGTCTTCCCTCAGTTATGAAACCAAGGTTTAATCGAACCAGTAGGAGCAAGGAAACACCCCAAAGGTGTTACTAGCTGAGCTTTGGCAGGGCGCACTGCTGGTGCTAGTTGCAACGTGGAGACCTGCACAAAACAACCACAGAACTTTGTCCCCAACTTGCGATGAGGTTGTCAATCTCACCGTGTTTTGTGGAAAACAAAGGATTAAACGTATCGAATGGAAAGAAGTAAAAGTTTACAGAAAGTAAACACAAAGTAGTAAACAGTTGCAGATTGTATGTAAAGAAAAAGGACCGGGATCCATAGTTCACTAGAGGTGGCTCTCCTTAGATAGATAACATGCCGGGTGAACAAATTACAGCGGGGCAATTGAAAAACACCGAGAAAGCAATACATGCATATACTAATCATCTTGACTCCTTTGAGACTTGATTGGGCATTACAACATAATACATAGACCGCCATCCAACTGCATCTATGACTAATAATCCACCTTCAGGTTATCATCCGAACCCCCTCTAGTATTAAGTTGCAAGCAATAGATTATAGCTTTATGAACTGCGTGTAAAGTAAACAATACAATTGTTCTATGAACAAAGGATCGTTGTTTTGTCCCTAGTAGCAACATCACATCTAGTACCTTAGAGATTTCTGTCACTTCCCCAGATTACCAGAGGGATGAACCCACTATCGAGCATAAATACTAACTCTTGGAGTTGCTAGCATCTACTTGGCCAAGATAGCTACTAACAACGGAAAGCATGCAAGATCTCAAATAACAAAGACATGATAGAATCAATAATCAATCTGAAATAGCATCTCAATATCCATCGGATCCCCGCAAACACAACATGTATAGATTACAAATAGATGATCTTGATCATGAACGGAGCTCACAAGATCTAAACATGAAAGCACAAAGGAGGAGAAACCAGACATCTAGCCACTACATGGATCTATAGTCCAAAGATGAACTACTCACACATCACACCGGAGGCTTGCATGGTGATGAAGAAGGCCTCCAGGGTGAATTCCCCTCTCCGGCAGGGTGCCAGGAAGAGCTTTAGATCCCCCCGATCTAGGGACAAAGACGACGGCAGCTACAGACTCTTTCGTGGATTTTTGATCGGGTACTTAGGGTTTTTGTCCCGAGGGCAACTTATAGGCGGAAGGAGAGGCCGAGGGGGTGTTGGGGTCGGCCAGACCACCCCCCGGCGCGGGCCAAGCCTGGCCGCGCGGCCAGGTGGTGTGGCTGGCCCTTGGCCCCTCTCCATCTCGTATTCTGGCACTTGATCCCTTCCGGGAAAATAGGCACTTTGGCTTTTGTCCCGTCCAATTCCGAGAATATTCATTTTCGGACTTTCCTGGAACCAAAAACAGCAGAAAGTAGGCGGCTGGCACTGTGGCTCTTGTTAATAGGTTATTCCAAGAAATAATATGAAAAGTACTCCAAAGTTGGAACAAAACACAAGAAAGTGGATAAAACCAAGCATGGAACATGAAAAATTATAGATACATTTGCAATGTATCACTCCGTCGTGCGAGAAGGACTAGCCAGATGTGAGATATTAGTTCGGGGATGTGAAGCTTCGATACGGTGGACGATGCAATGGCGACGGCTACGAGCTTCGATTAGAGGCGTGGGAGGTTGACCGGACATGGCGGGGACGCAAATTAGAGCAAGTGCGAGCTCTGATCTGAGATGAGCAGCCAGAGCTGAGCAAATGTTATGGGGAGGGGAGCAGGGGAGAAGACCATAGCAGAGTAAAGAAATAGATCTAGTCCACTCAGGGATCTGGTCCACACCAGGGGTAAGCTAGTCCACGACCGCAAAACATAACGGGGAATACTGACATGGCGGGCCAAGAAGAGTTGACCTAATGGAGGTATTTGAGTTCAACCGTTTGTCGTCTGGTTCAAATAAAAGTTTGGCCGTTAGATTTGTATTCACCCTGATTTGGCCCTTCTGGACAATTGGCGATTCTACTATAGCCCCTCCGCGCGATTGATGACAACTCGGGTACCGCGGTGCGCTCACCCAACAAGTTTGGTACCGCAAACGAACATTCCCCTCATTCGCGCAGTCCGATATTGGGACCACGGTCACGAGAGAGAGAATATCAATTGGAGGTCTCCCCAAAAGTGAGGAAACGTTTTTTGAATATTGTGTGTATTTACCTGGCCAAATACCCCCACTATATATAGGGGAAGGGGAGGTACTACCTCCCTCAAAGTCCCGGGGTGGGACTAAAGGAGAGGGAGAGGGGGGAAGCTGCCGGCCGGCACTAATGGGCCCCGCGCGGGGGGCTTGGCCCAGCCGGCCACCCCCTTGCCCCTTCTCCCCTCTTGCCTTTCCCTAATGGGCCATGTTCCCTCTGAAATTCGCCCATTAAGCCTTTTGACCTTTAAATTGATTTTCTCTTTTATTAAATAATTATGAATAAATGATTATATCAATATTTAACATTCATTCATATATTATTCAATCTCCGTGGCTATGGAACACCTTCCACCTCCACTCTGGACATCCTCCGGACTTACCGAAACCCTTCCAGTTTTCTCTCTACTATTCTTTGGCGATTCTTCCGATCCTATAAACACTCTCTAAGCATCATCAAACCCTTAAGCGTGATACCCTACGGTTCGGGAACACTCCAGGACATGGCCGGACACTCCCGGACCAATGATCAACGGAGGGACCTGGATGGCCATGTGACCCCTGTGCGTTCCACGAAGATCTTTCGTCGTTTGAACCGGGACAATCGTGTCTTATTCCCTTTGTCTCTTGATACTTGCATTGCTCGAGATCTGATCAATGACATCACCATGCCGTGTTCAATCTCGTTACTGAACAATGCTACTTGACTCGTTCCAATAAGTGATATCCTTGTGATCAAATCACACGCTGCAGCTATTGGATATAACTTCTCTGAGTGGGCCCTTGAGTATCTTTCTGTCACGTGGACGGACAAATCCTGCTCTTGGGATATATTGCCTCTACGATTCCTCCGAACACCCGAACACACCTTTATTGTCACTGTATTACCAAGTGACGTTTGGTGCTATCTAACCACTCTCGGGAGACAGTGATTGATATAGCCTCACAGTCTAAGGAATAGTTTACGAGGATCCATTTCTAATCATCGTAACTTGAACTTCGTGACATGATTGGGTCACGATGTTTAGGTTGGGATTGGTTCATCATCTCATTCTCAGAATGAGTTGACTCCATTTCCAACTGGCATAAATGCCACATGATCAGGAAACCTTGATCATCTGTTGACCAATGAACCAGTGACTAGAGTTTCATTGGGAACCCCTGGTTGTTTATATATCACACGTGTATTGATGTTTCCTCTCAATACAGTTATAGCATGATATAAAACTTAATCATAAATGTAACATCCCAAAACTTAATCCAAGGTTATTAAGATCCAAATCATCAAATTTAGAGTTAACAAAAACTTTTCCAATTAAAAATATTAAAGCATTCATATGTGGGTGCATTTAAATTAGGAGTTGTTTTGAATTGCCATGTTTGAGTGATCCTTTGGATGTAAAATGATTCTAAGGTGAATTAAACATCATCTAGATCATCTCCAAGCAAATCCCAAAGAAAAACAAATCAAAAAGAATAAAATAAGCAAATGGTCACTTTTGCCATTTTAATCACCTAGCCTACTTTGGCTATTGCTAGAACTCAAATCTTAACAGAAACAATTTTGGTTCTTTGCACCCCTTGCTAGTACAAGTAGTGATGTTCCAAGGCCCACTTTGTTTCATCCCAAAAACTTTCAAACACTAAATTTAAATGACATTTGAAAATTGAATCTAGTGTAGGTATCAAGATCACACTTATTCGAAAACCACTCAAGTGAACTCCATTTTTAAATCCCAAGATAACCTAGATGCTTAAGCATAAGTTACATCACTCCACCAAAAATCAGCTCAAAATTCAAATATTTTGTTCACGCGGCCATTGTGTCGAACACCTTGTTAGCATAATCATTATGTCCTAACTATTACTGTTTTGGAGCTAATCTTGTCGAGCCATTTGGGTTGCATTGAACATCCTTGTCTCTCCCAGGCCCAACCAGACCAAAACCCACCTCTATCCCTAGCCCCTGGCGCGAGTGCCATGCCGCCCCGACGCCATGCTCGCCGGCCAAGTGTGCACAAGGCGCAGGAGACCGCCAGCCCCTCTCCGCCGCTCCAGGAAGTTTGGCGCCACCCTACCGCCACCCACGATCCACCCCTCGATCAACCCCAGCCCCTGGACCACTCCCCAGCCTCGCCGCCCTTTCTCTCTGCGTGCAGCCAGAGCGTGCCAGAGCGCGATCGCCGCCAGCACGCAGCAGACCGCGCCTCGGCACCAAATCCCGCACGCCGCTCCGCCTTGACCCTAGCAACCTACCAGACACGGTCGTGCATCGCCGCACGACCCACAGTCGCTGTGATCGCCGTCGAGCACCGCCCCTGTCTCACAGAGCGTGCGACGCTCCCGACCAAATGCCACCGCCCCTAGTGTCGCCATTAAGCCGTAGAGCACCGCCAGGAGGCAAGCCACCGTCCGCCTATGCCGCCCGTGCCGATAGCGTCCTGTATCGTCAACACCGACGAGCTTGCTGTCGCCCCCTCGGTCCCCTCTTCGAGCCTATATAAGGAGGCCTTCCCCAACCTCAATCTCCACATCATTCGACTCCCCTCTCTCCGCCAGTCCTTCCCCATCTCTCGCCAGAGCAGCTCGAGCAGCAGGCCGCCGGAATTTCACCGGAGGCAGCCGCTGCAGAGGAGGAGACGCTGCCGTCGATTCCGTCCACCTCAGCCCCTGCCGCTACCTCGCCTGAGTCTGCCTTCGCCGTCCAGTTCGATCGACCGCCTCGCCGCACTAGCTGGAGCCCTGGTACGTCCCAAGTAGACCCCCACCGTCTGTTTAGGGTTCGGTCTCGCCGGTGACGAGTTTGTCGTCGACGACTACTATGAGCCGTTGATCCGCGTTCTAATCGTGTAGCCCAGATTGCTAGATACCGTTTCGGGTTTTAAGTCTGGCTGACAAGCAGGACCAACCTGTCAGCTGCCCTCTGCGCTGCTGAGCGTCACTGGGCCGGCCCGTTAGCTTTCCCGCGCGACCCAGTTAATTCAAATTAGGATTTTTCTATTTAAGTTTAAATTCAATTCTGTCCCTTAGTTAAAAAATCAATTCAGAGAGTTGTGCAAGTCCAAATTTAGTGATTCAAATTTTGTTGGAAAGCTACTGAAAATATCTATCAAAACCCGTTGGATTTAATTCATTTAGAGTTAGAGATCTCTCCTAGTAAAAACAATAAGACAGAAGCATTTGCACATTCAAACATTTTTCTAAAGTAAACCAAAATAGCTTTTGAGTTGATTCCAACTCTCAAAAATCACATATAACCATACCTATCTGAATATTTAATAATATTAAGGTTTGCATGCAGTGACTTTGGACTAGTACTAAATTAGTGCTATATAGGAATTTCTAGTCACTTTAAATCATTAAATATTGAACTTAAAACTTATTAAAATGTGATCCAACCTTTAAATCACATTCCCATATGTTAGAATATGTTGTGATTACATGTTTTCACATGATCCCATATTTTAATTGCAGAATATTAAATCTTAGTTAATTTCAATGAGTAGAAATTACTTTTCTTAAATAAAAAGAAAGAAGCTAGTTAATAAAACCTTGTGATGCTTGTGATGATAATAGATCATCAAATGTGTGCCTTACTGTGCTAAGTAGACTAGTTAAGTATTGTTTGGTGATTGTGTATCCCGTATGGATTTATAGAAGATAGTACCGACCAAGCTTTCGAGGAGGAGGAGTTCTACCAAGAGGAGGAGGACGAAAACTTCAACCACTGCACCAACCAAGGCAAGCTATTGTTAGCAAGCTAGAATTAACCTAGATAACCAATATGCACTAGGCATGCTTTGGTTATACCACTTTGACTAGTACCTACCCCAAGTTTTATTTCCAAGATTTTACTTTCTTTACTTTATTAAAGTCCTTTATTTGTTTGAAGGTAGCATAAAAAGTATAAACCTTGACCTATATAGATAACCTTAGATGTAATTCTATGGAATGAGATTCAGATTAGCATCCCACCCTAGTGAACAATCTTAACTTAGTAGCTTAGAGCTAAATCAAAACTTGAGTCACTTTAGATGGGAACACTTGGTGAAAATGAATTGTGAAAACCTTGGAATGATGAGTCATTCTATTGAGATATTTTGACATGTGTTGAGAAACACAAATGGTTTATGATGATGAAAATGTTGAGGCATGAGCCTTAGCCCTTTTACAAAACTAATGGTTGGATTCGGATGCGGTACCATTCCAATTTTATCATACAACCACAATACTTGAATTGGGTAAGGCTTAGCCGGAAGTTTATATGAATTAGTATTAGTTCCCTCGCGGGAGAGGTTTGAGCTGAGGCTACCTCTCAATGTTGTCCACCTATGTAGTGCCCAAGATGACAGATGGTCATGGTTGGGAGGCCATGCTCATAGGAGAGGTGCTTATACTAGGGTGTGTAAAGGAAAGGTTATGTTTGATTATCTACATACTAAGTATGATGATTCAGGGTTACCGCTGACAGATGTATCGAATCTTGTGGTGAAAGTGTACCACCTCTACAGAGTGTCAAACTATTCGAATAGCCGCGTCCGCGGTTATGGACAGTTGGAGTGACCATACTATTTCGTTGTCAGATGTTTTACAAATGACTTATGGAATGAATGATGAATCTTGACTTGACCACAACAGGGTTGTGAATATGACATTAGCTTCCCAACCTAAGTGATTCTAGAACTTTATTTATCTTTCTTTGTTTCTAAACTCAGTTTAGGTTTCAAACTTAACTTTACAAATAAACATAGAGTTAGCTTTTCCCACTAGCACTACCTTACTTGTTAGTGATAGTTTGCGAGTACTTAAAGTGTACTCATGGCTTTTGTCCCTGGCTATTCCTATGGCCAGACTATGAAGGAGACTACCAAGATGACAGACAGCAGGACAGCTATGATAACTAGGGCTATCTTCCATCATCAGCATTGCCTGTGCCCCTGAAGATGGACCCCACCGCTACGCTTATTATTTATTCCGCTGCTTGTTGTATTAAGACTGGATCATGAGATCCTTTATTCCCGTAAGACCTTATTATGGTTTGTAATGGATGATGTACTGTGATATCCAATCTGTTATGTCTCGCAAAAATGGTAATCCTGGGATTGCGATGTATGGCATAACAGGCATCTGGAATTAAAACTCTAGGTGTTGACAAGTCGGTATCAGAGCCATCCTGACCCTTGTTAGAATGGACATCCGAACAAAAACTTAATTTCAAAACCAATGTGAGTATTTATGAAAAACTATTTCCTCTCTTACCCTTGGGAATTCATTCTTTCTCAAAAATTCATGTTCCTCCAATTCTTACATTACTACCTAAAATTTGACACACTTGATCACTTCACTAACTTCCTCATCCTAAATTCTTGTAGATGGAGACTTAGTTCAGCAAGTTCTACCAGTTGGGCGATGGAGGCCAACTGATCTTCGAGAGGGATCTAGATTCACTATCCGAGCTCTTGGGACGCCCGCATCTAGAGTTTCTTGGAGCTCAACTTCCTGGACTCCCAGGAGGAGATTTACAATGGCTAGTCACCGCTGATCTTCAAGGAAGTATAGAAGCACCAACATCTGGGAGAATCCAGTTCTCCATAAGAGAGAACAACTGGCTAGATGGATTAGCTAGGGAAATGCATGAATCTCTCGCACTTCTATGTGCCCTCCCTGTCAACCAAATCCAAGGAACCCGCTTTGTTCACTATGCAAGGCGTGACTTCATGGGAATGCCAATGGAGATGCCAAGTCACCCGGAGTTGAAGCGTCAAGTGGAGAACCTTGACTTCATGCTATACGACTGCCAGAAGGAATTGGACAATGCTAGGGAGTTCGCCAACCACAACCTTGCCATTGCCGCCCAGAAGGCCCAGACTTTCTCACTGCTTGTCAAGGACCATCAGTCTCTTCGCCGCCAGCGCGAGAAGAAGGATCGCACCATCAACCGTCTTCGCAAGAAGGTGGCTGACCTCGAGAAGACCATCAAGGAGCAAGAAGCTCAACTTGCAGCAAAGGAGGAAGAAGAGGAAGGTGAAAACATCTAGGGAGATATGGATTCTTACCTCAGCAATGATGATGACTTTCTGGAGGAGGATGCCATGCACTTCTACACCGACGATGATGACTCCGACTTCATCGATGATGAGTAGATGCACTAGAGCACTGTCGTAGCATGAGATGTATCGGTCCCATTGTATCGTAGCCTGCAGAATGGTTCTTAAAACCATCTGATTTCCTTTGATGTGTGGTGTGTGTTTATATCGTGTGCTTGTTTGAATGAATGAAATGAAGTTAGTTGCAAAACCTGAGTCAAACTCAAAGTTTTAGCTTTGAAACCAAAACCATGAACCTTAGTACTTTCCCTCTTACCCCTTTATCTACCTCAATCTTCAGATGACTCGTGGAAATCAAGGAGGGAGCAGCTCATCGCAGGACCCAATGCTGGAGATTATGCAAATGTTAGTTGCAGACTGTGAAGCAAGCAGGGCAGAGTGGCAAGCCAACTTAGTAACGCTGCAGCAGATAGCCCAGAATGCCCAAAACAACCAAGGGCATGGAAATCAGGATCATCAAGGATCCAAGCTGAAAAATTTCCAGAATACCAATCCCCCAATCTTTAGCACTTCGGAGAACCCATTATATGCTGATGACTGGTTGCAGACAATGGGGAACAATTTGTAAGTAGCCAGAGTTGATGACAACGAGAAAGTTCTCTTTGCCACCCACTACTTGGCAGGAGATGCAAGAGCCTGTTGGAACAACATTCGCCTGATGAACCATGGTCAAGTGATGATATGGGAAGCCTTCAAAATCAAGCTCAGCCGCACCCACGTGCCGCAAGACCTAGTCACTAGAATGAGGGATGAATTCAGAGAGTTGAAGCAAGGCAGAATGACTGTGGTGGAGTACCGTGACAAATTCCTGTCACTTGCCAGGTATGCACCGGATGAGATCAACACAGAGGCCAAGAAGAAGGAGAGATTCCTGAACGGACTGCACGATGAGATGTAGAGTGTCCTCGTCAACATCCGCTTCGAGGATCTTGAAGAGCTAGTCGACTCTGCCATCCAGATGGAAGGGAAGATTAACCAGGCAAACGACAACCGCCAACATCGTATGATGCACCAAGCTGGATCCAACCGTCACCAGAAGTATCGTCCCAACCCGTCTGTAGGGTATGCACCAAGAAACAACTGACCCCCAATGTCCCGCCCAAGCTACCCCAACCGTAGCGGAGGTAATGTGAAGTCCGGAGGAAACAACAACAACCCCGACAACACCAGCAATTTCAACCGTGCATCTCCCAAGAGCAACAACAACAACAACACTGCACCTAGAACTGGAAGCAATGTTGTGCCCATCGCAGCTAAAGACAAGTCTCAAATCACTTGTTTCGAGTGTGGAGTGAAGGGTCACTATTCCAATGAGAGCCCCAAGAAGACTGCCGCCACTGCCAATGTGAATTCCCCAGCTCAACAACAGCGTCGTGTTCAACCAGGAAGAAGATTTGCCCGAGGGAACCCTCACAACCGCAACGGCCGTCTCTTCCACATGAATGCCGAAGAAGCCTAAGAAGCGCCAGATGTAGTGCTGGGTATGTTTTCTGTCAACTCAGTTTTATCAAGGGTGTTGTTTGATTCGGGAGCATCACACTCATTTGTCACTGAATAATTTGCATGCACTAGTAAGATCCACCCAACTAACTTGAAGCATTTCATGATATTTCAAATTCCCGGTTCAACTACAAAATCTAGAAAAATTTGCAAAGCTGTGCCTATCAGAATACATTGGATATATTTTTATGCTAATCTAATAGTACTCAGAACCAAAGGATTGGAAGTAGTACTAGAATGGATTGGATGTCAAAGCATAAAGGACTGATAGACTGTGCTAAGAAAGCCATCACCATGACCAGTAGCTCTAGAGTCACAATAGAGCATATATATGAAACCTTACCTCGTCAATTCAAGTGCAACAAGAGTCTAGCCCTACCCACCATAGACCAAGTCAGAGTAGTCAGTGAATACCCCGACATATTTCTAGATGTATTGCCTGGTATGCCCCCGGATAGGAATATTGAGTTCATCATTGAACTAATCCTCGGAACCGGAACCATAGCCCAGAGACCCTATAGCATGAACCCCTCAGAGTTAGTAGAGTTGAAGAAGAAGTTGGATGATATGTTAGCAAAAGGCCTGATTCAACCAAGAGCATCGCCATGGAGATCACCAGTGTTATTCGTCAACAAGAAAGATGGAGGCAACCGTTTGTGCACCGATTACCGAAAGTTGAATGACGTCACCATCAAAAACAAATACCCTTTGCCAAAGATAGAGGATCTATTTGATCAGTTGACTGGTGCCCAAGTATTCTCAAAGATTGATCTTAGGATTGGTTATCACCAACTTAAGATTCGTATAACGGATATTCCGAAGACCGCCTTTACTACTCGTTATGGTTTATACGAGTATACGGTTATGTCTTTTGGATTAACCAATGCCCCTGCTTATTTCATGAATCTCATGAATACGATTTTTATGAATTTCCTAGATAAGTTTGTCATTGTGTTTATCGACAATATCCTTATCTACTCCAAATCAGAAGAAGAGCATGAGCAACATCCGAGAATCATCCTAGAAACCCTGAGAGAGCATCGATTATATGCCAAGTTCAGCAAGTGTGAGTTTTGGCTGAAAGAAGTAGGATTCCTAGGACATATTGTGTCTGTCGGAGGATTCTCTGTTGATCCCGCAAAAATTAAAGATGTCGAAGAATAGGAAGCCCCAACCACTCAAACCCAAGTCCGTGCATTTCTCAGATTAGCGGGATATTACCGCAAGTTCGTAGAAGGATTCTCTAGTATCGCCAGACCCATGACCCAATTGTTGAAGAAGGACAAGAAGTTTGAATGGACCGACAAATGTGAAGCCAGTTTCCATGAACTGAAGAAGAGATTGAGTTCAGCCCCAATATTGATCATGCCAGATATCAAGAAGCCGTTTGATGTGTATTGTGACGCATCCAAGATTGGTCTCGGATGTGTATTGATGCAAGAAGGCAAAGTCATCGCTTATTTGTCTCGACAACTAAAGCAGCATGAGTAGAACTATCCGACCATGATCTTGAATTAGCAGTCGTACTGTTGGCATTGAAGCCATGGCATCATTATCTTATGGGTAATTGTTGTGAGATTTACTCCGATCACAAGAGCTTGAAGTATATTTTCACTCAGAAGGAGCTGAATATGAGGCAAAGGAGATCGATAGAGTTAATCAAGGATTATGAACTTGACATTCACTATCACCCCGGGCAAAGCCAATGTGGTAGCGGATGCTCTTAGCAGATTGCCTTGTAGGCTAAACACCATGATCAAGGAAAAGCAACCAAGTTTGTATGAGGAGTTGGAGCAGTTCAGAACTGAGCTAGTTAGCAAAGGATTTTTAGCTAGCATTGAACTTCAACCCACTTTGATTAGCCAAATCAAGGAAGCCCAGAAGGGGAATGAAAGTATCGACGGAATCAAACATCGTATTGGTACAGGAAAGGTACCTGGATTCACCGAAGATGAAGAAGGAGTTCTGTGGTACAAAGGACGTATCTGTGTGCCAGCAGATTCGGAGCTGAAGCAAGTTATCATGCAGGAAGCCCATGATACTCTTATTCTATCCACCCCGAATGAACAAAGATGTATCAAGATTTGAAATAGCAATTTTGGTGGCACAAAATGAAGAGAGAAATCGGAAGCTACATCGCCAAGTGTGACATCTGTCAAAGAGTCAAAGCAGAGCATCAGAGACCCGCAGGACTGTTGCAACCATTGCAGATTCCGGAATGGAAATGGGATTCCGTCGGAATTGACTTTATCACCGGTTTGCCTACTTCTAGTAGGGGAAATGACTCAATCTGGGTCATTGTTGATAGACTATCCAAGGTAGCTCATTTTATACCTGTCAAGATTACCTATCAGAGCTCGAAGCTAGCAGAGTTGTACATTGCTAGAATTGTTAGTCTGCATTGAACCCCCGAGACCATAGTATCAGATCAAGGAACCCAATTTACCTCGAGATTTTGGCAGAAAGTCCAAGGAGGATTAGGAACCAAGTTGAACTTCGACATCGCTTATCACCCGCAAACTAATGGACAGACTGAAAGAGTCAACCAAATCCTAGAAGATATGTTGAGAGCTTGTGTATTAGAATATGGATCAAAATGGGAAGACTGCCTGCCTTTCGCAGAATTCTCATATAACAACAGCTATCAAGCCAGTTTGCAAATGGCACCATTTGAGTTCCTATACGGGAGAAAGTGTCGTACCCCTTTGAATTGGTCGCAAGTAGGAGAGAGTCAGATTTTTGGACCTGACATTCTTCGAGAAGCCGAAGAAAAGGTTCACAAAGTCCGTGAGCACCTCAAGGACGCCCAATCCAGACAGAAGAGTTATGCTGACAAGAGAAGGAGATACCTGGCTTTCAATATCAGAGATATTGTCTACCTCAAGGTTTCGCCATTGAAGGGAACGCAACACTTTAGTCTAAAAGGAAAGTTAGCCCCCAGATATATTGGACCCTTCAAGATTATGAATCGTCGAGGAGAAGTATCGTATCAACTGGAATTGCCTGAAGAAATGTCAGTCATCCACAATGTGTACCATATCTCGTTACTTCGCAATTGCTTAGAAGTGCCGAAGAAGACCGAAGTTTTCAAGAACATCGATCACCGAGATTTTGATATTAACAAGGATCTGATGTATCGTGAAGTGCCTGTCTGTATCCTGGAGGAAGCTTATAGAAACACCAGAACCAGGAGTATCAAATTTCTCAAGATTCAATGGAGCAACCATACCGAAGAAGAAGCCACGTGGGAACGAGAAGATTACATTAGGACAGAGTTCCCAGATCTCTTTAGTTCCTAGTGTTCTTTTGGAAATCTTGGGATGAGATTTTGTTTAAGGGGGGAAGGTTTGAAACATCCCAAAACTTAATCCAAGGTTATTAAGATCCTAATCATCAAATTTAGAGTTAACAAAAACTTTTCCATTTAAAATTATTAAAGCATTCATATGTGGGTGCATTTAAATTAGGAGTTGTTTTGAATTACCATGTTTGAGTGATCCTTTGGTTGTAAAATGATTCTAAGGTGAATTAAACATCATCTAGATCATCCCCAAGCAACTCCTAAAGAAAAACAAATCAAAAAGAATAAAATAAGCAAATGGTCACTTTTGCCATTTTAATCACCTAGCCTACTTTGGCTATTCCTAGAACTCAAATCTTAATAGAAAAAATTGTGGTTCTTTGCACCCCTTGCTAGTACAAGTAGTGATGTACCAATGCCCACTTTTTTTCATCCCAAAAACTTTCAAACACTAAATTTAAATGACATTCGAAAATTGAATCTAGTGTAGGTATCAAGATCACACTTATTCAAAAACCACTCAAATGAACTCCATTTTTAAATCCCAAGAAAACCTAGATGCTTAAGCATAAGTTACATCACTCCACCAAAAATCAGCTCAAAATTCAAATATTTTTTTTCATGCGGCCATTGTGCCGAACACCTTGTTAGCAGAATCATTATGGCCTAACTATTACTGTTTTGGAGCTAATCTTGTCGAGCCATTTGGGTTGCATTGATCATCCTTGTCTCCCCCAGGCCCAACCAGACCAAACCCACCTCTATCCCTAGCCCCTGGCGCGAGTGCCATGCCGCCCCGACGCCATGCTCGCCGGCCAAGTGTGCACAAGGCGCAGGAGACCGCCAGCCCCTCTCCGCCTCTCTAGGAAGTTAGGCGCCACCCTACCGCCGCCCACGATCCACCACTCGATCAACCCCAGCCCCTGGAGCACTCCCCAGCCTCGCCACCCTTCCTCTCTGCGTGCAGCCAGAGCGCGCCAGAGCGCGATCGCCGCTAGCACGCAGCAGACCGCGCCTCGGCACCAAACCCCGCACGCCGCTCCGCCTCGACCCTAGCAACCCACCAGACATGGCTGTGCATCGCCACGTGACCCACAGTCGCCGTGATTGCCATCGAGCATCGCCCCTGTCTCCCAGAGCGCGCCACGCTCCCGACCAAATGCCACCACCCCTGGCGTCGCCATTAAGTCTTAGATCACCGCCAGGAGGCAAGCCACGATCCTCCTATGCCGCCAATGCCGATAGCGTCCGGTATCATCGTCACCGACGAGCTCACCGTCGGCCCCTCGGTCCCCTCTTTGAGCCTATATGAGAAGGCCTTCCCGAGCCTAAATCTCCACACCATTCGACTCCCCTCTCTCCACCAGTCCTTCCCACCTCTCGCTGGAGCAGCTCGAGCAGCAGGCCACCGGAATTTCACCGGAGGCAGGGGTTGCAGAGGAGGAGACGTTGTTGTCGATTCCGTCCACCTCAGCCCCTGCCGCTACCTCACCTGAGTCCGTCGTTGCCGTCCAGTTCGATCGTCCACCTTGCCGCACTAGCTAGAGCCCTGGTACGTCCCCAGTAGACCCCCACCGTCTGTTTAGGGTTCGGTCTCGCCGGCGACGAGTCCGTCGTCGACGAGTACTATGAGCAGTTGATCCGCGTTCTAATCGTGTGGCCCAGATCACTAGATACCATTTCAGGTTTTAAGTCTCGCTGACAAGCGGGACCAACCTGTCAGTCGCCCTTTGCGCCGCTGAGCATCACTGGACCTGTTAGCTTTCCCGCGCGACCCATTTAATTCAAATTAGGATTTTTGTATTTAAGTTTAAATTCAATTCTGTCCCTTAGTTCAAAAATCAATTCAGAGAGTTGTGCAAGCCCAAATTTAGTGATTCCAATTTTGTTGGAGAGCTACTGAAAATCTCTATCCAAGCCCATTGGATTTAATTCATTTAGAGTTAGGGATCTCTCCTACTAAAAATAACAAGACAGAAGCATTTGCACATTCAAACATGTTTCTAAATTAAACCAAAATATCTTTTGAGTTGATTCCAACTCTCAAAAATCACATTTAACCATACCTATCTGAATATGTAATAATATTAAGGTTTGCATGCAGTGACTTTGGACTAGTACCAAATTAGTGCTCTATAGGCATTTCTAGTCACTTTAAATCATTAAATATTAAACTTAAAACCTATTAAAATGTGATCCAACCTTTAAATGACATTCCCATATGTTACAATATGTGGTGATGACATGAGTCCACATGATCCCTTATTTTAATTGTAGAATATTAAATCTTACTTAATTTCAATGAGTAGAAATTACTTTTCTTAAATAAAAAGAATGAAGCTAGTTAATAAAACCTTGTGATGCTTGTGATGATAATAGATCATCAAATGTGTGCCTTAGTGTGCTAAGTAGACTAGTTAAGTATTGTGTGGTGATTGTGTATCCGGTATCTATTTATAGAAGATACTACCGACCAAGCTTTCGAGGAGGCGGAGTTCTACCAAGAGGAGGAGGAAGAAAACTTCAACCACTGCACCAACCAAGGGAAGCAATTGTTAGCAAGCTAGAATTAAGCTAGATAACCAAAGCAATATGCACTAGGCATGCTTTGGTTATAACACTTTGACTAGTACCTACCCCAAGTTTTATTTCCAAGATTTTACTTTCTTTACTTTATTAAAGTCCTTTATTTGTTTGAAGGTAGCATAAAAAGTATAAAACTTGACCTATCTAGATAACCTTAGATGTCATTCTACGGAATGAGATTGAGATTAGCATCCCACCTTAGTGAACACTCTTAACTTAGTAGTTTAGAGCTAAATCAAAACTTGATTCACTTTAGATGGGAACACTTGGTGAAAATTAATTGTGAAAACCTTGGAATGATGAGTCATTCTATTGAGATGTTTTGACATGTGTTGAGAAACACAAATGGGTTATGATGATGAAAATGTTGAGGCATGAGCCTTAGCCCTTTTACAAAACTTATGGTTGGATTCGGATGCGATACCATTCCAATTTTACCATACAACCACAATACCTGAATTGGGTAAGGCTTAGCCAAAAGTTTATATGCATTAGTATTAGTTCCCTCACGGGAGAGGTTTGAGCTGAGGCTACCTCTCAATGTTGTCCACCTATGTAGTGCCCAAGATGACAGATGGTCATGGTTGGGAGGCCATGCTCATAGGAGAGGTGCTTATACTAGGGTGTGTAAAGGAAAGGTTATGTTTGATTATCTACATACTAAGTATGATGATTCAGGGTTACCGCTGACAGATGTATCGAATCTTGTGGTGAAAGTGTACCACCTCTGCAAAGTGTCAAACTATTCGAATAGCCGCGTCCGCGGTTATGGACAGTTGGAGTGGCCATACTGTTTCGTTGTCAGATGTTTTACAAATGACTTATGGAATGAATGATGAATCTTGACTTGACCACAACAGGGTTGTGAATATGACATTAGCTTCCCAACCTAAGTGATTCTAGAACTTTATTTATCTTTCTTTGTTTCTAAACTCAGTTTAGGTTTCAAACTTAACTTTACAAATAAACATAGAGTTAGCTTTTCCCACTAGCACTACCTTACTTGTTAGTGATAGTTTGCGAGTACTTAAAGTGTACTCATGGCTTTTGTCCCTGGCTATTCCTATGGCCAGACTATGAAGGAGACTACCAAGATGACAGACAGCAGGACGGCTATGATAACTAGGGCTATCTTCCATCGTCAGCATTGCCTGTGCCCCTGAAGATGGACCCCACCGCTACGCTTATTATTTATTCCGCTGCTTGTTGTATTAAGACTGGATCATGAGATCCTTTAGTCGGGTAAGACCTAATTATGGTTTGTAATGGATGATATATTGTGATATCCAATCTGTTATGTCTCGCAAAAATGGTAATCCTGGGATTGCGATGTATGGCATAACAAGCATCTAGAATTAAAAATCCGGGTGTTGACAATAAACTTTATGAAATATGATAATAATCCTTATTATTATTATTCTCTAGGGCATATTTCCAACAGTCTCCCGCACTAGAGTACAAATAAACTAGCTGCATTTGTTCTTAATCATTGGCACCATCTATCTAGTACCCTGAACATGCTTCCTCATGGAAGAGGTTGAGTCTTGGGTATGTACTTCACAGTCCAAAATTCTTTGCAACTTACTAATGTCACCTTAATTGACATTAATACTTTATCATCACATGTTAACCTCTTTGTGTATGCATCATTGCTATGGCAGCAGAACAAGGCCAGATTCTAGGAGCCTACGGTGACTTTAGATCAACCTTGAGGGCTTTCTCATGGGCACTGTGCCCTGGGACACATCATTCTATGTTAAAAGCGAACTAACCCCGCCATAACATTATACAACACTTTAGATGATACCCTTATCTATATTATAAATTTAATCATCGAAACATAAGTGCACTCTGTGCAACTTTCGATGTTTTGTTCACCTTGCTTCCTACTTGACTTTAGTCGGTATTACAGGAGTTTCCAACATATTCCCATATAACATAACCCTTTATGCTTTAAGATATGTCATCCTTTATGGATTTGGAAAACATATCTAAAGTGGACAAACTTAGCTCAACGTTCTGTGATTCGAACTTAATCACTTTTCAAACGTTTCTTATTAGATCATATATTATGTTAAGTTATCATCGTGGTTTTCTAAGATAGAATCTATGTCTCAACATAGTGGATGATGATCATCCTTTTCTTTCTTTCAACCATTGATGTTAAACTTAATACCATTCCTAACTTGAGTTATTAAGGAATACTACATAATATAATAATAAACTTATTATCAACTTCTATCCCTTATAAATCATTATTTATAGGTACTTGCGCTTTTATTCTTCACACCCATAAGAATCACTCCTATAAGATCCCACTCAAAATATGTTCTTAACATATTTGGGTATGAGTCACTACTCATACTCAAACTATGTTCCTACATATTTGAATTTGAGACTTATATTGCTGCCACTCAAAAATATGTCCTACACATATTGTTTTAGCAAGGCTTTTATAGCTCCCACTCAATTACATGCAAATTGCATATCCACTCACTATTTTGAACGATTTCAAAATCCTTTGATCAAATATCAAACTTGGAGATTTGCTTATGAGATACTAGTACTTTACTAGTTTTAAATCCACCAGATATTCAGCACACTTGAATCAAATTCATTTGAATTCATCCAATACGTGACATATTGTGCTTTTGTCATTCACCCCCTTTTCCACTATGGCTTTGCAGTCATTTGGTAAAATTCGGAGTAACCCCTTTTACTTGTAAGATTCAGCAACGAATTGCTTTCTAATCTTAAGTGAATTTTTACTTTGGCATTTCTCATATCTTTAGCTTACCATTATTTCCCTAGTAGTTCGTAGGTATGTCATATTCTAGTAATCATGAAAAATGATTCACAAATGTCTCCATACAAGATATGGGCTACATTTTGAATCCTACTTCATGCAGTGAAAACACCAATGGGGAAAACACAATGATCATTATCATTGATTCTTTCCTTTGTGACGAGTTTCGTTTAGGAACGCTTTCCGTTGCGCTTCTCAACATTCTGATGCAGGGTTTTGAATCCTCATCATGTTTTTCACTATCTTCCAAATGCTCCATAATTGAGAAATATCACTAAAAGTGAACTTTCTCAATAATGTAGCAAAATCCAAGCAATACAAGTTTTGCTTTCCTTTTGGTTTCAGCTATGGATTTCGTATTCAAAGTTTCCAATAGTCGAATTCAGCTATGGATTTCGTATTCTGTTTATGCCATTCTTATAAAGTCGAATTTCATTACTATTGATCAAATCGTAGTAATTAGATTCTCATTTATCTTTAATACCCTCTATTGATGAAATAATTTGATCATATCAAATAGTTTCATATTCATGTTTCCTTTGGTAAACTTCTTTAGAAATTTAAACAATCATATAGTGATAATTACCATTTTGTCAAAACACAATACATCGAATATGTATTTACTTTCAACAATTCATTAAAACACTTTGCATTCAAGTAATACACGGTGTTCAAGTTATTTTGCTGAACTTAGGCATGATTTATATGTGACAAGAAAACAAGTGTCTTTGACATATTATCACATAACTTTTGAATTTAAACAATGGTTTTCATTGATTAATTAATATATCATTAAGTTGGGTATTTTAAGGCATTTCAATATTTTACAAATGTTCATGTATTATCAATTAGTTTCAAACAACAAGGATAATTCACATATAATCAAAAAGGATATGAACACAAATAGAAATCATTCATAAAAGTGGAACAACTGTTTGTTACAAACTGATATGAATAACCGTCTCACAAAGTGTGAGACTCACTAAAGAGGTTCACAATCTTTTGATTACAATAATCATCCTAAAACATAAACTAAGTGATAAATGTTGATGGAGAGTGTCGTTGGCCATCATCATAATGCTCGCCATCAACACGCAATGTCACCTCCTCTCCAGCAAGCACCTCTATGTAGAAGGACCTGTTTTCAATAAAACAGAGAAAGTATCAAATATACTGAACACTGCAAATGTGTTTGCAAGATTATAACATTTATAAAATTGTATATCAAATATATACCTTTGTCATTGATGACCTCAGCAACAACGGGTTCAACCATCACATCCCTGAGATGTGATATGAACCTGTGGAATTCCATTGATTCCGTGTCGCCTCTCATAATGCAAGTCCTGACTTGTGCTTGGTAGCTTGGTGGCAGCGACCGCATCACAACTCCATTTGCAAAAGAGCTCGTCATCCAGCTATCCAGGAAGTATGCAGGCCTCATGTATGCATCATGCATCTGCTCCAAGTGTTCGTGAAGTGATGAGTTCTCCTCCATCTTAATGGAAAGGAACTCTCCAAGGAGCTCGTGCTTCCACATGCACACATGGCTTATGAACTCTTCTCTCAGCTGATCCACCATCGAATATGGATCAAGATCACCCATGAGCGGATGGAGTTCATCCACCATCCAGTAACACATTATTATCTGAATGTAGGTGGACATCTCTTGACGATAGTAGCGGTTTGCCAGCTCTTGTGGGGTCTCATAGTGGTCTGGCTCAGTCAAATCCATCATGCGGCGTCTGTAGTCTATCACGTGATTTCTAGTAAGGAGATCATTCAGGTGCACAAGCCAACTAGGGAAGTTTAATTTAGACTAAGTTTATAATTAAATGAGTTAATAATAACTCCACTCAGAAACACCTATCCCCTGAAGGGTTCTTGTGATAACACGACCCCTTTTCCCCACATCTTCCTCGATCATCATGCCCATCAATGTGGGTTCTAGGTTGGACGCTACACGTCGGTCACATCATTCATGTGACTCGTGCTTGATCTTTCGACCATCCGTGTTCCGAGGCCACGTCTCTTTAACATGCTAGGCTCTCCAACTCAACCTGAGTGTATTCGCTGTGCAACATGGCTTACACCTACTATATGCGAACGTAGATATGTCTCACACCCGTTCATCATGGCCTGCCTCATACCGAAGAACTTTCTTGCCGGTGGACACTAAGGGGGAACACAATTATTGGTAATTTTAACAGGGATCATCTTATTAGGCTGCTATCGAGTATCTAATACTAGCACACAATAAGATATACAAATAATAACATTGAATGTAATGCGATGTGATATGGTCCTTCACATCGTGATCTCCATCCGTCGTCACCGGATTCCGGTACCAGGGTTTCGGCGCTGTCGACACCAGGGTACCGGTGTCTTTCCGGCGTGGTAGTCCGTCACCTTCGTGACTATCTACTACTACGTAACATAAGGTAATCAGTTTACCTTTGGCACTACCATATCACAAATCAACGCCCCCCCTGCAAAACAAAGTTAGACGCATCTACTTTATCTTTGCATATTTTACGTGGCTGACTGGGCTTTCGCACAAGAACCGTTCTTACCTACGAACTTTCACCACAATGCTGATCAAGTAGTTGTCTATACTACACCCCTTTAAGGGCCCTCCATTTCAAATGGCATACCAACTAATGCGAGAGAGACATACACCCCCTAAGCCACTTTATACGCTACAAGCCGTATGTCAAGCGTGGACTAATCTCGCGAATGAACGCGTAAAGTCGGTTGGGGCCACTTCATCAAGCATTACTGCGGTATACACAAGTACACGTGGGAGGGTAACAAATAAAATATCAACGCCCACATGCTACATCTCGTGTGTTCTACCCATACTAGCAATACTACGCATAGATCTAGCTCTGATACCACTGTTGGGGTTCCGCGTATGAAAACAATAATTTTTACCCTACGCCCCTAAACCCTTGATGTTGCCAGTACCTATGTATTAGTAATGCAGTAATGGGAGGGGATTTTCGTGAACTTACCCTTGAAGACCGAAAAGCGCTGTCAACACTTAGGAGAGCATGGTTGATGTAGACAAGCCGAAGCCGACCCCAAGGTCGTGATGAAGTCCTTGCGCTCCTGCGGCTCCAACGACTTGAGTACCTCAAGTGTGACACCTCATGGGGAGTTACACATGTCCGGTGCTTCACGATGACTCCCACTTCCCCGATCCAGCAGCAGTTGCCGAAGTAGAGCTCCTAGATCCAAATCGCGCAGCACGACGACGCTCCAGGGTGAAGATGTCTCTCATTCGCGCAGTCCGAACTTGGGACCATGGTCACGAGAGAGAGAAAATATCAATTGGAGGTCTCCCAAAAAGTGAGGAAACATTTTTTGAATATTGTGTGTATTTATCTGGCCAAATACCCCCACTATATATAGGGTTAGGGGAGGTACTACCTCCCTCAAAGTACCAGGGTGGGACTAAAGGAGAGGGAGAGGGGGGGGGGGGCAGCCGCCGACCGGCCCTAGTGGGCCCTGCGCGGGGCCTTAGCCCAGCAGTCCACCCCCTTGCCCCTTCTCCCCTCTTGCCTTTCCGTAATGGGCCCTCTTCCCTCTAGAATTGGCCCATTAAGCCTTTTGACCTTTAAATTGATTTTCTATTTCATTAAATAATTATGAATAAATGATTAAATCAATATTTAACATTCATTCATATATTATTCAATCTCCGTGGCTATGGAACACCTTCCACCTCCACTCCGGACATCCTCCAAACTTACTGAAACCCTTCTAGTTTTCTCTCTACTATTCTTCGGCGATTCTTCCGATCCTATAAACACTCTCTAAGCATCATCAAACCCTTAAGCATGATACCCTATAGTTCGGGAACACTCCAAACATGGTCGGGATACTCCCGGAACAATGATCAACAGAGGGACCTGGATGGCCATGTGACCCCTATGCGTCCCACAAAGATCTTTCGTCGTTTGAACCGGGACAGTCGTGTCTTATTCCCTTTGTCTTTCAATACTTGCATTGCCCAAGATCTGATCAATGACATCACCATGTCATATTCAATCTCGTTATTGAACAATGCTACTTGACTTGTTCCGATAAGTGATATCCTTGTGATCAAATCACACGCTGCGCAGCTATTGGATATAACTTCTCCGAGTGGGCCCTTGAGTATCTTTCTGTCACGTGGACGGACAAATCCTACTCTTGGCATATATTGCCTCTACAGTTCCTCTGAACACCTGAACACACCTATATTGTCACTGTATTACCAAGTGACATTTGATGCTATCTAAGCACTCTCGAGAGACAGTGATTGATATAGCCTCACAGTCTAAGGAATAGTCTACGAGGATCCATTTCTAATCATCGTAACTTGAACTTCGTGACATGATTGGGTCATGATGTTTAGGTTGGGTATTGGTTCATCATCTCATTCTCAGAATGAGTTGACTCCATTTCCAACTATCATAAATGCCACATGATCAGGAAACCTTGATCATCTGTTGACCAATGAACCAGTGACTAGAGTTTCACTAGGAACCCCTGGTTATTTAGATATTACACGTGTATTAATGTTTCCTCTCAATACAGTTATAGCATGATATAAAACTTAATCATAAACTTTATGAAATATGATAATAATCCTTATTATTATTTGTCTCTAGGGCATACTTCCAACATAATTCAATCGAAAAAATCCTTTTAAAGAGAGATATCAAGTCAATCAACATTTTCAGTGGTGTTGAGTGTCTCTAGAAATAAACCTTCAAGACTAAGCACTACAACACCCAAGCCTTCAATTGTGAGACCTTTTCTTATTACAATTGTTAGCAATTTTTAGGCAAGACTTGGTTAATTATGAGAGCTAGAACAAAACGTACCCAACCAAATACCCATGCAAACAAAAATCTTACTATGATACAAATACTCACTCCACCAATATAATATCTCAACATTTACTACTAACTAGCATGGATTTCTCAAACTTCAAAAGTGGGGACTCATAAGGCATACCTCTCAAGTTTGGTTCCACTTCTCTCTTCATCTTTTTATTTGATTCTTGGAAACTTGAAGTCGATCACTCTCCTGCAAACATATGAACCTCGAGGCAAAAAGAATAGAAAGAGGGAAAATAAGGAAAAATGGAGAAATCTTTTTGTGGTTTTTAAGAGAGGGAATTTAAAGAATAGAAAATTGGCGGCAAAGCTCAGCTAGAAAATCTCGAAAGCAAATAGAAAGAACTAGAAAATAAAGTGTTGGGGAAACCAACACGAGTGCTTAGAAACTCAAATAAAAACACAACCTCCAAATAAATAAAAGAAATGAATGCCAAATAAAGATTCATGAGGAAACTTCCCCAAGCTTAGGCTTTTGCAAGCCCTTCAAATCATTGTGGTGGTGGGAGAAAGTCGTTACTCCAGTTCGCAAATTGAGTTGAGAGATTACTAGTTGATTATCGGAGGTTCAAAGAGAGGTTATGCATCCTATCCACAGTCCCTCCAAGTCCTTGGAAATCTTGGTATGTGGAAAACCGAGTTTGTGGCTGCTCCTCTTAGTAAGGAACTTCTTGCTTCTCCTCTTGGTCCTCATCCTCCTCCAAAATCTCCTCCTCGGGTTGGTGTTGCTCAACCTGCAAGTCATATAGCAAACCTCCCTCCTCGATAAAGAAAAGACCATTAGTTATAGGAGCGGGGTAGAGATGCCCAACTCCAGCAATATGCAGGTATTAAAGACCACCTCTCCTAGTGAGCATTCCACAAGCTTTCAAAGTGGAGAAACCAACACGTCACTAGCCTAGCACGGGTTGCAACTCACCTAGATCGATGCCTAGGGTAGTGGCAAGCACGGTGATGACGCCTCCACCTGTAATTGGTCCTTGGCTTTGGGATGCTTGGTGCTCTAAGTAGCACACAAGGATGGCGCCCAAGTGGAGTGATAAGCCACAGTTGATGTAAGCAGCCTTTGCAAGGACTAGTATGTCCTTCTAGTTGAGTCTCGTGAACTCATTACATGCCTGCAAGGTGTTAGCAATAACATAGAACAAACAACGAATTGCAGGATGTTGAATATTCTTCCCCTTGCTCACTCTAGTAATGCAACTCATTCCATTATAGTATTGTTCAGGGGTAGGTTCCAAGCCAATAAAGGATGCCCTTAGCGCATTAACATCATTGTTTGGCAAATTAAAGCATTCACACCATTCATATAATGTTAAAGTGTAGTTGTTGTTCATAAGTCGGAAATAAATAGTGTCCTCTCCTTGCCATTGTTTAATGGTGCTTTGCAACGAACTTAGGAATTCAATGGTTAAGCAGCGATAAGTAGGTACATCATTGTACACAAAGTTTTGCAGGCTAGATCTATTGAAAAGTAAATTGAATTCATCAGAAATACCGAGTTGGTTCAATATAATGGGGCAAGCCCACTTGGTGGCCTTCACTTCACGGTTCTTGATCTTGTTGAAGCGATCAAGTTGGGGCTCATCCCTAAACCGTATCCCCATGCGTTCTTGAGCGACAGCCCGAGAAGTGCTAGCGGTGGCATGAGCACGCGTTTGGCTCCTTGTGTTCATCTTCTAAAACATTGAAGAAATACAAAGATAAAACTTTTTGATCCAACAATAGTAAGTATAAGATGTTCCTCATTATAGCACACTAAAGAATCTCCCCAAAATAATAATCTAGGTAAGAAAATCATGGCAATTGGTTCATAGTATGTCTTACCGTAGATTGATAATGACAATAGATCGAAGATGAATTTGCAAAAAGTAATTGGAGGATCGTAGGAGAAACATACCATAGATCACTTGTGTGCGAGGAAATCAAACAAAATTGAGTAGACATGAAGATCTCTTAAGGTTTTAAGAGAGTTTGGAGGTAGAAGAGAGAAAAAGGATTGAAGTTTTGGAGTTGGATGTACCTTCCTGTGCGATTTTATGGTCGGAAGCAACTATACGGGTGCAACTATATGGCCAAAACAATCCGTTCCCGCTGTATAGTTGGCCTTTTGTCAAAATATTAGGGTTTCCTCCTGGCGGCGCATCTATACGGGCACAACTATATGGCCAAAATAAAATGTTCCTGCCATATAGTTGGTCATCAACCTGTCTGTCCCTGGGAAAGAAAATATACAAAGGCATAGATATCTATACGACCGGAACTATACAGCCGGAATTTTTATTCCCTCCATATAGTTGGTCGTTAAACTCTCAGTATATTAGAAAAGAATTTGTACGGAGGCACCAATATCTATACGACTGGAGCTATATGTCCAGAATATTTATTCCCGCCGTATAGTTGGTCGTTAAACTCTCAGTACATATGAAAGAAAAAATTCGATGGCAAAGATATCTATATGACCGGAACTATACGGCCAGAATTTTTATTCCCGCCATATAGTTGGTCGTTAAACTCTCTGTATGTATCAAAAAAATCTGTTTCTTTGAAAATTATTTCTTTTCCTGTAACTTAGTAATATACCTTGTTTATGACAGAAAATTGACAGTAAATATTGTCGACCAACAACAGCATGTATAGCAGAATTTTAAGTACTACCGAACTTCTCCTCAAATGGAGTTTTCTAGCACAATTTATTAAACATAAACTTAAGCAAAAAACTAAAAACTTAACTCAAACCTTTATTTAACATGGGTTCCTCCCATAGATCGCTCTTTTACGGTTAATAGCTTTACCTTGATGTTACTCACTTGGGCCAGATGAGTGGAACACCCACTCCAAAGTAGTTGGCCTTCAAGGTGATGGCCTCCTTCTCGTCATGTTTGGCTTTCTTTTTTCTGGGGAAATGGATAACAAAAGGATCACACGAAGGAAATAGCAACTTCATGTTCCCTTCATGCAGGTTAATTAAAGCCTTTATAGTTCTCAAGAAAGGACGACCTAGTATGGTAGGAGCAATAGTATCTTCAGGTATGTCTAACAAAGTCAATTAGAGCAGGACAACCTTTAATGTAAACTAAAGTGTTCTGCTTAATTCCTACAACTTATTTATAAGTGGAATCTGCAAGATGTAGTTTTAGTTGAGTGATTTTGAAAGAGCCAAGGTTTGGTTGTTAAAAAGACTCTTTGGGATTGTTGAGATGCTTGAACCTAGATCACAAAGTGCAGCTATCTCATTAGTCCCAATCTTAATTTTAATCGTGGGCTCAAATATATCATCTAGTTTAATAGGTAACTTTTCAGTGATTTTCTTGTATTCCTCTTCGTGCTCACGTACCTTAATCGCTACTTTATCAACAAAGTGTTGATACATGGCTTCATCGTTACCTTCACATACCGGAATTTTGACGTTGATCCTCTTTACGAGGTCTACAATGGTATAGCTTGGTGAGGGGCATTGCTATAATCAAACTCTTCAGGCTCCTCCCTTTGGATCCTCATCATTTTGAGTTCTTCAATATGACTAGGCTCAGCTTTACCTGCAAATTTAGCTAGAATGAGAGTTTGATCTCAGTTATCTTACATAGATGTGCCTCAATGATCCTCGTTCTTTCTTGGAGGGCCTGCAAATCACTTCTCAAACTAACGGCTTGGTTAGACAATTTACCAAGCATAGCATCATGGTTCTCCGTTATTTTAACAAGAATATTATTTTGTTCATTTTGTGAGTCTATAAAATACTTAAGTATTTCTTGGAGACTACCATTACTAGTTCCCATATTATTATTAGGATTACCCGCAAGACTAGAATAGTGTTTCTGAAAATTAGGATTATAATTCTTCTTCCAAGTAGGGTTATAATAATTACGAGCTATGAAGTCTATTTCTTACCTTTCTAAAATTAGGATAGCTCTTACCTAGGTTTCCTTACCTTTCACGGCTAGTATGAGCTCATTCAACTTAGCATTGAGTTCTTTATTTTCTTGTGGTGAGATGGGGTTCACATTCTTCGTGTTTGATCTATCCACATGCCATTGAGCATGGTTGTCTTGCATATTGTCTAGCAGCTGCTTTGCTTCGGTAATATGTTTACCCATAAATGTTCCTCCATCTGCAGTATCAAGCATAGACTAGACATAGGATTAAGAGCATTATAAAATAAATGCAGGATTAACCAATCTTCCATCCCATGACTAGGACAGTTTCTTAAGCATTCTTTCATTCTCTCCATGCAAGTGCTAGTCTCTCACACTTTTCCTGTCTAAAGCCAATAATATTAGATCTGAGTTGCATAGTCTTTGCAGGTGGGAAAAATTTAGTCATAAATAAAGAAGTACATCCCACCCATGATGTAATAGTATTTTTAGGCAAAGATAGCAACCATTCTTTTGCTCTTCCTCTAAGAGAGTAAGGAAATAGATGCAATTTGACCACAACGGGGTCAACATCTTTTATAAGCATCATATCACATATTTCAGTGAAAGTATTCAAGTGCATACCTGCGTCTTCAATAGCAGAGCCTCCAAATTGATTCGGCTGAACCAAGCTTAAATAATGGGACTTAATTTCATAGTCATCAGTAGCAATTGCTGGCTGAGTAATAGGAGTACACAAATAATCATGGTTGGGAGTAGAAAACTCTACAAGCTTCTTTTTAGCCATATTTCCTATGTTTTTCAGTTTTCTTAAACAAAGGATTATAATAGTAAAAGCAAGAATTTAAAGGCTAACTATTTTTTTGGTTTATAAAATAAAGACTGAAAGCAAACTAACAAAATTAAAAAAAGAATTAAAACTAGCAGGGTTCCTAATAACCTCACTAGGGTAGCTATTGTTTCCCTGACAACGACACCGGCAAAAGGGTTGATACCTTTGATCCGGATTATGGATGTAGTGTATCTTATTTTTCCCTAGTAGACCTAGGTTATCGAATCCTCAGGAAGCGAATGCGTAGTGAAGTTATTTTAATGGACCTTCGGGAGTTTTAGAATTCCTTTTGTGTTTTACCGGACCAATAGCTTGCGTCTTTTTGTTGTTGTCGATGATGGAGAGAGAGGGCCTAGGGCGTTCGGTTTCACCCGTAGCTATGCAAAACATCTGATGGGAACAAAAGATAGAAATAAAGTATGCATGTACTTGTTAAAGCTAGATAAATTATATGTGGGCAATGCATCCATAATTGCTATTTCCTCTGCAACCACTTATAGAAATAACCTACTAGTCTCATCTATAAAAGAAAGAGAACTAATGATATGCATAGTGATGTCACCGTTATTCCCAAGTAAATTCCTCACATACAGCCGTACTACCCCTTCTATCACTTGGGTTTCCAACCTGCAGATTAGTCATTACTCATACTCCCTATACCTGGCTCAACCCTCGGGGTCCTAGGTACCTGACAAGTCCTTAGATTGGGGCAAGAGAGGATACAATAATCATCATGTCATAATAACTAATACATGATCCAATATATGATAAATAACATGCACAAAAGCTACGTGGCAATGCCAAATCCCTTAGCCCAAGGAGAATTACTCACACATAGAGATGAGAGCAACAATCATAAACATTGGATTGAAAATCATAAGATTGATAGAAATAGTCTTACAATGTCGCCAATCGAAGAAGAGATCTACTATTACAAGTGGTGGAATATGGCTATGGAGATGGAGAAGGGTTTTGAGATCTAGAGGCAGCTAGAGATCTGTGGCATAGACTTTTGGCAAGGGTCTGGCTTGTTTTCTCCTTGCCTGAGGCTTCTTTATATAGGGATCCCTTCACGAAAGTTCTTCTGTTTGACCTAACGGTGGTGGTACCAACTATACGACCAGATTTATATGGACAGAATTTTTCTCCGGTCGTATAGTTGGTCATTAAAGCGTCTGCCTCCGCTTCACGGCTCCTGGTTTCTTCTGGTTGTTGGAAATCTTGTATCTTTGACTTTAATGTAGTGATTCCCATCTTCAAACGACATTATCTGCGTAGGAAAAATATAAAAAGAAAGGATTGCATACCTCTTTACATATTTGGCATTAGTGGCAGGGTTTAGAGAGATATTTCATCAAAAATATGAATAATATCCAGTTTAAATGTGGACATAGATGGCAATATTTCAGAGCCATTAGCTTGTATCATTTAGGCTGTGAGGAAGCCTTTGACTACACTCATGTCTATCTCGCTAGGTAGTAAGCATTCAATGTCCATCGTCAATTATTAGAAGGTGGACTAATTATGTTATTCCTATGGACTAGTAGGTCATCACCACAAAGAATCTAGTAATGGAATTTATGAGCAAAAGAACTTCAAGTACGAGGATTAGATCTATGTAACTCCTCGATCTATTCGTGGATGTGCGACTGCTACCTTGAGAGGGGGTATGCGTGGAGGTCGTCGTGATAATTCCTTTGTTATGGGGAATCGTTATTACCTACCAGGTGATGGTGTCCGTGGACATGGAGGTTTCACATATATGTTTGGTCGAGGCCGTATAATTATGTGGATTCGCATCTACATAAAGAGAGGAATCTGGACAGTAATCTAGAGGATAAGGATCTGTTAGATTCGGCTACTAGTCCCATTAAACTAGGTGATACTGTCATGTTTCATGCATACTGCAAAGAGATGTTTAGCTTTTAGCAAAGTGTGGTAGATGGTATGGCACAACCTCTTGATCCTGATTTTGCTATGGCAGAGCTCAAACCAAAGCTAAATGTTGAGAACCCATAAGCGGTGAGGTATGAAGGGGCAGTTGATAAGAAAAGGTACAAGCGTGGAGACGGAAGCTGGACTTCTTGAGAATTGGCAGTATCCCTTGAGGATGACCGCCGATAATAATGAATTGAAAAGGCTGAAACTATCGTAGTTCCAGGAATGCCGCAACAATTTGTGATTAGGGTATCCTGCAACAGATGCATAATTTCCACTTGGTGTTTCTCTATGAAACCTGTTAGAGGAGTGTTCGTACGAGAAGATTTGGAAACACATTGTATGATAAGATTCATGATCCTCTTGGCCTGTCAAGGCTTTGAGGGTGTTGACCTTGATGGAAAGAGTGGAGGTCTAGCCCTTTATTGGAATGTGATAACCCCCAAGAGTAGGGCGTTAATGTAGTACCTCTCAATGTGGAATTAGGCTATCGATCTGCAGGAGCAAGAAGGAAAAGCTATTTATTATTTGTTTATGCACTAAACAAGTTATAGGAACCAGGCGGTTAATTTAATACAAGAAAGTAAAGTGCAACAAAACAATAATGTAAAAGTGTCCCAATCCTCTTCAATGCAAGAGGACAAGACAACGGTTTTCTCCTATAGGAACAATGGACATGGTTTAATGGGTTCAATCAATCCTCTCTCTCCATCTATGGTGGTGACCATGTTATAGATAATACAGTTACACATAATTGTCATGTTTTAATGGTAACTTTTATGATGACTACATGTCCTAAAACACATGGTTGAAAGAAGTACCCATACATGTCATTGTGTCACCCCGTAAGACCAGCATGTGGATATTGTCACTCCACCATGTCATACTTCTCCCGTTTTACCCCCCAAATAAAGGATGTTTGGCTAAATTGTTTTCACTCAACACATATGCGATTTTCACTCGATCACCCATTACCTTACATACATCATACTCCTTAATGGTGAACACTCGAAACACTAGTGAAATGATTTATTTGTTGTGTGCATTACTACGTCTCTCCCATCTACCTACACTTGGCATTGTCAATTACCTCATGTCAAGGTTAACATGGCATTATGAATAGAAACCATAAAATGTGTCATAGAAGTGTCTCCAGGGTATGATAAACCAAAAAATCCCAACATAACGTTAGATTCATAACAAGTATCATCTCATACCACAATATCCACCATAGGAATTACATAGATAGATCCATAATCATGCAAGACACACAATATGGATTTCAACAATGATCATACATATAGAGATTGGATCAATATACCACCACAAACCCATAGTCCAGGGGAGGAATACTCCCCTCTCATGGTGGAGAGCGATGAGGAGGCATTGGGGAAGGAGCAAAGGCTACCAGATGTGATTCTAGCAGTGGTTCCCCCTCCAATCTTCCCAGATCAGTGGCCTACTGGCTCTCTGTTACTTGGTTTTCAATCTCGGCCTCCATGTGTCTTGAGAAAGGCTTCCAGGGGATATACATAGATGGTGTTAGGTCGAAATAAAGAGAATGGCAAAGGAATCGATGGCATCCAAGCAACAAGGTGGGAACGGATGGTGGTGGCGTGGTCTGTAGTAAATGTGCCTCCATTTTCAGCTCATTGGGCCCCTCGGGTCCTACTTTAGCTCATTGGATTCGTATTGAAATTATCTAACCCCTCCCTAGACCTAGCCCTTTTTGGAGTTCTGTAGATACCTGAAAGTTAAAAATACTAACAAAAGGTTTTCTTCCACACAGGTAGAACCAAAAGAGAGGAGATTGTTTAGAAAATTCCCAAAATCATTAAGAACATTGGTAATAACTACTAATATGATGCAAATCAGGAGTAAATAATAGCGCTCGATTGTTTCGACTTAAACTACTATCCATGTCGTCCCAATTCTTTTAGGTCGTGGGATGGACGCCGGAAAGGACACACAGTGATGTGCAACGGAGCCCTGCTATCCCCTGAGGTAGGACCCACTATGGGGCAGGGCGAAAGATTCTAGACCGCCTCGGGGTGTCACACACACTATCATACCGTACATCGCTGGAAGTGGACCGCGTGTATACTGTGGGCCCGCTATCAGTGTACGTGGGCAGAACCATGCTCTATGAGACACATTCCTAGCGTGACATGCCTCCACACCCGCTGGTTGGCGGGGCCTGCCGAGAACCAATGTGGCGCGGTCAGGCCATGCTGGCTACGGTTTCTCCTAGCCATGGGACCGCCATAATCCGGCGTGGCAGCATAGATTCTAGGTGACCGCGTGTTATCATAGAGGCGAGGCCCGGCCAGAGGCGACGTTGTGGCGTACAACATGTGCGTTCGCGGGTTATCGCTCCGGAGAGGTGAGCTGGCGGCGTAGGATGCAGCGGACAAGATGGGCATACACGTATTCTCACGACAGAGGGACAAGGTGGCAGCATGATCTATACACGATTGTGGGTTCTTGCGGGCGTCTAGCGTCCTATCTACAAGCATAGTCTATAGACTACACAGGTTGTCACGCACCTCGACTGAGCTGTAAGCATTGTCTCTCCCCGTATGCATGTTCTCGTCGCCTATACCCGATCTGGCAGCAGACATGGCATCTGAAAACTTGGTAGGACGCGGTTTCTCGCGTTCGACAAGTGGCTAGCAGTAGACACAGGTTTTCATGTCCATAACGTGTGTTGGATCCTTCACTTACGACATAATACACTCGCTTGCATCCTTTTGTGGCTTATACATACTCTTCTTCCTCATCTCTCGGTGTAGTCTCTGCTAGGCCGTCTGCTTCCGTTATCGTCGTACCGGTATCCGCCATAGGGAGAGGATAGCCACTAGTGCTGGCTATGGATCGCATCTGTGTGTATCGAAATTCACACCAGGCTGCCAATACAAGTCAGACGCTATCCACGACGACTGCACGCGTTGTACGGTACAATGAAGAAGAGAAGAGGACACAGGGACGACAAACGTGACTGCACGCGTTGTACGGTAAGTTCTCTGAGGTCTTCTACTCATATCGCTTGCACTACTCTTATCTAACGTGTCTTTTATTTTTCTCTGTATTGGTCATGTTTGGAAACAATGGAACGCGTCTTGTTGTGAGTTTGCTATCATGTTTGTCGTCCCTGTGTCCTCTTCTCTTCTTCATTGTTTTAAGGTACATGTACGCCGCTTTCTTTCTATCTCCGGCTTATGTCACTATACGTCTCTATCTGACGCATTTTCATTTTTTCTCTATATAGGTTGCATTTGAAAGAGTTCGTCGGCATCTCGGTAATCGGTACCTCCTATTCTATTTTCCTTTTCCCTTTTTCTTTTTTTAATCTTAACCGACATGTTCTTTCTTGTTTTGTAGGTCTTCATCGCCGCCTTCACTTCGTATTAGGATGCATTGCTTAGTCTGCGCTTGAGTCAACTGCGAGAGTCCTTGCCTAGAACATGCATCGAGGAGACCAATGTTGGGTCATGTGTATAGACATCTCTGAAACCGGATGGTCCACTTCCTGTGCTGGCGTCTCTTCCTACGACCTCCTGTGTTGGCTACTCTAGCGGAAACAAGGAGGGTTTGCTTCTGATGTTTTCGCTTTGACTAGGGATGGATTTGTTCATCTGTAGTCGAGTGACCGGCGGAAGTCCTCACCATACCACCGCCAGCGACGACCTCCTTTCTGCGACGCCTAAGCGTTCTCCTGCGAGGCCGGCTGAGCGATGCCCGAGCCGCACTGGTGCCGCCACTTGCATTCTTCGTGAAGAACAATGTATGCGCTGCCGCCAACAAGAAGAACACGCCTTGCTTCGTGCTGCCATTTGCGATGCTCGCTCTACGACTGTATCCTCTGAGAGTGGAGGCGATCGACCTCTCTTGCAAGGTATCCCTCTATTCCTTCATGATAATTTATCTCGCCTTCCGGCATGCTCCATACCGTCTTTCCTTTGCGCATCTCCCTGTCTTCCGCTTAGCTACCTAGAACATGGCGAGCTTCTTCGTAATTCCTCTGTTATACCTAATATCCCTCTTCCTTCTGCCCATTTTTGCCCTTGCTCATGGTGTCATTCTCCTCCTCTTCTTCTAGCTACTTCCTCTACGCATTCATATCTTTTCGTTTCTCGGACAGGTGGAACTTTTCTAGCTCAAACAAAGAATGTGCCAGCTTGAGTGGAGAGAGGGTTCCTCGCTTCTTCCCTTGCACGAGCGCCTGCAAGAGCAGCTTCATATGATTACTGATGGGGATATGCCAAACGGGGTATGCCCAGAGGGACGTTCTAATTGGGCCAAAGGACTCGCGAGTGGGCCGGCAAGACGGTGACTGGAACACGACTAAAGAGAAGGCCTGGCGATTGGAGACTGGAGGCCCAGAAGCATTGCTCAAGCCTAGTCGTATTATGTCAAAAGCCTCTGAATCCATAACTTGTTCGGTTGTATAATGTAAACCCTAGCGAGGTACCCCTATATAAACCTCCCTAGGGTAGATTGAGGACTTACGTTCCATCAGACATCCCTTTTGAGCGACTCACTGCTTAGACGCCGAGCTCACCACCGCTGTAACTCGTTCACAATACAATCTAGCAGGAGTAGGTCGTTACCCTCCGGGGGGCCGAACCTGGGTAAACCCATGTGCATCCGGCCCCATGTCGCACCACAGATGGCCGCCAGCTCTCGCCCCCTCTTCTATCAATCGCTGCCCATGTCAGCGACTACCGTGGTCATTCCCACGATAGTGGTGGCCACCGTGGGGCCTGGCCGGTCTGGCCTGAGTTCTACGGAGGGACCCTACATGCCAATCGATCGTCCGATCGCCACTGGCCGCATGATTGCCACTGGCGGGATCCTGCAGATCCTGCCCAGCAGCTACATCCCGGCGTCACGGCCGATCACACACAGGGCGGTGATGCCAATCGGCACCATCAGCTTGTTCGTCGGCTTCACCGACGCAGTCGACCCGGCGGGAACGATGATCATCGGCGATTCGCTGCCACGTCGCGATCTGCTCTCGGAGGAGCAGGTCCGCTCCATCAGCCGCCTCGCCACCGAGTAGGACTCGACCGCCAGCAACGCGGTCGGGACCAACACCGTCACGGATGACGCGGCTCTCCACGATGACGCCGACTCCGTGACCCCTGCCTCAGTCGATGGCATCGCCGTAGCATCACTAGAGGACTCTATCACGCGGGTCTCCAAACCTGAGGATTTTGAGTACTCCTCCATCCTTGGGATCTTCAATTCTGACTCCGGCTCAGAGTTGTCGTGGTGGTGTCATGGCAGATGCCATGGATAGGCTAAAGGTGGGGCCAATATGCACTAGAGGAATCCAGGGAGGGATAGTGTGGTGATTCCACACATAGATGCTTTGTATTCACTAGGTTCACAAGGTTACAATGCTCCTCGAGCTGTATTGGGGAGAGGAGGAAGAAGGAGCTCTCTTACTCTCACCACTAGCTAGCTCCTAGGAACCAACTACCAAATGCCAACTAAAAAAGATCAACCCCTTCTATAGATGCCCTAGCCCTACTTATAAAGGGGTGGCTAGGTCTCCAATTAGGGCATACGTGGAGGCATATTCCAAGGAATATGCCTCTTCCGAAAATAGCAAACCGACTGGGTCAATTTTCGCCATCGTAAGCCATGTAGAGGCTACGTGAGCCTCTGTGGCGCCAGCGTCATCCGACACAGGGCGCGTCACCCTTGTCAGCCACGCCTTGGTGGTCCTTATCTCTGTCCGCTTCGCTCATCCTCCAGCGTATAGTGACCACCTTTTGACCAGCGGGATACCTTCCTTCTCTTGCAAGCCTGATATAACCCGGATCGTGCCTGGTTAATCCGGCCCCGTGGGTACCTACATACAAGTTACATAAATCCTGCCGACATATGACACACGTCGGCCGGGACTCAGTTAGGCGGACATCCTCCGGTCCGGGTTACTCCGTGATTCGGCCTGCCTTGAGGTGACCCGGCCAGCATTCGCTTTGACCTTGCAGTACCTCGACTAACTCGGCCTTTATACCCCGGCGTGACCCTACCCGGGGTATCCCCCCAACATTAGTCCCCGAAGCTGGTGCGGTCTTAGCAGCTCCAGCCGCTAAGGACGTAGCAGGTTCAATTTACCGAGCCTTTTGCTCCCTCTTCTGAGCTACCTTATAGCCCGGATTTCATTGGCTAGCTTTCCCTTGGCACATTCCGAGTTTTCACTCGCTGGCTGGGTCACCCTTTAGTTTTCCGGGTTATCCTTCTCTTGTACGCTTCCCCACATGGAGGGTAATCATTACCTTAACTCATTTTAAGGGCACGCGCCAGTTACTGCCGCAGTTAATGTCAGGTGTTACTGTTGCACACGTCACGTCGCATCTGTGTCCTCGTTAACTGTATCACCACGTCACGTCTTGGGATCGCCTGCGCCCTGTGGCCCTTCCTGTGGCTCGCCTCTGATTGACTGACTCGGCAGATACACGGGCACACTGTGTGGCCTCGCCGCACCGCACGATCCCACTACCCTCGCTAGGGCGTGGTTAAATAGGGGAGGGGCGCGCCCCTTGGTCTTTTTCCCCTTCTCGGGCCCCTCTGCCTCTTCTTCTTCTTCCTCTTCCTAGCGACAGCGCCGCCGCCACCGCATCCACTTTAGTAGCGCCGCCGCCGCACTATGCTTTCTTGCACCGGCTTCGCTGCCACTCCCGCGCAGCTCCACCGCCAAGGGTCCACGCCAGTCCAAATCTCTACCCCCTCCTCCGATTGGGCCGGTGAGGATAGTGATCTAGACATGACCGAAGAAGAGCTCGCCGTCGTGGAAGAGGAGATGGAGGAGGGGGCAGAAAACATAGAGCGCGGTGCCTGGCTAGTTCCTGGGTGTGCCAGGATGACCTAGACTTGCCATACCACACCCGCCGCATCCCGGAGGGCGTGACCGCCCGCCTCGCCTCCGAGGAGCTCGCTTCCTCACCCAATCCGGGTGAGTTCTTCATGTTCCTCTCCCATTTTCAACACGGCGTCGGCCTTCCCGTTAGCGATTTCTTCCATGACTTCCTCAACATCTACGAGCTTCAACCACACCATCTCCCGGCGAACGCCATCACATCCCTTTCTTCCTTTGCCTCCACCATCGAAGGATATGTCGGATTGTGGCCCACCAAAGAGCTCTGGATCCGTTTCTTCGGTCTACGAAGGAATGTGATTCCAGATAAACTGCGTGCCCCGGAGGACAAACATCTGACACAATTCAGTGCTGCCTCCATTTCACCTCGGAAACTATTCGTCTTCCCCCGGGTCACGGGGCTCGATTCGTGCAAGGGCTAGGCCCGAACTTTCTTCTATGTCAGAAACAGCACGGATGAGGATCTGATCTGGCTGCGCCCCTATGCTCCGGGTCCTCCTAATCCGGATTTGTGGGACTGGGTTTCCAAGAAACCCACTGTCCTAGTGAACCAAGTCAACAAGCGGTTCCAGGAGCTGAAGGATTTGGGGCTGCGCAATGAGGACGCGGTGATCACTTTCATCCGCAGCAGGATCTCCCCTGTCCAGAAACGCACACACAAGCTTTGCCATATGAGTTGGTGACTTGACCCCAACCGGACTTCCTCCTTCGAACTAAACAATACCGAGATATTCCGCCGGGTCTAGGCCCTTTTTACGACCGACAAGGCCTTCTCCGCTGACTGGGAGTGGGGGATCGAGCATTACTGCCGGGACAAGCCTCCTCCTGCGGTAAGTCTCTTGATTCAATCCTTTTTCGAGTTAAATCCTATGTTGGATCATGTTGTTTATCTGATCCCTTGTATTTCTTTCTTAGTTGTTCCTTCAGCAAACCCTCGAAGACGGCCCCGAGCCTTCCCTCAAGTGGGCGAAGGATCGTCTTGTCTCGGATGAGGAGGAGCCGGATCAGGAGATGTTCCTGCCGTTCCCAGATGCTACCAAGCGACCCACTCATAACTTCTCTTCCTTAAGATATTGGCCTGATGATGAAGATGATTCCGACGTTGAGGTGATGGAAGCATTTAACGCTGTACCCCTATTTACGCCTTTCCGGCTTCAGCTAACCCGGCTGGGCAGATCCACGCAGATCCTCCTCTCGCCACGGGTGAGCCGGTCCCAGCCGCGTCAAAGAAACGGGCAGCTGCTTCTGCTGCTTCCTCCGGACCTGCCAAGAATACCAAGAGAAGAAATAAATCCACAGACAAGGCCGCCACCAAGCCTCCTACTAAGGTCATGACTCGGAGAGCTCGGAAGCCCAAAGAGCCCTTGACTTCTGACGAGTAAGTCACTTTTCTCTTTGTCCAATTCTCTGATTTGTGCTTTGCTTATATTGAACTTATTATTCGTCGTTTGATTCGACAGGGCTGCGGTGGAGGTTCCTCAGAGTGGCTCCAGCATCTCCTCTTCCTTCCGGCATAGCCCTTCCCCCCTCGTGGCGACGATACACGCCCCCTGAGCCCCATTCAGGAGGGTTCAGTGGCTGCTCTGGGTTCTAGCCCACCTCGTCCAGAGGAGGGCAACCTTGGAGCAGGGGGAAGTGGCTCTGCTGAGGCAGCGGATGCTCCCAGCTCCTCATCGGCTCAGCTGCAACCTGCCACCACCAAAGTACCAACAGCACCCCCGCCAAGACCAGCACCAACACAAGCACCAGTGCCAGCATCAACAGTAGCAGCACAAGTACCAGCAGCAGCACCAACTCCCTCCGCCTCGTCCGAGTCTTCCAAGACTCGGCGAGAAGGCCCAGTTAGCACCAAGGCTACACCCAAGACTAAATCCGCAGCTCAAACCTCAACCTCTCAGCAGCAGCCTAAGGCCAAGAAAACTTCTAATGCCGCCAGTGCATCATCCATCGAGGTTGGACAGCGCACACTCGCATCCATGCTTCCGAAGAAAACTCCACCGAAGAAGGATGTTTCCCCTGAGTCAGCTAGCACGCAACTTACATTGCACACTAGCCCTGCTGCTGCCCAGGTTGAAAGGAGGGAGGCCCACACCAAGGGCTTAATTGCACCCCATATGCTTAGCGGAGAGCGCTATCCCCCGGCCCTAATTGAATATGTCAATAACTGGAACAAAGCAGAGTTCGTCAATCCCCGTGAAAATCTTCCGGAGAAATTTGGGCCCGCGGAGTTTAGCGCGCAAATGAACACAGCAGCTAAGGCTATTAACCTCGCCGGCCGGATGACGGAGGTATGCTACTTCGTCTTTTCTTTAGCATGCACAAGTGCTTAGAGATATACCCATTAGTCCCTGAGCCTCCGGGGGAGTAACTTGTTACTCGGCCGGATGCTCCTTAGAGAACTAGCGTAACTCCTTAGTAATTTCGAATATGCACACACCTAGAGCTGGGTTTTGTTCCACTTGGCCCGGATCTTGTACACTTCGAATATGCACACACTTAGAGACGGGTTAAGTTCCACTTGGCCCGGATTTTGTACACTTCGAATATGCACACACCTAGAGCCGGGTTAAGTTCCCCTTGGCCCGGATTTTGTACACTTCGAATATGCACACACCTAGAGCCGGGTTAAATTCCACTTGGCCTGGATTTTGTACACTTCGAATATGCACACACCTAGAGCCGGGTTAAGTTCGCCTTGGCCCGGATTTTGTACACTTCGAATATGCACACACCTAGATCCGGGTTAAGTTCCACTTGACCCAGATTTTGTACACTTCGAATATGCACACACCTATAACCGGGTTAAGTTCCACTTGGCCCGGATTTTGTACACTTCGAATATGCACACAACTAAGACAACTTTGCTTTTCTCAGGTTACCACCAATCGTCAGAGTGCTGAGTTTCAGCACCTCCTGGACACACACAAGGGGCTGCGCTCGAAACATTCTGTACTTCTTGCTGAGTTCGACAAAAGGGGTAAGTTTTCTCTTTGCCTTTTTCCCATCTTTCTTTGTCTTTCCCTGCCGGATTAATTTGTCATTCTGATTGCGCAGCCGGAGTGGAGGCCGAAAATAAAATCATGAGGAAGAACTTGGATGAGATAAAAGGTAACTAGGTTTGGCTAATCTCCTTCTGCGCTCTTTCTCCTTTTTCTTCTTGGCTCGGCAGATATTTATGCCTCGGCTCTGCCGGGTTAACACACCATTGCGCATCCCTTGAAGATAGTGTGCCCGTGCCTGGTATGATGCTTCATTTTCTCGAACAAGCAGGGCAACATCAGGCCGAGCTCAAGAAGAAGGACGATGAACTTGCCATTCTCCGGATCAAAGATGATGAAATTATCAAGCTCAAGGCTGAAATGCAAAATCTCAAGGCGCTCCACAAAACTGAGATGGAGAAAGCTGGCCAAGACTTCACCGAGGAACGGGAACGTCTCAACCTCCAACTTGCAAAGGATCAAGAATTGCTGAAGGGTCCCGACGTCAAGCTTGGCTCGGCTAATGCTGAACTTGAGCAGCTCCAGACGATACGCGATAATTGCACCATGGAGCTGACTCGGATCCATAGCCACGTCTCCCGCAAACTCCTTTCCTTAAGCTGACGTGAATTTCTCCGGGTTAATTTCTTTTACTTATTTTACTTGTTTTGTCTGCAGATAAATTCCCAAACGGCGATGCCATTGCATCCAATGCTGTTACCAAGTTCCCCCAGCAGAGAGGTACTCCATCTGGTCCTGGCTCCATTCCTCTTGACCTGGAGGATCTGATAGTCAGCCTATCCTCCCGAGTTTAAATCATGAAGAACTATGGTTCGGGTCTCCTAGATTCATCTATCCAGATCTTCCGTGCCCTCTGGCCTGATGAGGATGTTCCGGAGGGATCCACAGCTCTGATTACCAAGTTAATGGAGTGCGAGACCTAGCTTGTCCTCTGGAGGGAATCCGTCGCACGTGCCGGAGCTGAAACTGTCCTCCACTTTGTTCTCTCATGGTATGAAAAGTTAGACCTGAAGCTTCTCGAGCGCCTGCGCACCGGATCAAAGTGGTCAACTGACCCGGATTGGGTAGCTCGGCGCAAGGCCTGCGCTCACAACCTCATCCAGTTTGCCCCCGTCCATCAATGGAATGAAGGACCAAGCTTCCTTGACGCTGTTGACGACGAATTTGTCGAAGATGGTTCGGGCGACGATGAAGGGGACGAAGCTTTGGACATTGAAGAAAATGAAGACGATGAAGCTGAGGCTGGAGTTCCACCTATTTGCACCGAGTTACCTCCTCCTGCTGCTGCTCCTTGAGTGTGAAAAACACTTTGAAACTTATCAGATCGCCGGTATTCCGGGTGCAGATGTATTAAGCACACATATCATATTTTGCTACTAAGTTGCTCATGTCAGAATAACTTGGGCGTAGTCCCTAAGTTTCATTTTCTTGTTTCTCCAATTTTCTGACTCGGCTCGTGTCTACCTTGATTCGGTTTTGTGACTTACGCGACCAAGTTTCAAAAATTGACTTAACAATACTTGGAAACTTTAGGATTAGCTCAAAATAATTCAGCATGGTAAAGGTAAAATAAAACATGGGGTTAGTCCGAACAATAAACGTCGGCTCGATTACGTTGCTTTCCTTAGTCATTTTTCGTGTGCTGCACATTTCCAAACTTGTTCTCTTGCTTGCCATGAAGCCAATTCTTGTTGCACAGCAGCAAGTCGAAGAGTTGAGTTTTTGGTGCTCACACACTACTAATCCGGCTTAGGTAGAAGCGACTTAAGCCAGCCGACATAAAAATAAATAACTAACACAAAGGATGAATAATATTACTAAGGCAGTCCCCGAGTTACTACTCGAGGTGCCAAGATTTCATTGATAAACTCATTTCCGGCATACATACCGACATATGAGAGACTCGGATACACACACTTCTTTGTTAAGTGTAGAATGGACGAAGTAGATCTACATTCCATGGACACTTAGATTCCTCGCCGGACCTGTCCGCCTTGTCCTTTTCCTGTGGTTTTGCATCGATGAGATAATAAGAATCATTGTGCAATGCTTTGCTTACAATGAATGGCCCTTCCCATGGGGGGATAGCTTATGCATGCCAGTAGTACGTTGTACCAGCCGGAGTACCAGACCACCTTCCTGGAAAACTCGGGGGTTTACTTTCCGGCTATGATAGCGTCGGAGATTTTGCTGATATATGGCGGATCTGGACAATGCCAATTCTATCGCTTCTTCCAGCAGGTCAACATCATTTTGCCGGGCTTCTCGCACTTCGGCTTCTGTATATAGGGTGACCCTAGGCGAATCATGCTCTATGTCGGCTGGTAATACAGCTTCTGCCCCATATACCAGAAAAAATGGTGTATAGCCTATTGATCGATTAGGAGTTGTTCTTAAACTCCAAAGTACCGCTGGTAGTTCTTCTATCCAGCACCCCGCCGATCTTTGCAGCGGCTCAATGAGCCGGGGTTTTATCCCGGATAATACTAATCTGTTGGATCTTTCCACTTGTCCGTTTGATGCAGGGTGGGCTACCGAGGCAACGTCCAGCCGGATCTTCTTATCTCGGCAGAATCGCGCAAAGGCTCCTTTGGCAAAATTGGTGCCATTATCTGTTATGATACTGTGAGGATAGCCATATCTCAGGATTATATCCTTGAGGAATGTCACGGCCGTAGCTCCATTACATTTTCTTATCGGCTTTACTTCAATCCATTTTGTAAACTTGTCAACCATGACCAAGATATGGGTCATATTTCCTCTTGACGGCTTAAACGGGCCAACCATATCCAGACACCATACATCAAATGGCCAGGTAATTGGTATGGTCTTGAGCTCCGACATTGGCATGTGCGTCTTGGTGGCATACCTCTGACAACCATTGCATTTTCTTACCAGATCGTCTGCTTGTTCCAAGGCACTTGGCCAGTAAAACCCATGTCGAAAAGCTTTTGCTACCAAGGTTCTGGACGAGGCGTGATGTCCACATTCCCCTTGATGTATATCTCAGAGGATGTCAAGCCCTTCCTCCGGGTCAACGCATCGTTGGAGGACATTTGTGACACTTCTCTTGTATAGCTCGGAATTGATAATCGTGTATGCCTTTGCCCTCCTCTGAGTTTGCCTTGAAAGCACTTCTTCGCTGGGCAAGGTTCCATCTTTCAGGAATTGGAATATGGGAAATTCCCAAGCTGGTATGGCTCGCACCGGGAACAGTTCCTCGTCAATTTCCATTTGATCCACCGGCATAACCTCAACCGGATCACGCCGCGCAGTCCCCGGGTCTTGCGAAGCAGTCCCCGGGTTTGCCGAAGTAGTCCCTCGGTTTCGTGAACCACTTCCCACATCAATGTCCATAGGCACAACTTCCGATTTTGGATTTTCCGGGATATAAATTGACTCGGACTCTAGGGATGGCCTGATAGATGGTTTTCTAGGGTGCTCTAGTGCTACCCCTGGCGGGATTTCTTGTCGGGTTGATCCGAGTTTTGACAGTACGTCGGTAGCCTCATTTTCCAGCCGTGGTACGTGGTGAAATTTGCATCCCTCAAAGTATCCTGATATCTTTTGCACATGAAATTTGTATAATGCCATATTTGCATCTAGTGCATCTCAATGCCCTGAGACTTGCTAGACTCCCAGATCGGAGTCACCAAAGCACTGGATCCAGCGTATTCCAATTTCTTTTGCCACTTTGAGCCCATGCAGAAGCGCCTCATATTCTGTAATATTGTTTGATGCTGCGAAGTGGATCTGCAGCACGTACCTCAGCAGGTCCTTCTTGGGCGAGGTAAGCACAACTCCGGCGCCTAACCCGGTTTTCGTTTTTGATCGGTCAAAGTGCATTCTCCAGTAGTTCGGATCTGGCAATGGTGGTTGATATTGCACCTCGGCCCAATCCACAAAAAAGTCGGCCACAGCCTGAGACTTGATCGCTTCTTTCCTATCATATTGTGGAGCATAACGGGATAGTTCAATTGCCCATTTTGCAATACGGCCACTTGCATCCTTATTGCTCATTATCTCAGATATGGGGGCTTCACATATTACTTTGATGGGATGCTCTTCAAAATAGTGCTTTAGCTTCTTAGCCGCCATATACACACCATATGCCATCTTCTGATAATGAGGATAATTTTTCTTTGAAGCCGATAATACCTCGCTCAGATAATATATTGGCCTTTGCACTGACTTACCCTCCTCATAGCACTCTACCACAATTACTGCACTTACAACTCGGTTGGTTGCGGCTATGTAGAGCAACATTGGCTCTTTTCATAGTGGAGAGGCTAACACTGGTGAAGTGGCTAACATTTTCTTTAATTGGATAAAGGCTTCATTGGCCTGCAACGTCCAAATGAACTTGTCCGACTTTTTCATTAGTTGATAGAGAGGCAGTTCCTTTTCTCCCAACCGACATACAAACCGACTTAAGGATGCCAGGAAACCAGTGAACTTCTAGACATCGTTAAGGCACTTCGGTAATTCCATTCGCTCAATGGCCCGGATTTTAGTTGGGTTAACTTCGATACCTCGGCTGGAGACAAGAAATCCGAGTAATTTTCCCGCCGGGACACCGAAGGTACATTTCTCCGGGTTAAGCTTCATCCGGAACCTCCTTAAGTTCGCGAATGTTTGCCGGATATCATCAAGGAGCGTTTTTCTTTCCTTTGTTTTTATTACCACATCGTCTACATACACTTGCACGTTCCGACCAATTTCATCATGTAAACATTTTTGCATACATCTTTGGTATGTTGCCCCTGCATTACGTAAACCAAAAGGCATGGTGCAATAGCAATAAGCCCCGTACGGGGTAATAAACGCAGTCTTTATTTGACCATTCGGGTTCAGAGGTATCTGGTGGAAACCAGAATATGCGTCTATGAATGACAACAGTTCACATCCAGTAGTAGAATCTATGACTTGATCTATCCTTGGCAGTGGGAATGGGTCTTTTGGGCACGCCTTATTCGGGTTCGTGTAATCGATGCACATACGCCAAACCACTGCCACATTCGGATCATCTTTCTTCTTTTCCACCAGCACCGGATTAGATAGCCAGTCCGGCTAAAGCACTTCCATGATAAACCCAGCTGCTAGGAGCCGAGCTATCTCATCTCCAATGACTTTTCTCCTATCTTCGGCAAAGCGGCGGAGAGGTTGCTTCATCGGCTTTGCCCCGGGTCTCACATTCAAAGAGTGCTCGGCCGACTCCCTCGGAACACCTTGCAAGTCCTGTGTGGACCAAGCAAAGATATCCCGATTCTCATGGAGGTAGTTGATGAACTCGCTTTCCTATTTGTCATTTAACCTGGCACCAATCGTTACGGTGCGCTCCGGGAACAGATCATCAATAGGAACTTTCTTTGTATCCTTCGTTGCTTGAAATGAAACACTTCCATGCGGGTTACTCAACGCCGGCATGTACCATTGCGCGGAATGAGCCAATGCTGCTACTTCCTGGATCTTTTTTTCTTGCGCAATCACGAGTGATTCGGCCAGGTTAGACCCGGCTGACGCACACTCAATGGAACATCAGAAATCTCCTGCTATGGTAATTACTCCATTTGGCCCGGGCAACTTCATCTTCAAGTAACTGATGTGAGTACTTGCCATGAATTTGTTCAGGGCTGGCCTGCCGAGTAACGCGTGATATGCGCTTTCTAAGTTCACAACCTCGAACTCTAGATTCTCAGTCCGACAGTTATCTCTTGTGGCGAACAATACATTAACCCGTACTTTGCCAATGGGCTCACAGGAAATGCCTGGCACAATGCCATGGAAAGTTGTCCTTGTAGCTTGGAGCATGTTCTCCGAGATACCCAATTTATGCATTGTGTCCACATACATGATATTAATGCTGCCACCATTATCCATCAGTACCTTTGAGAATCTCACATTGATATTTGGCCCAATGAAAGTTGGGTCCAGCACTAGCGCATACGAACCAGGACTTGGCATGCGCTTGGGATGGTCTTTGATACTCCAGGTAATTTCCTGATCCGACCAAGGCATATACCTCGTCACCGCCGGCATAATTGCATTCACCTCCATATGTCGGCGTTGCAAGATCTTTCTATCCATTTCCTCCGTGGTAAACACGCAGTAACTTTGGTGATGCTCTCTGTATTTGTTTCTCCCCTCATTGCCGGGATATCTTTGATCTGGCTGATGCTGGTTTTCCACCTGATGCACTGCATCCCTTCTCTCATGGTTTCCATACCTCGGCTGAGGTGGTGGCAACATTAACTGTTGCGTGTTCGCTCCGGAGAGCAATTGCTACCGGGGTAACTCCTGCCGAGGCTGATCATTCTGAGGTGCCTGATCATTCCTTGAACCACTTTTTTCTATCTTCCTCATCCACTCGCATTGCCGAGTCGTATGACCCGCCGGGTTACTTGGATTAGGCGTGTGAAATTTGCATGGCTGATCCAGCATTGCCTCATACATATATCTTGGCCGGTCTTTCTTTTCTTGCCACTGTTTCTTTTGTTCGGGCCTCCAAGTTTTCTTGCCATCATTTCTCGGAGTCCATTGTTGCCCTCCAGTTTTCTGATGCTGATTACTCCCTGCTCCGGGTTGATCTTGGTTTACCGTAGCAACTTGTTGCAAACTGTAACGGTAATCCGGTCTTTCATCTCTTCTCTTACCCTGGTAATCATTTCGCCGCGATGATCCGGCTCCATCTCGCTGGTAGTACTCCTCATTTGACTCGTTTTCGATAAGCCTAGGTTGAGTCGGATCACCCAAAGCATATGAATCAGCAATCCGGATTGTTTCTGCCAGTGTAGTTGGCATATCCCTTTGCAACCTTTGCCACAACATGCCTGCACATCTGCACCCTTGTGCAAACCATGCTATGGCCTGTGACTCAATCACGCCCTCACATGAGTTTCGCATAGTGCACCAGCGGGTTAAGAATTCCCGGTCTATCTCATTCGGTCTCTGCTTGCACATTGCTAGGGTCTGTGGCCTATTCGGCCTCTGATACGTGCTCGAGAAGTTACTGACAAACATTTCCTCAAAATCAATCTAGCAATTGATACTTTCGGGTGGTAAATTGTTTAACCATACCCTCGCGGGCCCCTCCAACATCTGGGGTACATATCTCACTGCCCATCTCAGATTGCCTGTGGCAATTTTCACTGTTGTTGCGTAGTTGATCAACCAATCCTCCGGCTTGGTGTTGCCGTCATATGTCTTCGTGCCTCTGGGTAACTGGAAGTTAGGTACCGGAGGTTATTTCATGATCCGGGGACCAAAGCACGCTGGACCCGGAGGACCTTGACATTCAATTTGCTCCGACCTATAAAGCCGATCCAGTTTTAACCTGGCGTCATTAGGCATCAAGTTCCTGCTTCCCAACCTTAACCTTATCACATGATAGTCTGGCCTAGGGTATCCTACATTCACCATTTCCGAATCACCATCATTGTATCTGTCTTGTCCTTGTTGAGCACAATTTTGCCGCATTCCTTGGCCAGCATTTTGTTCTTGACGAGGTGCACTCCGCTGCTGCCGTTGCTGGGGTAAGTTTTGCCCTGCACCCACAGAGTTACGTTGTCCGGCTTTGCCGTTGACGACGTTTCTCTGACCGGCATTTCCTTGGTCGCGGTTACCTCGGCCAGCTTCACCTCGGATGACACTTCTTCGATCCTCATTTCCTTGCAATGCCTTTCCTTTCCCTGCCCTTGCCGGGTCATACGGGACTATCTGCTTGTTTCTCCTCGCCGAGGTTACCACCTCCTCTCTCCTAGGGCCATCATGTGGGGATGACGCAGCTCCAGCAGATTTCTCCAGGTTTCCCACTGCCGAATAAACGACCTTGGAAGCTCCAGCTCTTTCCGGGTTAGCCCTAAGAAACTCCTCATTCTGTCTGTTAGCAATCCGAACTAACTCGTTGACCCTCACCTACTGTCTCTGCCGGGCTTCACCTGTCAAACCCTCCAACTCGGATGCAGCTGCATCTGCTGCTTTGAGGTTCTTTGCCGGGGCCCTATGGACACAATGTTCTCTGATTCTTCAACCCTAGTATCACCCTCTTTGTTCATTTCATTGATGAGGTTTCTCCCTTTCACCTTTACAACGTCTACCTTATTTGCTATCGCGTACTCGCGCAGCGTCATGTTCAACGACTGCTGAGCCGCAACTATCTTTTTCACACCTTCTAGGATTTTCTGCCTAGTTTCCTGTAACTCGGCCTGCGCCTGAGCCGGATGTACCACAGGTGCTATGGGGCTTGCCTAGCTATCTATCGTTTGCTGCAGCACATTTTCTGGCCTCTCTAGTGGAGGACCTCTACTTTTCCTTGGTGGCTTGGGTGTTGCCTCCGGATCTGGTGCCAGATCCTTGCTCGCGCCAGCGCCAGGTGCTGTCATCATCACCTCGGCGCGGTCAGGGGAACGAGTGATACGCGCCCCGTGAGCCGCGCTAAGGGGTGGCTCGCCTCCTTCGACGACGTGCCGCGGGTGAACACACGACACATCGACGTCGACGTAGATCTTGTAGCGCAAAGCTTGACGAAGCCGCCGTTGCACGGTAGAGGTCGCGTGCCGAAGCAACCCGCATTGTCGCTGATGTAGTCCAGCGCTCCGAAACGCTGAACGAGCCCAAAGACGATGCGCTCGCCGTTGCCGATGAGGTTTCCCGTTCGGAACTTCACTCCTCCTAGCACCGCTAGCCCCACGGTGGGCGCCAACTGTCGTGGTGGTGTCACGGCAGATGCCATGGATAGGCTAAAGGTGGGGCCAATATGCACTAGAGGAATCCAGGGAGGGATAGTGTGGTCATTCCACACACAGATGCTTTGTATTCACTAGGTTCACAAGGTTACAATGCTCCTTGAGCTGTATTGGGGAGAGGAGGAAGAAGGAGCTCTCTTACTCTCACCACTAGCTAGCTCCCAGGAACCAACTACCAAATCCCAACTAAAAAAGATCAACCCCTTCTACAGATGCCCTAGCCCTCCTTATAAAGGGGTGGCTAGGTCTCCAATTAGGGCATACGTGGAGGCATATTCCAAGGAATATGCCTCTTCCCAAAATAGCAAACCGACCGGGTCACTTTTCACCAACGTAAGCCATGCAGAGGCTATGTGAGCCTCTGCGGCGCCAGCGTCATCTGACACAGGGTGTGTCACCCTTGTCGGCCACGCCTCGGTGGTCCTTCGCTCTGTCCGTTTCGCTCATGCTCCAGTGTACAGTGACCACCTTTTAACCAGCGGGATACCTTCCTTCTCTTGCAAGCCTGATATAACCCGGATCGTGCCTGGTTAATCCGGCCCCGTGGGTACCTGCATACAAGTTACATAAATCATGTCGACATATGACATACGTCGGCCGGGACTCAGTTAGGCGGACATCCTCCGGTCCAGGTTACTCCGTGATTCGGCCTGCCTTGAGGTGACCTGGCCAGCATTCGCTTTGACCCTGGCGTCCCTTGGCTAACTCGACCTTTATACCTCGGCGTGACCCTACCCGGGGGTATCCCCCCATCAGGAGTCCCCCGAGGACTTCCGCACCAGATCTAATCGCTTCAATGCGATCTACATGGCGGGAAGCACGGCCGTCCCGCCAGATCCATTCTCCACACCGATCCCGCCAACCGCCATGGCCTCGGAGGTGGAGGAGGCCCACCTGTGACTGGAGGAGGCACACCATAGGGAGATAGCCGAGCGCGAGAAGTTCCACCTTGAGTGGGCAATAGGGCAGGAACTGTCGCTGTACGATCAACGCCACATCAGGACCCGCCTGAACTCCAATGTCCCGGGCCACGTCCTAAACTTTAACGATGAAAGCAACCCCGTGGGCGCAGCCGAGCGAAAATACTGCGATAACGCGCTGCCAGGCGGCAGCAACCGACCACCACCCGGCGCACCGACGAGTGGGGCCCCGCGCTACCCATTGGTCGCGCGCCCCCACCGGACCAGCCGCAAATCATCATCTCGCCACAGACCCACAACGCCAATAGGCTCCCACTGTACTCCACTCTAGTGGACAACGTCATCGCGGCCGATGCCGCAGTCGCCCACCTTGACATCCAAGGAGAGGACGCACTATAGATCCAGTATGCCAAGTCCCTACTCGCCAGGGCCGTCGAGCAGCAAGCCGCGGTAGTCGACCCATGGGGACGGATGTATTCCCGCTCATCGGAAAGCAGGGCAGCCTCAAGCGGCCCTCCAACCGTCGCCAACGCCGTCACCTGCCCACCGTCCCAGCCACTGGTGCACCAGCCACGAGCCGCCAACCCCGTGCTCTCCTCCAACGAACCGCGGCCGGTGAACAACACAGTCGCCGCCAACGGGCAACCCATCGATGCCCGCGCACACATCGTCAACAACCAGGCCTGACGGGCGCGCCAGCCCAACAACTTGAGGCACACCCTCACCAACCACGGCGACCTCGAACCTTTGGGTTCGCTCAGCCGAGTCGGCCCCTAATGCTTCGGGCCAATGATCCGAGGCGAGAAGTATCCCGCCAATTTCAAGGCGCCCAAGGAGATCAAAACGTACGACCCCACGTACGACCCAACGGTGTGGCTAGACACGTACCTCATGGCGATGGCAATCGCCGGCCACACCGACCTGCTAGCCGCTCGCTACCTCCCCCTGATGATGGAGGGAGCGACCCGGCAATGGATCAACACCCTCCCCGCTGACAACATTGACTCGTGGGAAGAGATACAACACGGCTTCGTCTAGCAATTCGAGGGCTCCTACACCCACGCCACCACCATCAAGGTCCTAGAGCGATGCATCCAGGGGCAATGCGAGTCGACCCGCCACTGGATCTAGAGGTGGCAGGAACTATGGATCAACGCCTCCGGGATTCACCTGGATATGGCGATTCACTTCTTCAAGAACGTGTGTCGGTACGAACCCCTGGTCGCTAAGATCAAGAGGGTCTATCGGACGCTCGACAACATTCCCAACCTCCTCGAGATCGCCAAGCAGTACACAGAGGAGGACCCCGACCAAGACTCCGATGACGAGTCAGGAGGAAGACGCCGCACCAGCGGCGATGACAACGGGCAACAACACGACATGCGCTATAGCAACACTCGCCTCACTGGCATACGCCACAGTGACAGGCGAGTCGACTTCATCGCCAATGCCAGCTACGGCCAACGCGACCCGAAGAACTTCCGCCACGACGGGGGAAACTATCGTGGCAACGGGAATTACCACGCCAACAAGGCAATGAGGCCAAAATTCAACCCCGCTGCCCTGCTCAACCAGCCATGGATCTACCACAGTAGGGAAGGGAAGCCCGCCACCCACACCATTACAGACTGCCACTCCCTCAAGGAGATCGAAAAGGCAAGGCGAGCACGGGACGACCCCAACAACAACCCACCAAGGGACAACAGAAACACTAGCGGCTTCAACAACACCGTTGGGTCACTTCACACCTTTACCGGGCTCGACACCAAGCGCGAGAAGAAGATGCTTGCCCGTGCAGTCACCGTTAATGCGGTGACACAGGTCGACATTCCCCGCTTCCTCAACTGGTCCGAGCAAAGCATCACCTAGACTCACCAAGACCACGCGCCCACGATCGAGTACCCATGGGAGTCACCCTGGTGGTCAGGCCCAAAGTGGCTGACTACTGGCTACCCAAGACGTTGATGGACGGTGGGAGCTCCATCAACATCATGTACTTGGACACATTCAAGTGGCTCTAGCTCCCAGAGTTAGCGATCGAGCTAACCCTGACAACCTTCCACGACATCATCCCCGGTCGGAAGGCGTACCCGATTGGCAAGGTGACGCTACCAGTCACCTTCGAAACACCAGCAAACTACCGCACAAAGCGGACTGTCTTCAAGCTAGTGAACTTCCACAGCCCCTACCACTATGTCCTGGGGCGACAAGCGTTCGCAAAATTCATGGAGACCCCACACTATTGCTACAACATGATGAAGCTCCCAGGGCCAAGCGGCATCATCACTGTCCACGGTGACCCCAACATGGCCGTGGAATGCGAGGACAAAGGCGCTGAGCTTGCCGACGTTGTCATCGCCGCGGAGACTGACCACACGAAAGAGCTCGCGAAATACGCGGGCATCATCAACAAGGACGACCCCACCATTCTGAAGAAGCCAACCGCCGCTAGTTCCACGTTCGAGGCGACCACGCACACCCGCACCATCGAGCTTGTCCCGGGCGACTCCAGCTAGACGGTCACCATCAGGGCGCACATGAGCCCCGCATAGGAAAGCGCGCTCATTGCGTTCCTCCGTGAGAATCGCGACATCTTCGCATGGAAACCATCTATCATGCCCGGTGTCCCGAGGGAACTCGCTGAGCACAAACTCAACGCCGACCCTAAAGTGCGACCAGTAAAGCAGTCGCTGCGGCCCTTCAATGAAGGGCGCCGCCGAGAAATCGCCGAAGAAGTAAAACGCCTGCTAGCCGCATGCTTCATTCGGCCCATCAAGTACTCCAAGTGGCTGGTAAACCCAATCCTGGTCCTAAAAAAGAACAACACTTGGAGAATGTGTATCGACTACACCAACCTCAACAACGCCTGCCTAAAGGAGGAGTTCGTCCTACCGCGCATCGACCAGATCATCGATTCGACCACAGGATAGGAGTCGTTGTGCTTCCTCGACGCATATTATAGCTACAACAAGATCAAACTATCGTTCGAGGATGAGGAGAAGACGTCGTTCATCACACCATTCGGCTCCATCTGCTACATGGCCATGACGTTCAGCCTCAAGAACGTTGGCGCCACCTACAAAAGGTGCATGAAGGAGTGCCTTGCGAGCCAAATTGGCTGCAACATACACGTATACATCGACGACGTGGTGGTAAAATCCACCTGCCAGGATGACCTGCTCGCCGATCTGGCCGAGACCTTCGCAAATTTGCGGAGGTACAACATCAAGCTCAACCCAGGGAAATGCACCTTTGGCGTCCCCACCGGACAGCTCCTAGGGTGCGTGGTCTCCAAGCGAGGCATCAAGGCCAACGCCACCAAGATCGACACCATCACGTGGCTCGGGGAACCCGAGTGCCTACGTGACATCCAGAAGTTGGCCGGACAAGGCTAAGCTCTCAGTCGCTTCATCCCCTGGCTCGGTGAGAAGGCGATGCCTCTCTACTGCCTGATGCGCAAGAACCCCACGTTCCAATGGGACAAAGAAGTAGGCAACGCGCTCAAGGCACCCAAAGAAGTGCTGCTCGCGGCACCACTGCTCGCCGCCCCAATCGACAAAGATCCAATGCTCGTCTACATCGCGGCCTCCACTCGAGTCGTCAGTGCCATAATGGTCATCGAACGGTCAGAAGAGGGCAAGGAGCGCCCCATCTAGCAACCCGTCTACTACATCAGCAAAGTCCTGATAGACTCAAGACAGCGCTACCCGCAATACCAAAAATTGGTGTATGCGGTCTTCAGGGCCCAGCGGCGACTCCCACACTACTTCCAAGAGTACCCCATCATGGTCGTCTCTTCCGCGCCGCTGTAGGACATCATTCGCAACCGCGAGGCGACCGGTCGAGTCGCTAAATGGGCTGTCAAAATCGGCGTCCACAACATCAAATATGGGCCACGAAAAGCGATCAAATCGCAAGCCCCGGCCGACTTCCTCGCTGACTGGGAAGAGGCACATCAGCCAGAGAAGCTCCCCTACCTCCACTACTGGTCGCTCCACTTCGACGACTCCAAAGAATGTCGATGGCACCAGGGCCGGGGTCATACTGACCTCCCCCAAGGGAGACAAGCTTCGCTACGTGCTCCACCTTGACTTCAAACCCTGCACCAACAACATTGCTGAGTACGAGACTCTCCTCCATGGCATGCAGGCCGCCAAGGAAATGAATGTGAATCTCCTATGATGCTACAGCGACTCCGGCCTAGTCACCAGCCAGGTCGCCGGAACCTGCGATGCCATCTCCCCGACAATGATAGCGTACCGCTAAGCGGTAGACCAGCTTGGAGGGCAGTTCACCGGCTACTCAGTCAAGTGGATCGATAGGCGAAAGAACAAGGAGGCAGACACTCTCTCCCGCATCGGGTTAGCCAGGCAAACACCACCTGTAGGAGTATTCCTCGACATCATCCACAAGCATTCGGTCTCCCCGCCAAAGGAGATCGACACCGGGATACCACTACAGCCCGAGCCCGCCCTCGTCGCCATGGTCATGGAACCCAGCGACTGGACTACACCATACGACGCCTTTCTCCAGCACAAGATCCTTCCAAGCGACGAGACGAAAGCGCGAATGATAGTGCGCCGTTGCAAATCCTTCGTCATCATTAACGGCGAGCTCCACAAACGCACCGTGAATGGCGTGTTCTAGCGCTGCGTACAACCAGAAGAAGGATGCAAGATCCTCCAAGACATCCACACCGGCGACTACGGCCATCACGTCGGCGCCATGTTGCTGGTCACCAAAGCCATGCGACACGGCTTCTACTGGCTCACCGCCCATGCCGACGCCACCATCATCGTCCAATAGTGTGCCGGGTGCCAAAAGTACGCCAACCAGACACATCTCCCTGGTTGGGCACCCAAGACCATCCCCATCACCTGGCTATTCATCGTATGGGGCATGGACATGGTCGGCCCGTTCAAGAAGGCCCCATCAGGCTTCACCCACCTCCTAGTCGCGGTCGACAAGTTCACCAAGTGGGTCGAAGCCAAACCGATAAAGAAGTGCGACGGCAAGACCGCCACCAAGTTTCTCCGTGAGCTCATCTACCGGTACGGCTACCCCCATAGCATCATAACAGACAACGGCACCAACTTTGCCAAGGGCGCCATGGCAGAATTTTGCGAAGAACACAACATACGACTCGACCTCGCCTCAGTTGCCCACCCGGAGTCGAACGACCAAGCAGAACACGCTAATCAGAGTGTCCTCCATGGTCTCAAGCCGCGACTCCAGGTGCCCCTCGAGCGAACCCCTGGATCCTGGATTGAAGATCTCCCCTCCGTAATATGGGGCATCCACATCTCCGTCAACCGCTCCACGGGGTTCATGCCCTTCTTCATGGTGTACGGTGTTCAGGCCGTAATGACAACCGACCTAGAGCATGACCCACCTCGAGTCACCAACTACGTCGAGGTGACAAACGAGATCGCCCGCCAAGACAGCATCGACCAGCAGGGACTCCACCGCTACCCTAACCACCGAGTCCGGACCCGCACCTTCCAGGAAGGCGACTTGGTCCTACGATTGGTCTAGGACAAGAATGGCATGCACAAGCTTTCGCCCCCATGGGAGGGGCCATTTGCCATAGGGCGCATCCTCGGCAACGACGCCTACTACCTCATCGACATACAAGGCAATGGCCAACTTGAGGTCGAGAGGCCATGGAATGTAAACCTCCTCCGAAATTTCTATACATAGAACTCAAACTTGTACTCGGCTGCTATATAATGAAACCCATTAGGATCACACAAATTGTGTCTACTCGCCATCTTCTTGTGCTACTCACACTCGTACATTCAGCAATATGCTACCTATGGAAGTCAACCCTTGGTCGAGCGACTGGCGCGGCTAAGTAGTGCAACCCAAGGGCACCGAAGATATTCAGGCTTTGTATCGTCCACGAAAACGCCAACCCGGAGCCACCATCTTAGTCGCCTCGCTTGACTGGTCTACCGGGCCAAGACCACCGATAAACGCTTCCCACAGCAACCTATCCTCCCCATCCTCATGCAAAGCGACTCGAACGGTTAAGTACCACGCACAGGGACTTCGCAACAAGAAAACCTCACGCGGCTCGGGAACACACCAAGTAAGAGAGCTACCTTGGACTTGCCACACGACTGGCTTTCTGAGCCAGGGGAAGAGACACGTTACAAACAACGCGTCAGATCCTACAAAAGGCACACGCCCAACACGGCTAAGTACCATGCTCGGGGACTCGCCTAAACCGATCTTACTCGCGCTCAGGGACTCGGCTAAGTACAGAGCCCATTCGGAGTCGTAAGGCGACTAGCCCCACATGCCACGACAAATTAGTCACAACCAAAATAAAAACCTAAAGCAAACACACATGCACATAAACGAGTTATACCCCATTAAAAGGGCGAACGCGCTCGGGGACTCGCTCAAACAAAACTCAACATATCACATAATTAACCATGCATTGCGAGTCGATTGAGTCCCCTTACTTTCATACATATGTATTGTTCATATTACAAAACTGGCCATCCGACATAATTTACAAAAGCCCCCAGGGCAGCCGTCTATTTTGCAGGCTCCGACGAAGAAGCGCCGCCACCGCCCTTGACCGGATGAATGGCTCCCATGGATTCATCGGGTACGTCGTCAGCAACTTCGATAGCGCCGACCGGAAGGGCTGCTCCGACTTCAGGTCACGATGCTCCGGCTCGGGGTCGCCTGGGGCTACCACTGTCTCCTGGTAAGGCAACAAGTCCCCCATCACTAGCACCCGATCCGCGAATGGAGCAGCCTTGGAGGTCAGCCGAAGAACCTCCGATATCTCCACCGGGCCAATCACCGAGGGGTAGCCACTAGTGACATCGTCAAGGTCGAAGTCCCCGGGGAAATGTGCGAGTCCCAAGCTCAATTCCGTAGCGGCACCGCGCTTGAAGGCCAAACACGTCATCCACTCCCGACGGCGGGTGCCTCCTCCAGATAGTGCCATACTTCAGTCAGCCCCCCAGGAATAACCTCGATGGGGGATATCCCTTGAAGAACGGCTTGGACGCACAATGCCGAGGCAGTGGCAGTATTCACAACTGTAGTCACACACTGTGAGGCAGTGTAGGTCTGCACCACTAGGTCGCTTTGACCTATCAGAGTTCCACGTCAGGCACTCAGCATCATTACAGGCCACCCCGCTCGGGGACTTGCCGCATACAAGAAAGGGAAGAAGCGACACTTACCAAGGAGCTTACGACAATTCTCCGTCACATGCTTTTCAAGGGAACCCAGGTCGCCCTGCAACCCAAGGATAACCGAGTCGGAGGCCTTCAGTTTTTCCTCTACCGCAGCAACTACGGCCTTGGCCCTCTCCTCAGAAGAGATCATCGACGCCTTCGCCTCCTCTAGTTCCTTCACCAACGAGTTGATACGCCCCTTCGCTGCGTCCAGTTCAGCAGCCAGGACATACCCCTCCCGGGCTTTGGCAATCACAGCGGAATACCATCTACAAAGAAATAGCAACAAAAGTTAGTCTCGTGTAAACTCCAGCAATTCGTGACCGCCAAGTAGAACAACAACTCACCAGCAGCGTCCTGGAGTCGTCGGTTGGTCTCCTGCGCCACACATAGGTCATGCTCCAGGCGTTCCTTCATGGCTTGCCAATCCGACGATTCCCTCTGTAGGCCCTGCTAACAAATAAACATTCAGTGACTGGAAAGCCACAATTTTTAGTGCCTAGCCGCCGAAATTCAGCGACTAGACACTCGAGGACTGGCGACTAGAAGAATTTTAGTGCCTAGCCGCTGAAATTCAGCGACTAGACACTTGGGGACTAGCGACTAGAAGAATTTTAGTGCCTAGCCGCTGAAATTTAGCGACTAAACACTCGGGGGCTGGCGACTAGAAGAGTTCTAGTGCCTAACCGCTGAAATTCAGCGGTTAGGCACTCGGGGACTGGACATACCTGAATGGAAGCACCAAGCATGCCATGAAGTTGGTCGGCGTCTGATGAAGGAACTACAAAGGACGTACGCCTGTGAAGAGGCCCAACGTCTTCATCAAGAATCTCTGGAAACTGTAGAGACTGGCTCTCCGCCGCGAATGGAAATCCCTTCACCATGAAGTGTGGAAACGATGCAGTTGCCCTCGTCAGAGCGCTAGTCGTTGGTCCTGGTGGTTCCATCGACGGAGCCCCCTTGGCTGGCTCCGATTGAGCGGCCGCGACTTCCTCCGCAGAGGCATCAAGGTCACCCCCCCTACGATGTCCTCCATCATAGCATCAGCAACATCTCCTTTCTTCTTCTTCGCTCCTTCAGCCGGCGCGACCTCTGCAGTAGGCTTCCTCTTCCTGGGGAGATCGGCGTCCTTTACGGCAATGACCGATGGAATTTTGGACACTTTGGGGCGACCTATTTTCTTGGCGCCAGACCTATGAAATCACCAAGGTCAGTGAAGAAATCATGCAGAAAACATCCAAGAATGGAAAAGGGGATACTAGACTCACTTGGTGACCAGAAGAACACGCAACCCCCTACTAATGTGGACAGGCTTATCCAGCTCCGGGCCCAGCTTGCACGACAGCCCCTTCTCAAAGACACCTACGGTCCATGACACCACGGGGTTCTTTGATGATGAAGCCGCGGTCGCAGGAATCTCTGGCCCGGACGACACGGTCGTCCCCACCGGTTGTGGCGATCTGGGCGCCGCAGCTTCAGCAGCTCCTGGATCCGATGTAGCCGAGATAATCCTCTACTTCTGGTCCCATCATCGGAGTCGTGTCCTTCGGGATCTTGGGCGAGGTCTTAGTCACGTCATCATCGGACTCGTCGTCCAACCCAAACACCACCACCGACCTGGGTGGCGACGCGGGCTTTAGAGCCGGCTTCTTCGCGGGCGACTTCGGTTTGCGCGCGGGCTTCGCCAGCGTGGCGGTGCGCCGTAAACTATGTTCCTACAAAATTTAGTCGTCTTCATCATGCTCTTCAAGATGGCGACTCGCCTTGATCTCGCGCTGCTTCTGCATGCGAGTCTTGAGAGCCATGGGCGCCGGGGGAGGACCTACCTTTCTTCTTCTTCGCTCTCGGAGGAGTCCCTTTTGGTCCCTTCCCTGAGCTCCTTGGGAACATCCTTGTCAAGTGGGGGATGCCAACCCAGGAGAACCTGAAACAACTGAGAACAACCACGAATAAACATTACACGATGCGGTTGCAAATTGCCCCGCGAGGGTCATGATTGAAGATGAACCTAGTGAGAGTGGCTTACCATTGGAGCTTCATTCTTCTCGGGCGGGGCAAGCCCGGCCGATGTGGTGGTAAATTCCACATCGGTAATCTTCTTCAGGGCGACCTTGTAGTCCGCGGCTTCCCACGAATCCTTGCTAGTCCGGGAAGGATCATTCTTCCCAGTGTATTCATACATCTAGTGGGGCCGGGTCCCCAATAGGACCAAGCAACGCTTGAGCCAGCAATTGTACAGATTGATTGTGGACAATACCATGTCCTTCAGTGCCTGGATCTGGTCCATCATCTCCATGATGGCCATCTTCTGATCATCGGGAAGCTTGTCCACTATCAGTCGGCAGGGTTCGCTCCTCTCCGCGACATACTCGGGGAGCGGCACTTCGCTAGAGGGGGTGGATTCCCTCACATAGAACCAACTTTTCTTCTACTCCCTCGCTGCCTTCTTCGGTAGCATGAGCTTGAAGAAGTTTGCTATTGGCTTCAACTGGAAGGTGACGCCGCCTACCGCCAAGATGGGGTCGCCAGATCCGTCGTGCCCGATGAGGCCATGGAATAATTCCAGCCACAGCGGGAAATAGGGGCAGCATCCATGATAACATTCGCAGAAGGTGACGAAGATCGCCAACTGCTTGATACTGTGCGGGCCAAGATCTGATGGTTTGATCGCATAATATGCATAGAATCGTCGGAAGAAGGCGGAGGTAGGGAACCCCAACCCCTCTCTAGATGGCTTGGAAAGCAAATGAACTCGCCGGTTCGAGGTCTCGGCTCGACCTCAGAGGGTGCGGGGATCCGCCAGTTCCCTATGCAGAGCACCCCCGCATCCTCGAATGATTTGAGTTGCGCGGTGGTGCACTTGGATTTCCCCCGCAAATCCTTCAGAGGCACCATTGAGAGAAGGCGAGGCTACTCGGTCTAGAAATTTCAGATTGTTAGGAGATGAAGAGACTGGGGAGCACGGGAGCAAGGAATGCGGAAGAAGATCCGTGAACTCTCTCACCACTCTCTTTATAAGAGTGACGTGACCCACCAACTTCGGTAGAGCCGTTGCCGGTGGTAATTGTGCCGAAGATACCGTTGGATTACCCAACAGCTAGTTTGACCAAGTCGTCGGTCCAACTACTTCCACTAGACTAGCCGGCAAATGTACCCTATCCAATCGATAGGGACAGCGATTCGAGCAAGGATACGAATGCCATAGCTGCGAGTGGGAATCGGGCGGAATATTTCCTCCATTCTCGACAGAGTCCATCACCGATTCGACTGGGCATCCAAATTGGACTCGCCTACTCCGACTGCCAAAGAACACCTGCGTTGAATCAATGATGGCCTCGGGAACTATTGATGGGGATATGCCGAACGGGGTAAGCCTAGAGGGACTTTCCGATTGGGCCAAAGGACTCGCGACCTGCAGGACGATGACTAGAACACGACTGAAGAGAAGGCCTGGCGATTGGAGACTGGGGGCCCAAAAGCATTGATGAAGCCTAGTCGGATTAGGTCAAAAGCCTCCGAATCCATTACTTGTTCGGTTGTATACTGTAAACCCTAGCGAGGTACCCCTATATAAACCTCCCTAGGGTAGATTGAGGACTTACGTTCCATCATACACCCCTTTCGAGCGACTCGCTGCTTAGACACCGAGCTCGCCACCCCTATAACTCGCTCTCCATCAATACAATCTAACAGGAGTAAGTCGTTAACCTCCGGGGGCGAACCTGGGTAAATCCATGTGCATCCGCCCCCATCCGGCACCGCAGATGGCCGCCAGCTCTCGCTCCCTCTTCTATCAATCGCTGCCCATGTCAGCGACTGCCGTGGTCATTCCCACGATACTTACCAAAATGATGAAGACACGAGGAAGAAGATCGTATACGAGAACGATCATACTGTCTGTGTTGGTGGAATGAAAGAGGAAGGCAGCGAGAGCAGCGGCGATCATGAAGTCTTCTTCACACGGAAGTCGTTCTTCTTCCTAAGCATCACTTCTATGGCGTAGTCTAGAATCTAGCCATTAGTGTGTCAGACAGAGCTAAGTCAATGTTAGTTTTTAGTTTGTTAGTCTTTGTAACCTATAGTGTACCAAAATCCAGAATAAATAAAGCGGCTTTTGTTATCTTTGCCTACTATCGATGTAACTTTTGATTTGCATTTCTAAGAGTTAATTATACATTGTGACGTAAAATATTTGTGATGCTTTAAGAGCAGACAACTTTTCAACAAGTGTGATTTTTATGATGTCCGTCTGTTGATGATCTGTTCCCTTCCTTTACTATTAGACTTTTGGTGGTATCTAGCATGCGCTTAGATACACAGGCGTGTATGGAATCGTGCTACTCTACGAACGAATCTGTTGCGGACTATGGTTACATGCCAATTTGTCAAACAAACATGGAATAGTGTTACTGTAGTAGAATTTGGAATAGCTGTCGTAGAGCATACGATCGTGATAGGCCACGTCATGCATGCAAGAATCTTTGCATGCAAAAATGTTTTCCCTCTTGAATCATCGTTGTTTGACCTACTTGCTTAGGCTTGGTCTACGAAATGATATTTACCCACGAGGCTATCTTAGACTTGAAGTTTGCCAGCTTCGCTTAGTTTGTCTACCTACGTAAGAGTCACCGTGAAATAACCGGCGTTGACTAAATCATAGACTACATGCTTCAGAATAATATCTTAGGATTTAGCAGCACATACTCGGTTTTAGGACACGATGAGGCCCACAACATAAGAACGCGACGTTGTTACCTCGAAAGAGCTACCGCTTAGCATTCTGAGAACATATATTTTCTTGCACGTAGATGTAGCAACATCATATCATAAAGCGTTATGTCTGCCGGCCACGCCCCGAGGGGTGCAGAGAGAAGTCTAGATTGTAGGGATTTCTATTTTCGTGCCCTCGGTTCCTTAGTTGTACTACGTTTTCCTCAGCCGCTTAACTTTTCCTCTCTTTTACCCATTTCCTTGTATGAAACTCTCAAACGGTATGAAACTCGCAGTCCGTCAGCCTTGCCGTTACGTGCTGACAAGTGGGGCCACGTTCAGTCGGGTCCCATAGGGGAAGCTCGTCGTTACGTGCTGACAAGTGGGGCCGTGTTCTGTTGGGTCCCGTAGTGGACCCTTGTAGTTACATGCTAACAAGTGGGGTTGTGTTCAGTTGGTTCGCGTAGTGGACACCTCTCTCCACTTATCTAGATCAGCTGGGACCCACAGCTTATCCTCATGAGCGCCGGACCCAGAGCTTACCTAGGTTAGCGTTGCAAGATGGGACCCCGAGCCAGACCCATGCCCGCGCCCGTGCTGTTGTGTCCCCTTTCTTCTTCTTCTCCAGCGACAGCGGCCCTTTGTGTAGCTTCACTTAGGACTCTCGTTCATCCTGGCCGCAGTATGGTGTCGTCCTTTTGACTTGTATGAAGGATGATAATGTCAACCGTGCGCTTGCTGTGGATAATCAATTGGCACAACTCGGGAGCTCAGTTGGGTGCACGCTTGCTGTGGAGAATGCGAGCGGCGAGCCGTTATGATGATTTAATTGGTTTATCAAGTTAATGTCTCGACTGCAATCAAGTGAATCTATGAGGTGAAAGTCAAACTTTGAGATCTAGGGAGATGGATGTATAAGAAATAAGAGAATGACACAACTCTTGAACACTTTCAAATTAACAAAATTATACGACTCTTTATGTAAAAGAGTGTTTATAATTGACATAACTCTTGAACACTTTCAAATTACAATTTGGACATGATAATGTTGTCCTAGGAAAATCTTAAGAGTTTACCATTTTTAGAGCATGAAAAGTGATCCCTAAACTAAAATCCTTATTCCTTGTGCATATACAAAAATTATACACCTTCAAACACTTTGAAATCGCACTTAAGACATGATAATGTTGTGCTAAGAAAATCTTGAGAGTTTGTCATTTTCATGGAGTGAAATATTATGCAGAAACTTGGATATACAAAAATTATACACCTTTGATCATTGTGAAATCGCACTTAATACGTGATAATGATGTGCTAACAAAATCTTGAGAGATTATCATTTTCATATAGTGCAATGTAATGCACAAACTTGCATATATGAAAATTATAGACCTTTGAACTCTTTGAAATCGCATTTAGGACATGATAATGTTGTGCTAATAAAATCCTGATCATTTACCATTTCATGGAGTGAAATATAATGCATAAACTTGAATATACGAAAATTATAAACCTTTGAACACTGTGAAATCGCACTTAATACGTGGTAATGATGTGCTAACAAAGTTTTGAGAGATTATCATTTTCTTCCCAATTTTCATAGAGTGAAATGTAATGCATAAACTTGCATATACAAAAATTATACACATTTGACCTCTTTGAAATCGCACTTAATACGTGATAATGTTGTGCTAAGAAAATCTTGAGAGATTATCATTTTCATAGAGTGGAATGTAATGCACAAACTTGCATATATAAAAATTATAAAGCTTTGAACACTTTCCCTTCAAATTATATTCAAAATCATTTCTTTATGGAGTTAAAGTACCAGTGGCAAACTCGTTATTTTGCATGGATAGAGGGGTGCCCCTCGACAGATATAGGGGTTATCCTGTCCGTAGATCACATAGGATCAACGGTTGGTGGACACAATCCGTGTGACAACTGTCTCAACCAATCAGAGCGTAGTAGCCAAGATGAGCAAAAGTGTGAGTTTGTGACTAAGAGAGAGGGGAAAACTAAGTAGAACTTAAAAACCCCGGGAAAAACTGAGTATAACTTAAAAACCAAGGGCAAAACTGACAAAGGGATTCAAATAGAAAATACAAAGAGATAAAAAATGGAAACTGCTTCTTTTATACAATAAAATACATATTGGCATACATCAAACTATTTGTACTAATAGAAGAGTCTTGAGTAGAAAGCCATGAACCTTCATAGATAGTAGGTGATTTGAGAAGTGGTGATTTAGGTTATAACTTGATTTCTATACATTTCTTATGGTGGCAGGTCAGATAATAAGTCTCCCTGGATAGATGCCACTATGTTTTGATATTTTTGAATTTGTTGTGCATAAAATGACTCAATTAGCTAGCTAAAACCCATTCGTTGAATCTCTGTTGACCAGCCACCGGAGGGCAAAACTGGGTATATTGCACATGACAGTGTTAGTACTGGAGAGCAAAACTGAGTAAAAACAAACTATGTGTGTTACACTCGAGGATATAACTGAGCACAACTAAGTCACCAGGGTTAGACACGAGAGAAAAACGTGACTCACGGTACGCGTGTCGTAGTGCATGGGGCGGTAGTGGACATGTGCGGCCGTGTACAATGCAGTAGTGTACGCGTTTACATGGTGCACGGTGGTCTAATGAAACTTCCCTTCCCTTCTCCTTTATAAGGCCTCCACACTCTCACTCATTACTCACTCGCTCACTCACACGACCATATCCACTGTCCCATCACCTTGTGCAAACCACCAAGAAAACCCTAACCACGCCGGCAATTAAGAAGAACAGCGTGGTGGCCATCGTCGCCTCAAAGGCCGCCAGTAAGGAGGCCCCCATCGAGGCATTGAATGTAGCTGCCATCCCTATCCAAACACCCGCCCCCGCTTCCTCTATAGCCGCCGGTGAGGAGGCCCACACCGGTCTCGGGCAGATCCCACTCGGCTGGGACCCCTATGAGGAGGTTGATTACATCATGCCGGAGAACCCCTACGACACCAGTATCGCCGACCCATGGTTGGAGGTAACTAGGGTTTTCTCCCCTTCCCTTGTTCTTGCCCCATTCCCATTGTTGGATGCTAGATCATATGTTATTAGGATTCGACTGTTCATATTTTTACAGTAGCTAATCCTCTTGTGTTAGATCTCGTATTTCAATGAACCCCCTTGTTCGTATTTTAATCCTACTTTATTTATCCTCCAAATTAAAGTTAAGGGATTCCCTAGTTAGTACTAGCACTGATCTATAGTTGGGATCAGTATTCGATTTGGTTTGAGATATGGGGATTGGGGAATAATCAGGGAATCTCAATCGGTTCATTTATGCAAATAATAAATCCTGATAATCAAGATATCTCTATCATGTCCTTATTGCACTCTACTATTTTTTCCAATAGGAGGATAGCAGCGACGTCTGCAGTGACGATGAGTCCAAGGACACCAAGACTCGTCAGGTGCTGAGGAGGCTGAAGTCCGGCCAGTATGACAACTTCTTCACTGGCGAGGTCTAGAGGTGCCCCTTCTGCGCCACCAGGAGGCTCTGCGCCACCAGGAGGCTCTGCGCCACTGACTTCAACTCCCTCTTGAAGCATGCCAAGGATGTGAGGACCTGCAGCGAGCCCGTGAACATCCACGGCTTCAGAGCCAAGAACCAGGCGCTTGGTCTTCACCTCCGCAACCTCCAGAAGGCGTCCATCAAGGAGGGTCGCATGCCCCCGATCAAGCCCAAGGCGCCAAAGGTCAAGGGACTAGGCAGTAAGAAGTGGAGGAGGCGCTAGAGGGAGGAGGCGGAGGCCCTCCAAGCGGAGGCCATGAGGGGCCACTGATCTTATACTACCGCTGCTATTGTAAATCAGCTTCTTTTGTCTTGTTTGTGTTGAACTTGTTCGTTGCTACTGCTAAGCTTCCTAATTGTCGAACCTTGTTAAGTACCATACTATATATACTATATTAGCTGCTTTATCTACATCTACTATATATATCTTATAGTAGCTGCTTTATCTACATCTGCTATGTTTACTAAATGTATTTATGGTGCTGGTTAGATTGGCTCCTCTAGATTTGCTACCATATTGGAGAAAAGCGAGGGCAAAAAGGAACAATGAATAAAGAGAGAAGCTGCTCTAGATTCGCTACCTTTTTGGACAAAAAAACTCAACTGTTAGCGAGAGAGGGGAAAAGGCGCTCTTAAAAAGGCCAAGCATAAAAATAACAAAAAAAATCTTCCAATTTAGGTGACTATGTGCACGTAACCACCAAACGCGCCCATATGGTCCCACACCACATCCCCCATAATGCATTCCCAATAAACCGGCCCCTCACAGTCCCACATGGCACGTCCCCACATGTCAGCATAACGCGTTCCTGACCAAATGGCCCCACGTGGTCCCAGACCGCATGACCCCACACGTCAGCCAACGGTCAACCTGATGGAAGCTGTCGTTCGAGCTCTTTGATGAGTTTCCGAGAAGGAGAGGGGCAAAAGTGAGAAAAACTTAAGCGGCTGGGTAAAACTGAGTATAACTAACGAACCAGGGGCACAAAAATAGAAATCCCTATATTGTAATATGTGATAACAAATTACAAAGTTCATGTATACGTTTTACATGCATCAATATCCGCAAGCTTAATCTATGCTTGTCCTCGAGCATAAAGGTGATAAAACTAAACATGGACTTTGGAGTTTGTTGCAGCATTGACAAGCGTAGGTCATGATCATTGCTACACAAGGTTAATATGGTCCATTCTTTAAAAGCAGCAATAAGAAAATGAGCTATGAAGTGATATCTCTTATGTACCTACATATATGCTTAACAATATATAACTTATATAATAGCAAATGAAAGTACTATGGACCATTAAGCATATAAAGGGGAAATTTTATGTTTGGTCTTTTAGGCTCATTTTTCTTTCTTTCTTTTCTCTTGGATACTTGAGTAACCGAAGTAAGTAGGGATTAAACATTTACTTATTTATATTCCAAACCTCAACACTTAAGGTCATGCTTATTACACATTATCTAACAGCCAACAACACAATGATCTTCCATTACTAACTTTGTTTAGAGTTTTAAGAGAGGCTCCCATATTTAGGCCCCCTCCCCTTTTGAGGCATGAATGCATCTGGAGGAGGAGTTTACCTTATTTGTTCATTACTTGGGACTAGGCATCCCTTTAATCATTGTGGATTTCCTTCTCTAGTGTAGGTTTAAGATTAGGGGAAACTTTTTAGCAATGAAATATCACTATAGCCTTACCCATCAAACCATGCAAGCATAGACAAAAGCATTGAACATTAAGAGTCTAAATACCTCATGAGAAATATACTTCGACTAGAAAGTGATATATAGGTAGGTATGTGATACGTTGCAAATGTATCTATAATTTTTGATGTTCCATTCTTGTTTTATATCTACTTTCTTATGTTTTGTCCATACTTTAGAGTATTTTTACATATTTTCTGGAACTAACCTATTAACAAGATGCCACAGTGTCAGTTGTCTGTTTTCTGCTATTTTTAGTTTCAGAAAATCTAGTAAGCAAATATTCTCGGAATTGGACCGGACAAAATCCAAAGTCAATATTATACCCGAAGTAACACGGATTCTGGAGGGGAGACAAAGTGGCACACCAGGGCGGCCACACATGGTGGTGGTGCGGCCTGGGGGGCGCGCCACCAGGGGGTGTGGGCCCCTTGGTGCTCCACCGACCTTGCCCCTTCGCCTATAGAGACCCCTCGGGACGAAAACCCTAAGTACCCGATCAAAATTCCACGAAAGAGTCTGTAGCCGCCGTCATCTCCATCCCTAGATCGGGAGGGATCTAAAGCTCTTCCTGGCACCCTCCCGGAGGGAAGAGATCATCCTGGAGGCCTTCTTCATCACCATGCCTACCTCCGGTGTGATGCGTGAATTGTTCATCCCTGGACTACGGGTCCAAGTAGTAGCTAGATGGTTGGTTCTCCTCCTTTGTGGCACCATGTTTAGATCTTGTGAGCTCCGTTCATGATCAAGATCATCTATTTGTAATCCTACATGTTGTGTTTGTAGGGATCCGATGGATATTGAGATGCTATTTCATATTGATTATTGATTCTATCATGTCTTTGTTATTTGTGATCTTGCATGATTTCCGTTGTTAGTAGCTATCTTGGCCAAGTAGATTCTAGAAACTCCAAGAGGGAGTATTTATGCTTGATAGTGGCTTCAAGCCTCTAGTAATCTAGGGAAGTGACAAAAATCTCTAAGGTACTAGATGTGTTGTTGCTACTAGGGAGAAAACAACAATCCTTTGTCCATGGGGAAATCGTATTGTTTACTTTACACACTTTGCTTAATGCAATTATCTGTTGCTTGCAGCTTAATACTGGAGGGGGTTCGGATGATAACCTGAAGGTGGATTATTAGTCATAGATGCAGTTGGATTATGGTCTATGTATAATGTTGTAATGCCCAATCAAATCTAATAGGAGTCAAGATGATTAGTATATGCATGTATGCTCTCTCGATGTCTGTCAATTGCCCCACTGTAATTTGTTCACCCAACATGTCATCTATCGTAAAGAGAATCACCACTAGTGAACTATGGACCCTGGTCCATTCTTTTACCATCAATCTACAATCTACTATTTACTGTTTACTTTCTGCAAAGCAATTACTCTCTTCCACACAATACATTTAATCGTTTGTTTCAGCAAAACCGGTGAGACTGACAACCTCACTATAAGTTGGGGCAAAGTTCTATGGTTGTGTTGTGTAGGATTCCAAGATGGAGACAACACCTTGGGGTTGTTTCCTTGCTCCTACTGGTTTGATAACCTTGGTTTCATAACTAAGGGAAAACTTGTTGTTGTGCTTATCATACCTTCCTCTTGGGGTTCCCAACGAGCTCATCGTATTTTAAGCCATTAGTATGGTGTACACTGCTAGATTAATAAGGTTTAAGGGATTTAGATATAAGGCTTAGCTTGTTTGGAAGCTTGGGTTGGCAGATAAGAAGGTTGACATCTACAAGCATGCAAAAGTGCCCATAGTACCACCCACTCTCTATTAGAAATAACTTAAAGCTAATTATCCATGTATGTGAAATAAAAGGTAGTACTACATAAGGAACTTGCAAATTATCATTCGTTAAAGCATACAAAACATACAACAACATGCATGGCTTGTATCTCAATTGTTACTTCCCATTTTCCCTTATCTTTAATAGAACCCAACTTAATCTTTATTTTTATTCTAGTAGCTCTTTCATACTTATTTAACTTAACTTCACATGGTGGTCTCATTATTTAAAGGATAAACATACAAAATAAAATATAAAACTACATAAAGACGCTCCAAGTTTATGCGTAAATCTTATTGTCGTGGTGTGGAACACGGCAGTGCCATCGGGGATGGCATGAAGGGGACAATCAGAATGCAATCGGTGGCTACTCGCAACGGGTTGGGCATAGATACTGGAAACACAGCAATGTACCCATGTTCGGAGCCCTCTTGGCGAGGTAAAACTCCTACTCCTAGAAGGATCTACTATCAATGGGGGCGAATGCCCGATACAGGTGCTTCTTGAGCTGTTTCCTTAGCTACTTCTTGCTAGGAACTATCTAAGTCCTTCTTCTAGTCTCTGTTTTCTGCTTCTCCCTTGTCTTACCTAGAACCCTAGCGCTACCCCCTTTATATACAAGTCGAGGAGGTAGCTTACAAGGTGGGTTCTAGGGTTTAATGTTTGGATTTGGGCCTTACAAAGTGGGGCGGTTGGACAGGGCCAAACGGTAGGCCCGGGTCGAGTCAAGCCTCCAGTACAGGGGAGCACCATGCTGCAGTGTCCAGCGCCCCTTCTTTACTTGTCATCCTGCTCTTTATCCGTCAGCCGGTTCTTTATGCGTAAGACGGGGCTTTCCTCGTCAGCCTTTACTTTCCTTGTCAGCCACTAGCTTTGGTGCAGTTGTCCAGTAGCACCGGCCATGCCAGCTAGCCTGTCCGGTCAAGGGTGCACTCAGTGAGGGTCATCCCCATCGTACCATGACCAGCGGATCCGAGGCGGTCGGCTAGGAGCGGCCCCCAACCGGTTCTTCTGGCTACCCGGCTAGAAGGGCCAGCCGAGGAAACTTAAATGCGTACCAGGTGGGGATTCCACCCGGCCGTGGTTCCTTTATCTGGGTCCAGACGACATGTGCTCCTTGGAGCCGGCCGGTTGGTCCCTCCTTGGCCTACCCGGGGGTCATCCCCCCGACACTAGTCCCTGAGCGCGTTAGGAATTGACCTTGTGGGGAAGTTCTCGCGTGCTCATTTGAAATGATTGATGATGCAGATGCTTTGTCGTTTTCGTTTGTCTTGTAGTCTTTGTTTTGCAGTCTTTGTCCTGTAGCGGCTTGTGATTCTTTGTTATTTCCCAGCTGGGGTTCACACTCTACAGAGCCGATGGTCCCACCCATAGGGTGTGAGTGGTGATTCTCTTGACAGGCTGCCGCATCCGGCCGGGAGAGCGATCGCCAGTTTGCGGTCGTTGGTGCTTGCGTCAGCCATGCCTACCATTTCTGGCGCACGTCGCGTCAGCCATGCATGCCGTTTCTCGCGAGCGTCACGTCAGTTTGACTTCTTGGTCTGCCACGGCTGTTTTTTGGTAACGGCGCGCAAGCCTTCATCATTGCGTCTTCTTGGAGATCGTGGGCGCGGTTTGCCTCCCGCATTAACCTCTGGTGGATCTTTTGCGCCCGTGGCTCTAGCGCACGCGATCCGCCCCAAACCATCGTGGGCTAGTGGGGCAGTTGCTCGCCACGTGGCGTAGAGGGAGGGGAACCGGCGTGGTGGAGTGGGGCCATTGCCTGCCATGTGGCGCCGAGGCAGGGGAACCGGCGTGGCTATTTTTCTCCGATAAATACGTGTGCCAAGGAGCATCGGTTCCTCACTTCGTCTCCCTGCGCCTGCCATCCTTATTCTCCCTTGCGCTCTAGCCTCTCTCTGCTCCTCTGCGCCAACGTTGCTTGGTTGCCGGTGCCGCTCCTCTTCCTCGACAACAAGACCCGTGCTTCCATCACGGCTACCTTTCTAGGCAACATGCTGCCCGAAGTCGCCGGCGGCTAGTGTGGCTCGTATGTTACTGAAGAGCTGGTGAAGAAGTACTGGTGGGGGAAGTTCCTCCCGTCAGACCGGCTGGTGAAGCACCGCCTCGTGCCGGAGGGTGAGCGGGTGCCCAACCCCTAGCCTGGCGAGGCCGTCGTCTTCCTCGCCCACTTCGCTCGCGGCCTTGGGCTTCCGCTAAGCTGCTTTGTCTTGGACCTTCTCGTCACCTTTGACATGCAGCTCCACCACCTCGGAGCCAACGCCATGTCAATGATACAACATCACGTGGCCTGCTGCGAGGCATTCCTTGGCGTCTGCCCCGACGCCGCCAACTTCTTGAAGTTCTTCCACTTCAAGGTTCAGGTGGTGGGGAAGGGTGGGCCGCTGATGGAGACGGGCTGCTGCACCCACGCCTGGAGCTCCACAACACCGTCAAGCTCTGGCAGTGCTCATATTTTTACGTGCGCAACAATACGGAGGTGGACTTCATCAAGGTCCCCGCCTTCGCCAACGTCCCCTCCAGCCGGAAGGCCTGGAGCGTCCAGCACTTGGGCGCCTAGGGCGACATCGACCAGATGGGCGCCCGGCTGGCCGTCCTCGTGGAGAAGGAGCGGCTCACCGCCCGGGACATTCTGTTGTCCTGGATGGCGACTTGCGTGCTCTCGCTGCAGCATCGGTCGCACAAGATGTGCCACCTCTCTAGCCATCTCGGCCCGACCCGGGTATCCCAGCTGGATGTGCCGTACGCCGCCCTCCACGAGTGGCTCGCCGCCATCTCGAAGGAGGCGCTGGAGGAGGGCTGGGAGTTCTCCTGCTGGATGTACCACCGCGGCCGGCTTCCGCTGAAGGTATGCCTTTCTTGCTCTTCTCCGGGTGGATTCTCCTGAGGGACTCCCGTTTCATGCCTCTTATCATCCCCTGTTGAGTAGGTTTTTACGGCGCAACTAGCGGAGGATGGTGTGGGGGAAAACAAGCTCCCGAACTTCGTCGTGGACTTCAAGATGGTGAAGGCTCCCCTGGTGGAGCCGGAGCGGTTCCCCATGTGGGCCGACGAGGGCTACGAGTTCCCATCCAGTAAGAGTTTGTCTTTGTCTGCTTTGCGCTTGCTATGTTTTTATCCGTGAACCTGACGTTTTGCTCACACTAGAACAGCCGCACAGGGCGAGGATGTGGACCTGGTTGAGGTTGCCGCTCCCCGGGGCAAGGGAAACGGGTCGCCCCCACTAGCGCTGCTTCGGCCAGAGGCGGCGCCAAGAAGCACGCTTCTCCATACCCGTGACCACCATGCCGAGCGTTCCCGGGTAGGTGCTCCTATCCTCCTAGCACATGTGTTGACTTGCTCGCATCTTCGTTGCTTATCCCGTGTGTTTTCTGTAGTGAGGCGGTGGCCTTGCCCGGCTCCACGACCATCGCCACCACGTCCGCCCCTCTGCCTGATGCGGAGACGAGCGTGCTGTCTCTGGCCCCCAATGCTGCACCGGCTCTGGATCCTGAGGCTCCACCGGTTGGGATCAGAGCGGACACGATGGAGGTGGTGCCGACGGCTGCGCCCGTGACGCTTCACCGGGCCGGGGCCGTCTCTCGGCTTGCTGAGGGTCTCCTGCCTGGGCGCGCCAGGACGGCCGCGCCTTCCCCTGGGTCGACGGTGGGTGCTATCTCTAGAGCCTACCAGGTGGAGGATCCAGTGGAGGTGCGGAAGCCGGAGGCCCCCGTCCAGCCAGAGGGTGGTCCCTCTGCTGCTTCGGTGAGCGACAATGACCTCTAGGTCACCGGCTGGACGCCGGCTCGGGCTGCGCCCCTGCTAGATGCTCTGCCGGCGCAGTTTTCATAGGCGGCGCCTCTGGCCGTTGGCCAGGCCCGCCAGGTTGTGGGGGCGCTGGAGCAGGGGCACGGCCAAGCCAGGGCGTTGGCGGCCTCCGTCGAGGCATGTACTCTGTCACCAATCTTGGTGTTTTTTTCTTTTTTTTGTCGTCTTGTGGTGTAGCTTGTTCTTTTGGTTCTTATCTCTCTTTTCTTACATAGAGGGCTCTCGCTGATGCCGCCAAGACTTTGCGGGACCTGGGTCATAAGATTGCTCGCTCTACCGTATCTTCTCAATTGCGCGATTTCTCGCGCTTCTTGTTGAGTATTGGTTACCCTCCTGCAGCTCTGCTGGCGGACCGGGATCGGGAGGTGTCCCGGCTAAAGGAGGAGGTTGCCCGGCTGGAGGAGTCCAACAAGACCCGCCAGGACCAGATCGCCAAACTAACTGCACAACAGCAGCAGATGGAGATCAAGCCTGGTAGGGCCAAGAAGACGGCGTACACCTGGGCTGAGGCGCTAAAGAACTTGGAGAGGCTTTACACCACCCAGACGGATGCCCTCAAAGCTTCCAAGGCCAAGGAGGCGGCGGTGCTATCGGAGCTTGTCCAGATGGCTGAGATCATTGTCAGTAAGTTCCCTTGACTTGAGCCAATTTTGCAATCTTGCCCTTTGTAGTCGGTATTGATTACTGTTTCTTTTCCCGGCTATAGCTCAGTAACCTGAGGCGATAGATCAGGCGCTGGGCCGGATTCCCGAGACGGATCTGGAGCGGGATCTCCACCAGGGGGAGCTGGTGGCGGTTGTCAGAGAGGAGGCGAACCGGCTTCGTGCCGCCGCTCTCGAGGTCTTCGACTACATCTGGCCTGAAGTCGTCCCACCTGCCACCATGGATGCCTTGGCCGAGCGTCTTTGGGGTGCTCCGGAGCTCTTTAACGTGGCCCGAGAGTGGGCGGCTCGTGGAGGCGGGGAGATGGTGCTGGCGCTGTTGAAGTCCTGGTACCCGGATGTGGATTTGCGGAGCCTTTCCCACGGATTTCACCAAGGGACCAGTTATGACTAGCTTCGCGCCGAGGTTCCTGACATCCGCTCCTGTGGCGTGACGATCGGGAGCTTCGTTGCGCAGGACAGGGACTTCAGGGACCCAGCCGGCACGTAGCGGTACTTCCACAGCCCAGACGTGCCACACACTGATGCTCCGGTGGTGCCGCAGACCACCTCGACGGACGTCGCCTCTAGCAACCGCGCTCCAGCTGATGCCTCCAGCCCTTCTGCCCCCAATGAACTTGATCCCCGGTATGCCGGGCGTATTTGTGATTTGAAGCACTTATCTTTACTTTGTGCTGTGTGAAAACTTGTCTCTCCTCAGGTTATTGAACCTTTGTCGGAGCATCGCCTCCCTCTGTATATTTGCTCGTGCTCTTTTGTTTGCACTTTCTTCTTTGCATCTTTTGCATGCCTATTTTTGTGTGGGGGCGCACGAGCGCCCCCACAGGGTGTAGTCCCCGAGGTTCGGGTCGGCTGGAGAATACAGCCGAGTCGAAGCTCCTTTGTGTTTTTTGTTCGTAGGTTTCTGTGTGGTGGCGCGCGAGCACACCCATAGGGTGTGCTCCCCGAGGTTCAGGCCGGCTGGAGAATACAACTGGGTCAAAGCTCCTTGACTTGTTCTGGTGCCTCCTGGAGGTTATCCGCCTCCTGCTTGAGTGTTCGTCGTTAAACTTTGGCTCATGCAAACATAGAAACAAACAAGTAATTTCCTGGTTAAGCATGTGCAAGTTCGAACTGTAACCTTAGGTTAACTAGTTTTGAATTTTTTGCTGTTTCACGCAAATCCAATGTCTTTGCCCTTCTCTCAGTGAGCATTGGCCAGTTTTGATGTCGTTCCCTTGCTGGCTTTTAGCCGAAGTCGAAGGGGTAGCTTAGTAGGTGTACTGCATGATACTTCGGGTTTGGGTCATTGTCTTTGAGCGAGCGAGCGCAACCGGGTCGTCCAGACGTTTTTGTTTTCTGCGTGGTGTTTTCGTGTTGGGGACATTGAGCATTCTGCTCTTGCAGGATCTATCAGCCGGCTTGCATTCTGCAGCCGGAACCGAAGAGGAAGTCTTAGGTACCGCGTACAATACTTTGCCGCGTGGGTCGCACAGCCGTCTGGGCTACCCGACGAGTCCCCGAGACGGATCGCCGGCTCCGGGGTTAGAGTAACGTAGTCAGAAAACCAACTTGTGTAGCATGACTTGTTTGTTTATTGCGTAGTCCCCGAGACTGTGTCGAGGCTCTAATGCTTGTTCATTACAAGAAAGTAAGATAGATACACTTCTTGCTCAAGTTTAAAAGGGACGGAGCAGGCTCATGTTCCATGGGCGTTCAGTTTCTTCGCTAGAGCGATCCATCTTGTTCTCTTCCGGCTTGCGGGCGTCGATGAGGTAGTATGAGTTGATGTGCACTGCCCGACTGATGATGAATGTGCCCTCCAAAGGCAGAGACATCTTGTGCATCCCCTTGGTGTCTTGAACTAGCCTTAGCACCAGGTCGCCTTCGCGGAACGAGACGCTACGTATCCGGCTGGCATGGTAGCTGATGTCTACGCACTTCTATTCTTGTAGACAGTTGTTGAGCCTCCATGTGCAGAGGTTTCTAGAACAGCAGCAAGTTTTCCCTTAAGTGGATCACCTAAGGTTTATCTAACTCAGGGAGGAAGTGGTCAAAGGTATTCCCTCTCAAGCGACCCTGCAATAAAGATACAAGAAGTCTCTTGTGTCCCCAACACACCCAATACACTTGTCAGGTGTATAGGTGCACTAGTTCGGTGAAGAGATAGTGAAATACAAATGGTATGGATAATTATAAGTGGTAACGGTGCCAGAAAATAGCTTGCTGGCGTGTGGTTGATGTGGCAAAAGACTAAAGGCAAACTGAAATAAAGATGGAGCAAGCAAACATGTAATAGATCTAATTGCAAATGGTGTATCAATGCTTAGAAACAAGTCCTAAGGATCATACTTTCACTAGTGAACACTCTCATATAAATATCTTCTCTTTATGATACTACTCTTAACTAATCTTTGGTTGGACACTCTAATCATTGGTAGGGCTATAACAACACTCCTCAAAGTTCGCTTTCCGCATCTAGATAACCCCACACTGTCACCTTGAGCACTAGATGGTTCCAACAAATACCACAATTTCATAAAGACATCCAACTCCAAATATAACTCAATACAAGTATTTGTAATCTCTAGGCTAAGTGCCACCATGGTGTGCACACTGTCAACTTCACACACATGGGGAGAGCAGAGATCTATTAAAGCACTTGAGTAGCAAGGTAGATCTATAGATTACAAGCTCATGATCACAATATGATCACGCATAGAGAGAGATGAACACATAGCTACCGGTAGAACTGTTAGCCTCGAGGAAGAACTACAACCTCCTCATCATGGGAATCAACACCGGTGATGGAGATGGTGGTGGAGATCGATGGAGATGGCTCCGGGAGAACTTCCCTGTCCCAGAAGGGTGCCGGAACAGAGACTTTCTGTCCCCCGAATCTCCCCTTCGGTGGTGGCGGTGCTGCGGAAATTTTCGTGGATTTCTAATTGACCATTTAGGGTTTTCGCATCGGGGGGCATCTTATAGGCGAAGAGGCAACGTAGGTGGGTGGCCAGGGGGACCTACACCTAGGGGTGGTGTGGCCACCATGTGGCCCCTATCCGTCTCGTCTTTTGGCTCCGGGAGTCTTTCGGTAAAATATCGACTTTGGCTTTTGTCCGGTCCAATCCCGAGAATATTGATTTTCTGACTTTCCTGGAACCAAAAATAGCAGAAAAAAGCAACTGGCACTGTGGCATCTTGTTAATAGGTTAGTCCAAGAAAGTGTATGAAAAGTACTCCAAAGTGTGGACAAAACATAAGAAAGTAGATAAAACCAAGCATGGAACATCAAAAATTATGGATACATTAGCAATGTATCAACATCCCCAAGCTTAACTCCTGCTCGTCCTCGAGTAGGTAAGTGATAAAAAGAAAGAATAATTTTTGAGGTGACATGCACCATCACAATCTTGATCAAGGAATTTATAAAACATTGATAGCTGGGATCATAGTACTTAAACATAGCATGAAAGACAAAGTTCTAAAAATAAGGCAAAGCAACTATGTTGCAACATGAAAAGGCACAAACAAAAGATTCATGAATAACAATGCTTTGTAAGACGTTTGTTTGTTTCACATAAAGAAACCATAGCATAGTGGCATTCAGCTTGTCCCTCATAGAGTAGCAACATAAATGCATAGGACACCTTCAAAGTTCATAAGGGTGACTAGATACAAATAGTTCAAGAACAAGGAATATCAACATTATGCATCAATCAACAAGTCTTGGGACAATGCACATTAAACTAAGAATGGCCACTATGCTCTCTTAATAGTTGCATAAAGATAGAATATGGATACTCAACATAAAGGTAAAAGAAAGGCCTTCATAGAAGGAAGCAGAGATTCAAGTTTCATAAAGAGCTTCCAAAAATTATGGTACTTGTTAGCTTCAGCTCTCATTTCCCCTATCATAAGCATCTTGAAGTGATTAAGGTTAAAGTGAACAAACTATGAAGTATATGCTTGACAAAGTATAAGTTGGAAATCTCATGTCCCTTGAATACGAGGGCCGCTCCTCATGCTACTCAAGTTTAGTCACCGGTAAGTTCTTGTTATAGTAAGTACATGTGTATCATAGAGAACCGCCAACGGGGTACCCCTTGCCCGATGATACGGAAGAATCCCCATATCAAAATGACAAGGCAAGCAGACAATAAGCATCTCAGCAATCTTCTTATTTACCATGGGAAAATGGTGCTTTTTTCTCTCTTTTCTCATATCTCTTCTTTTTCTCTCTATTTTTTCTCAATATCTGACTCTTTTTTATAAGAAGAATGCTTATAGACAGCTCATTATGGTTACGCTGCAGGTTTCCACCATGATTAGGCATGGATTAGACCGGCAACCCAGGCGTTTCTCTAACACGCATACATAACTCCATGGACTTACAAGCTCACCTTTCATTTCACACCGACGACATCCATAGACAAAAGAGCATGATATCAACTAGGTACAAAGTACAAGTGCAATGTTGAAAGCGTTCCCCATGAAATCATGGTTCTGCTAATCCCCAACTTATAAGTGCAAGCATATACAACATAGATGACACAATGGTTCAAGTTTATTAAGGCCAAGAAAATTAAAGTGTGCCATCAAGTTCGTGAGAGCTTTAATAACTAGTGTTCTCATAACAGTTTTAATTTGGAAGGTAAATAAAAACATGAATATACTTGGAATAGCAAATGCTAATAGGTAGGTATGGTGGACTCTTTGGAATAACTTGGTTTTAGGAGTTGGATGCATGAGTGGAACTCATATTTGGTTGTGGAGGCTAGCAAAAGCTACGAGCGACCGACTAAGAGAGCAATAATGGCCATAATCATGCAGAGCAACAAAACTTCATTGATCAAAGCATAAAGTGATATTACATGTCGAAAACTAAAGGATCATAAAGGCTATGGTGACTTGGGATAGTCATAACATGGTGTGAGCATGCGCCAAGTCAACCCAAATAAAGCATTAAAGGAGAATACCACAATACTATGCTCTAATATGCTAAAACAATGCATGATTCTTCCAAGGAAAATTAGCAATATCAATTGTTTATAACATGTCATGCTACAACAAAGAATACTAAGAATAAATCCAAAACAATATCAAGCATGGCATGGCAAAGCATAGGCCACAGTCAAAAACAAGCTCTCTTTACCACTTAAGCATGAACTTTCCTACTCTTTTCCAATCCAAACCAACCTATTTGAAAACTAATGTATGAAAGAGGGGGCCAAACCAATTTATTCAAGCAAACTAATAAAACCAAGCAAAAGGAAAACAAAACAAAAACGAAAAAGAAGATGCTCCAAGAACAACACAACTGTGCATGAAACAATAAAAATGAAGTGTTTGGAAGAAACATCGGATTTTTATTGATGAAGAAGGGGATGCCTTGGGCATCCCCAAGCTTTGACGCTTGTACTTCTTGGATATTTGTTGGGGTGACATGCGTGGCATCCCCAAGCTTGACCTTTAGTCCATTCTTCATCTCATTACTCATTCCTTCCATACACCTAAATTTTTCTGCATACAAAACTTCACACAATCTTTATTAGCAACATTAGTGCAGTCAAGATAATAGGTCTTTTAGGTTAAGTTCCAACACCAATAAAACTTCCATTAAAACACTAGCTACTGTAGCACTTCCCTCAAAAAGCTCAATTCCCCAAAAGAACTCAAAAAGGAACCAACAAGAAGCAAATGCAAATAATGGTAGAAATCTGTAAAAACAGACCAGCAGGTAAAGACGATTTTTTTCGAAGACCTTCTTTTGCTCCAATCAAAAAGTGTTGAACTAACGAAAGTTAACAACCTGGGGCAGAAGCACAAAAATTCACGCCTCAAAAGGGCGTACAGAGATTTTACACGAATTTTTACGGTGAAGCACAGAAATCTGTTTCGTGACAGCAACTTTCCCAATCATTACTTCTCTCTCATTAGAGGTTACTCTTGGCACAAAAAGCAAATAAAAAGGATAAGAAGAGGTTATTATAGAGATAATAACTTCCAAGACTCATCTAAAAGTTTTGGGTTATCTCCCAATAAGTACTTTTCTTTAACGCCTTTAAGATAGGCATGATAGTTTGAGAAGATGCTCACATAAGAAATATGAATTGAAGTAAAAGAGAGCATAAAGAAGCAAATTCAAAGCATATTTAAGTCTAACCCACTTCCTATGCATAAGAATCTTGTAAAGAAACAAGTCATGGAAGCACAAAGCAACAAGCATAGGAAAGCACAACAAGTGCAACTTCAAGACTTTCAACATAAAGAGGGGAAACTTAATATTGTTGAGATACATAAGACCATGTTTCCCTCTCTCATAATAACTTTCAGTAGCATCATGAATAAAATTAACAATATAACTATCACATAAAATATTCTTGTCATGAGCCACATTCATAAAAGAATTGATACTCTCCACATAAACATAGTCATTCTTATTAATTGTAGTGGGAGAAAATTCAACAAAATAGCTATTATTATTATTCTCATCACCATAATCATCAAATATAGGAGGCATATTGTAATCATAATTAGTTTTCTCCTGAATAGTAGGTGGACTGAAAATATCATATTCATCATTGTAATCATCATATATTGGAGGCATAGTATCATCAAAGTAAATTTTCTCCTCCATGCTTGGGGGACTAAAAATATCATGCTCATCAAAACTAGCTTCCCCAAGCTTAGACTTTTCCATAGCATTAGAAATAATGGTGTTCAAAGAATTCATACTAATAACATTGCTATTAGCACACAAATAAAGTTCAATAGGTTTTTCAATTTTCTCTTCAAACACTTCATGTCCCAACTCAAGATAAATACTATAAAGCTCTCTATTTTTTTGTTTTCCATTAAGCCTAAGTAGCGATAATAAAAACAAGAAATAAAAATATATAATTGCAGAATCTAAAGGAAATAACTTTGAGCACTCACACCGGAGGATGTGAGTACCTTTTACCTTACCTCCCCGGCAATGGCGCCAGAAAATAGCTTGATGTCTACGCACTTCTATTCTTGTAGATAGTTGTTGGGACTCCAAGTGTAGAGGTTTGTAGAATAGCAGCAAGTTTTCCCTTAGGTGGATCACCCAAGGTTTATCGAACTCAGGGAGGAAGTGGTCAAAGGTATTCCCTCTCAAGCAACCCTGCAATCAAGATACAAGAAGTCTCTTGTGTCCCCAACACACCCAATACACTTGTCAGGTGTATAGGTGCACTAGTTCGGCGAAGAGATAGTGAAATACAAATGGTATGGATAATTACAAGTGGTAATAGTGCCAGAAAATAGTTTGCTGGCATGTGGTTGACGTGGGAAAAGACTAAAGGCAAAATGAAATAAAGATGGAAGCAAGCAAACATGTAACAGATCTAATTGCAAACGGTGTATCAATGCTTAGAAACAAGGCCTAGGGATCATACTTTCACTAGTGAACACTCTCATATAAATATCTTCTCTTTATGATACTACTCTTAAATACTCTCCGGTTGGACACTCTAATCATTGGTAGGGCTATAACAGCACTCCTCAAAGTTCGCTTTCTGCATCTAGATAACCCCACACTGTCACCTTGAGCACTAGATGGTTCCATTAAACACCACAATTTCATAAAGAAATCCAACTCCAAATATAACTCAATACAAGTATTTGTAATCTCTAGCCTAAGTGCCACCATGGTGTGCACACTGGGGAGAGCAGGGATCTATTAAAGCACTTGAGTAGCAAGGTTGATCTATAGATTACAATTTCATGATCACAATATGATCACGCATAGAGAGAGATGAACACATAGCTACCGGTAGAACCCTTAGCCTCGAGGAAGAACTACTCCCTCCTCATCATGGGAATCAACAACGGTGATGGAGGTGGTGGTGGAGATCAATGGAGATGGCTCCGGGGGCACTTCCCATCCTGGTAGGGTTCCGGAATAGAGACTTTCTGTCCCCCGAATCTCCCCTTCGATGGCGGGGGCGCTACAAAACTTTTCGTGGATTTCTAATTGACCATTTAGGGTTTTCGCATCGGGAGGCATCGTATAGGCAAAGAGGCAAGGTCGGTGGGTGGCCAGGGGGCCCACACCACCTGGTAGCACGGCCAGGGGGACCCGCACCTAGGGGTTGTGTGGCCACCCTGTGGCCCCTCTCCGTCTCGTCTTCTAGCTCCAGGAGTCTTCCGGTAAAATATCGACTTTGGCTTTTGTCCGGTCCAATTCCGAGAATATTGATTTTCTGACTTTCCTGGAACCCAAAACAGCAGAAAACGGGCAACTGGCACTGTTGCATCTTGTTAATAGGTTAGTCCAAGAAAGTGTATGAAAAGTACTCCAAAGTGGGGACAAAACATAAGAAAGTAGATAAAACCAAGCATGGAACATCAAAAATTATGGATACGTTAGCAACGTATCAGTAGCGGCACAAGTTTTGCTGGTAGATGGCGGATCTGGACAAGGCCAGTTCACGTGCTTCTTCCAGGAGATCGACACTGTCTTCCCGTGCTTCTTTGGCTTGTTGTTCTGTGTAGAGAAGTTTGCGGGGTGCGTCGAACTCGATGTTAGTGGACAAAACCACCTCCGCCCCGTAGACGAGGAAGAAAGGAGTGTAGCCGGTGGATCGGTTTGGCGTGGTCCGAAGGCTCTAGAGTATAGCCGGCAGCTCCTCAATCTAGCAGCCGGGGGATTGCATTAGTGGTTTGATCAGCCGAGGCTTGATTCTGGCTAGGACCAGGAAATTTGCTCGCTCACACTACCCGTTGGACTGCGGGTGTGCCACGGATGCAAGGTCCAGGCGGATGCCCTTATCACGGCAGAATCGCCTGAAAGCTCCCTTGGCGAAATTTGTGTCGTTGTCGATTATGATGCTGTTGGGGGTAGCCGAAGCATTTAATTATGTCTGTGAAGAACTTGACCACCGTTGGCCCATCCGGCTTCTTTATTGGCTTTGCCTCTATCCACTTGGTGAATTTGTCCACTACCACCAACAAGTGGGTCATGCCGGATCTGGCCATCTTGAAAGGGCCAACCATGTCCAGCCCCCAGACGGCGAACGGCCAGTTGATGGGAATCGTCTTGGGTGCTGCAGACGGAGTGTGCTTCTACTGGTTGAACCGCTCGCACCCGTTGCACGCTTTGAAGATCTTCTCAGCGTCTTCTAGTGCCGTGGGCTAGTAGAACCCGTGGTGAAATGCCTTTGCCACTATGGCTCGTGATGATGCGTGGTGCCTGGATTCGCCCTGGTGGATGTCAACCAGCAGCCGGATTCCTTCCTCTTGGCTCACACATCGTTGATAGATACCGCCAACGGTGCGCTTGTATAGTTCGTTGTTGATGATGGTGTATGCGCTGACTCTGCGCTTCACCTGTCTTGCCTACACCTCTTCTTCGGGAAGCTCTTCTTTTCCCAAGAAATCCATGAACGGCTTGGCCCATGTTGGGGTTTACCGGATGGCATACACCACCTGCATCACCAGATTCACTTATGCCCGGATGACCAGGTCGGGCTCGTCCGGAGGCCGAACGGGTGGAGCGGCGGAGCCGGTAGCCTCTAGGCCGGAGGTGGCAGTCCCTGGGTGCGGTGCAGCCATCACGGAGGTCTTGGAGCCGGTAGTCCCTGGGTGCGGTGAAGTAGTCCCTAGATGCGGTGCAGCCGTCGCGGAGGTCTTGGAGCCAGCAGTCCCCGGGTGTGGCGAAGCAGTCCCCGAGTGTGGTGCAGCCGTCGCGGAGGTCTTGGAGCTAGCAGTCCCCTGGTGCGGCGAAGCAGTCCCCGGGTGCGGTGCACCCATCGTGGAGGTTTTGGAGCCGGCAGTCCCCGGGTCCGCATCCAATATTATGGAGTCGGATTCAGGAGACGGCGGGATCGATGGCTTGCGCAAGCGCTCAAGGGAGACTCCGGTCGGAATTGGTTATCTTGTTGACCCGATGCGGGCGACTGTATCCGCGGCCTTGTTGTTTACCCTGGGAACATGGTGAAACTCACATCCTTCGAAACAGGGGCATAACTGTTGTACGAAGAAACGATATAGTGCCATGTTTGCATCTCTGGCATCCCAATCGCCTGACACTTGCTGCACCACCAAATCTGAATCGCAGAAGCATAGGATGTGTCGGATGCCTATTTCTTTTGCCATCTTGAGGCCGTGGATGATCGCTTCATGCTCAGAGACGTTGTTGGATGCGCGGAAGTGGATTTGCAGCATGTACTCCAGAGGTGATGACCACTCCGGCTCCGAGCCCTCCATACATCTTGGAGCCGTCGGAATGCAGCTTCCAATGCATGGAGTCAGGGCAAGGTGGCAGGTACTGCGTTTCCGCCCAATCGACGAGGAAATCTGCCAATGCCTGTGACTTGATCGCCATTCTTGGCTCGTACTATATGTTGTGGGTGGTGACCTCTATGGCCCATTTTGCCACCCGGCCTGTGGCATCCCTATTGCCGATGATCTCTCAGAATGGCGCTAGCGCCACCACCCGGATGGAATATTCTTGGAAGTAGTGCTTTAGTTTCTTGGCGGCCATGTACACGCTATACACCAGCTTATGGTAATAAGGGTAGTTCTGATTTGAGAGCAAGAGCACCTCACTTAGGTAATACACCGGTCGTTGCACCGGCTGCGCCTTCCCTTCTTCCGTCCTCTCCACCACCAACACCACACTGAAAACCCTATTTGTTGCTGCGATGTACATCAACATGGGTTCCTTTGCTACCGGTGCTGCCAGAATAGGTGGTGAAGTGAGCATGCGCTTAAGGTCGCGGAAGGTTTCATCCGCCTGTGATGTCCAGACGAATTTGTCCGTCTTCTTCATGAGTTCGTACAGTGGGACCGCTTTCTCGCCCAGCCGGCTGATGAACCTGCTGAGGGAGGCTAGACATCCGGTGAACTTCTGGACATCTCTCAAGTTCTTGGGCGGCTGCATGCGCTCGATTGTGGCAATCTTCTCCGGGTTCGCCTTGATTCCCCGCTTAGATACGAGAAAACAGAGGAGCTGGCCGGCTAGGATGCCGAATACGCACTTCTTCGGGTTCAGCTTCATCTAGAACTGGCGGAGGTTGGTGAATGTTTCCTTCAGATCTTCAAGGAGTGTTCGGCATTCCTTGGTCTTGACCACCACATCATCCACGTAGGCATGCACGTTTCTGCCAATCTGAGTCTGCAAGTACTTCTGCATGCAGCGCTGGTATGTTGCTCCAGCGTTTTTCAACCCGAATGGCATTGTGGTGTGGCAGTAGGCTCCATAAGGAGTGATGAATGTTGTCTTTATTTGGTCAGTAGGGTTAAGCCGGATCTGGTGGTAGCCAGAATACACATCCAGAAACGACAATAGCTCGCAGCCGGCCGTGGAATCGATCACTTGGTCTATCCTTGGCAGGGTGAATGGATCTTTGGGGCATGCTTTGTTCAGACTGGTGTAATCAATACACATGCGCCAAGTCTTGTTCTTCTTCAGCATGAGTACTAGATTTTCCAGCCATTCCGGGTGGAAAACCTCCATGATGAATCTGGCTGCGAGCAACCGAGTGATATCCTCCCCAATTGTTCTTCTTTTTTCTTCCGCGAAGTGGCATAGTGATTGCTTGACCGGCTTTGCGTCCGACCTGACATGTAAAGAGTCCTCGGCGAGCTCCCTCGGAACACCTGGTATGTCCTTGGGGGACCATGTGAAGATACCCTGATTCTCATTGAGGAAGTCGACGAGCGCACTTTCCTATTTGCTGTCAAGGCCGTCTTCGATCAAGACGAACTTGTCCGGCTCGGCCTTGTTCAGCAAGATCTTTCTCGTTCCCTTGGATGGCTTGAACTGCGCCTTTCTGGCCAGCTTGATCTCGGCAGCCGGCATGTCCTTCTTTAGGGCCGCCACGTTCTGCATGATTATGCGCTTCTCTTCCACGATGATCATGGCTTCCGCTATTTTGGACCCGTTTGTGGCGCACTCCACAGACCGTCTGTAGCAACCAGCCACGGTAATGACGCCCTTGGGCCCTGGTAGCTTCATCTTGAGGTACGCGTAATGTGGCACTGCCATGAACTTGGTGAGCACTGGGTGTCCCAGGATTGCGTGGTATGCGCTGCAGAGGTTGACCACCTAGAACCAAATGGGTTCGCGGCGGAAGTTGTCCTCCGTGTCGAAGATGACATCCAGCCGGATCTTTCCGATGGGGGAGTGCGATGGGCTTGGGACGACTCTATGGAAGGAGGTACTTGATGGCTCCAGCTACGACTCACTGATACCAAGCCGGCCGAGCAAGCTATGGTACAGGAGGTTGATGTTGCTCCCTCCGTCTACGAGGACGCGGGAAAACCTGCAGGAATGCTTCTGGGAGACAATGATAGGATCCAGAACCATCACAAAGGTGCGTGGGTTAGGCATCTCAGCAGGTTGGTCCTTCCAGCTCCATGCAAATTCTTGCTCCGACTAGTTGAGGTACTAGGGAATGGGAGGAACGATCGCGTTCACTTCCGCCTCGCGATGCCTCTTGTTGTGCTTGGTCTCCGGCTCCGTGGTGAAGATGTGGTAGTTTCCCACCTGGCGGGGGTAGTTGTTGTCCTCGTCTTCCCTTCGATGCTGGTTATTGCGATCGCCTAGTGGCCCGCTAGCTAGAGGAGGTGGCGCCTGTCCAGCCGGTGCGCCAGCAATCTCCGCCATTTTCTTCGTCCAAGTGCACTAGTGTGTGGTGTGCGTAGCCAGCTTGTTGCCCCTGCTATGGAACTTGCATGGCCCATCAAGCATCGACTCGATGGTGTACTTGGGCCTTGGAGGCCGGTCATCGGGCTTCTCTCTCCGGCTTCCGCCTGCAGCCGGATCCTCCTGCACTGCCGCCACCTACCTAGAGCCATACTGGTTGTCCGGCTGGTCGTCCTTTCTTTTGCCGTGGCGGTTATCATGCCGCCTGGAATTGTGGCCATTTCCCTCCGGCTGGCGCCGATCTAAGGCGACGTCGACGATTATTTGCCCTTGGTCGTCCACCCGGACAGATCTTTTCATTGCCGCGTCGGCCGTGGCGTACTTGTTCGTGATGGCCATGGTCTGTGCCATGGTTGTGGGTTCCACCCGGCGAAGCTTATGCCTGAGCATAGTGTCGTCTCTACAGCCATTTATGAAGAAATCAACCGCCTAATGTTCACGTACTCCCTCACAGGAGTTGTGCATGCTCGTCCATCGGGTGATGTAGGAGCGATCGGATTCATCCAGACCCTTCACATATAGAGTGAGCTCGCTAGGCCAGCCTGGGCGCTTGTAGGTGCCGGTGAAGTTGCGAACGAACGCTTGCTCAAAATCGATCCAAGCGTTGATGTTGTTGTCGGAGAGACTGTTTAGCCCCGTTCTGGCTGAGTGGAGGAGCATGATAGGGGCGCAGCGTACTGCTACCCGGCGGTTGCCATTGGCGATGCCTATGGCGGTGGTGTAGTCCACCAGCCAGTCCTCTGGCTTTACCGAGCCGTTATACTTTGGTGTATCCCTTGGGAGCAAAAATCCCTTTGGAAACGGTTCGTTCCAGATGCGCGGTCCAAAACATCTTGGTCTGGCTGGGCTTTCTTCCTCCAGCGCACTTGACTGGACCAGCAGGTCGATCCGCGCGCGCGTCTTGCTGTTCATCCGTCTCGAGCGGTCCCAACCGGCCAGATAGGTGGTACTTGGGTAGCGCTTGGCCTTTTCCGGCTTCGTCGGACAGCTCGCGGTTTCGGCTGGTAACAGCTGCCGCGTCGCGGGCATTGTGCCCACGACCTGCAGATCCACTGCGTGGTCGGTTGCTCTGCCTCGCTCCATTCAGGGAAGATGCCTTACTGCCGCCTACGGCCGGATCCACCATCCGACGAGCCGCTTGGGTTCTGCAGTTGCCAGCCATACTGAGTTCTGCGTCAGCCTGCTGCTTGTTCGCTGTGGCCACGAGGAGCTGGACACGCGCCTATTGATAGAGCAGCTCCTCGCCCTCCAGGTGGCTTTGTTCCGCGACCGCCGCCTCCGCGGCCCTCATATTTTTGGCGGGGGTGTTGTAGACCGACTGCACCGCAAGCGTACGCGGATCAGCGGCGCGATCCATCTCTGAACCCAGGTTCGGGCCTTGTGGCTGAGCCAGGCGGCTGGTGTCGGGCAGGCGCGTGAAGCCGTGCACGATGTTGTACTCCCGCATGGTGGCATTCATCCGTCGCTGGGTGGCCGCCACCTTGCCAGCTTCCTCTAGAAGGTTCTGGCGGGTAGTATCCAGGGCTGCCGCAGCTGCAGCTGGATCCGCCTCGATGGGGGTGATGGTGTTGTGGAGGTGCTCGATGGACGCGTTGATCAAGTGCGGGTTCAGGAGGCGTGAGTTAGTGGCGCGACCGTCCATGTTGCGCTCCAGGGGTGGGCGACGGTTCTCCACCGAGCGTGCCATCATGACCTCGACGCTACCACTGGCGGTGCGGGAGGTGGAGAAGCCCAGGGGTGCATCGAAGATGGTGACAACCTCACGAGGGAAAGCCTCAGGGATGGTGACGACGTAGACACAGTACTGGCCGGAGTGCATGATGGAGCCCCCACTTGGGAAAGTCCCCCAGCAAAGCAGGACACGTTGTCGACAGTCGTAGGTGCCTAGAGTGAGAACAAGGCCAGAGGCTACTCACTCATTGGTGATGAGTGGAAGTCCCGTGCGAAAGATGATCCCAGCCGAAGCACTGTGCCCCACGGTGGGAGCCAACTGTCGTGGTGTGGAACACGGCAGCGCCATCGGGGATGGCATCAAGGCGACAATCAGGATGCAATCGGTGGCTACTCACAACAGGTTGGGCACAAATACTGCAAACACAGCGATGTACCTAGGTTCGAAGCCCTCTTGGCGAGGTAAAACTCCTACTCCTGGAAGGATCTACTATCAACAGGGGCGAATGCCCCATACAGGTGCTCCTTGAACTGTTTCCTTAGCTACTTCTTGCTAGGAACTATCTAAGTCCTTCTTCTTCTGGTCTTTGTTTTCTGCTTCTCCCTTGTCTTACATAGAACCCTAGCACTACACCCTTTATATACAAGTCGAGGAGGTAGCTTACAAGGTGGGTTCTAGGGTTTACTGTTTGGATTTGGGCCTTACAAAGTGGGCCGACTGGACTGGGCCAAACAGTAGGCTCGGGTCCAGTCAAGCCTCCAGTATAGGGGAGGACCATGCTGCAGTGTCCAGCGCCCCTACTTTACTTGTCATCTGGCTCTTTATCCGCCAGCCGGTTCTTTATGCGTAAGCCGGGGCTTTCCTCGTCAGCCCTTGCTTTCCTCGCCAGCCACCAGCTTTGGCGCAGTTGTCCAGTAGCACCGGCCAGGCCAACTAACCTGTCCAGTCAAGGGTGCGCTCAGCACGGAGCGTCATCCCCATCGTACCATGACCAGCGGATCCGAGGCGACCGGCTAGGAGCGGCCCCCAACTGGTTCTTCTGGCTACACGGCTAGACGGGCTGGCCGGGGAAACTTAAATGCGGACCGGGTGGGGACTCCACCCAGCCATGGTTCCTTTATCTAGGTCCAGACGGCATGTGCTACTTGGAGCCAGCCGGTTGGTCCCGCCTTGGCCTACCTGAGGGTCATCCCCCCGACACTTATGTTGCTCAAAAAAAGTTTAGAGGCTTGCAAATCGTGAGTGTAATAGATCTAGTGGGTTTCCTTGGGCATCCCCAAGGTTATGGTTTTCACAATTCTTGGATAGATCATAGTGTGATGTTCCTCCTGTGAAAAAACTTCAACACAAAACTTTTCTTCCCGTCTCTTTTCTGAGAGGTGACATTAGTGGCACAAATATATATTGCAAGATGCTATATAACTCCTAAATAAATTTTGGTTTGTGTCTAGAGAGTATATTAAGTGTCCAACATTAATATAAGATGAAAATATCCATAAGAACTCATATTGAGACTCAAAACAATGACTTAAGATCCAAAAAAGCTAGTTGTAGAACGTAATTTTTTCACCTACCTAAACGTGTCAAGAATTGTTTCTGAATTTTTTGCATATAGAGGATGAAAACTTGAAATTTCGGTTTAAATATGAGCTCATTCGAAGTTGTAGAACTCCATAGGGATTTTTTTGTAAACATCATCATGCAGGAAACTACAACTCCCAATAGTTCTATCAACTTAATATCATCCGGACGGGTAAAACATGGTACTTTATTAAAATATACAAGTTAAACTAAAGGAAAACTCTTTGCTATGGCAAGACTGCAAAAGTAAAATCTAAAAAACAGAAAAAACGGGTTGCCTCCCAAAAAGCACTTTATTTATAGCCATATAGCTAGACTTTCATACCTATGTCTTTAGGAGGGGCACATGTTGTGTGAGTAATGCTTATTGATTCCCTCCTTCTAATTATTAGGAATAAAATATGATAACAAAATACCAGGAACCCATTGTGTCATCAATCCAAACAAGATACTTAACACTTTAAAGCATACTAAAACACACCATAAAGCATGAATCAAGCAACAACAGATCCTAACTTTTTTCTATGCATTGGAATTTAAGAGTATTCCAATGCATATTATCAGTAGGTATTTGTACCATATAATTATTATTATCATAATGAGGGCACTTATTACCTCCTCTTTCATAGCTGTTGCAAGCACTAGAAGGATATTCAACAATAGACCCATTAGAAGCATGCAAGTTTGCAAAGTTTAGTTTATAAAGAGGATTATTAAATTTATTATGGAATTCATTAGCATGCTTTCCTATTTTATAGTAGATTGTTGTACTATTTCAATCATAATATCATGACTGCAATAAGATTTTTCATAATCATAACATAATTGCAAAACATATAAGTACTTCTGAACATAATCATATTTCTCCTCTATGGTATAACTAGGAGAATTTAAAAATATAGTAGGACTCTTACTGACATGGGCATACCCTATAGGTACTCGGGATCAGCATATATGGTCCAGCCTAGAAGAAGCCCACGATGTTGCTAAGGTCCAGTCGAGATTCAGATGACCTGGGAGACTTTGACTCCTTGCAGAACACGGCAAATATAAGATAGAAGTTTAAAGGGGAAACCCTAATATGTAACCAACTCAGCCTGCGATCCCGATACCTAGCCTATCTATATAAAGGCTAGGAGGGGCAGCGAGGAGGCTATCTGCAACCCTATTTTCCATACCATTGCCAGATTGCATCTACGCACCCTTGTAACTTTTGACTCCTTGATAATTCCAAGAGCAGACAAGCAGAAGTAGGGTCCTCTACGAGGCCTGAACCTGGGTAAACCTCGCGTCCCCTGTGTGCTTGTTTGCCAGCCGATCGATGCCTCCAGCGCTCCCTACTTCCTCGAACCTATGTCCATCTGCGATGGGCATTGATGAGTTAACCCCTCATCAATTGGCGCCGTCTGTGGGAAAAGGGAGTGCTGATGTTGTGGCTTCCTCGGCCCCATCAACCGCGATCTACGACTCCGCCGTAGTGTAGACTCGCCTCCTCTTTGGTGCCTTCGACTTCACCGTCCACATGCCGGCCACTCGCCCAGATTTCACGTCCGTGGGCGATGGAATTAGCCTGGCGATCGAAAGCCTACGCTTCCAAGTTGGTTAGCTGGGCACACTTTGCCTCCCTAACCAACCAAAGGTTCCCGTGATTTCTCCCACATCATGGTTTCCACTTCCGATCAGCACCCTGAGTGAGCTCAACGCCTCAGCATCAGTCGGGAATACGGACAGCGACAACAGTTGCGAGTCTGATCTAGGCGATCTGGCGACAGAAGACAGAGCTTACGGCTCTAGATCTGAAAGTTGTGGGAGCAACAACTTCCACAGCCATTACATGTGCCCTGTCATCATCATGGGCAACAACGGCGGCACTCGGGATAACACTCACACTGGCGGTGGTATCCCAGTCGCGAACAATGGCCCCTCCAATGGCGCCCCCACCACCAACGGGCCAGAAGGACCCATACCAGAGGATCAGCTGAATCTCTCGGTGAATGAGAATACCCGAGAGCGCATACTGGTCAAGCTCAACGACACCATGTGGGCCCACTGTAGGGAGGCCCTACAAGGCAATCCCCTACCACACAACTCATCACAAGATATGCTGATGGGTTATCACTGGCTGCTCAAGGAGGAGTTCAAGCACCAGCAACAAGTAATCACCCAGCTCGACGAGTGCAGGAGGGCAGCAGACGAGTCGAGCCTTCGGCGAGCTCTGCTCTCTTCCATCGGAGGATCCTCCTCCAAAGGCAACGATCATACAGCCATCAGGAGACGCTCTCGATTGGCTCACCTGATTAGGAGCAAGAAGAGGTCGTGCGGGTCCTCGACTTCTCGTCTATGACGGTGGATACACGGGGCAATGTGCTCCAAAAACACCACAGGCAGCGGTAACAGCGGCCACCATGTACCTGCTCAACAATGAACCACTGGCTGGGGACCCGTGGTCCGCCATGGACCGATCTACGATCGCTGGCCCGGGACTAGTCGAAGTTGCCCTCATCAAGGATCCAATGCCAAAGTCGAAGAAAAGCAAGGCTCTGGCCAAGCGCTACTCTTCCTCCTCCTCCAGCGATGACAACCATGATCTGTCGCGGCGACGCCGCTCACAGCGACGCCGCTCACGGCGACACAACTATGACTATGACGCACGTAATGACATCACACAGCACAAGGTCGACAAGATGCATGCAAGACACGCCCATTTGACTGACTCGGAAGATGACGAGATAGAGCTCTACGACGCTAGCTCCTTCAGCAGAGCCATACGGCAAAAGCGAATGCCAAAGGGTTCAAGCTCCCATCAAAGAACCCAAAATTCGACGACCTCCAAGACCCAAAGATCTGGCTGGAGGATCATATATCCTCCGTCAGGTCGCATGGTGGAACCACGAGCATGGACATGCAATGCCTCCAGCTACAGCTGCCAGGCGCCGCCCGTGCATGGCTAAACAATCTCCCACGCGGATCGATCCACGGCTGGGTGGAGCTAGTTTACATCTTCGCGCGAAACTTCAAGGGCACCTAAAAAAGGCCCGCATCAATCTAAGAATTAAGAGGCTACTACCAAAACACTGGTGAGTCGTTGCGCTCATATATTCAGAGGTGGTCCATCATCAAAAACTATGCAGAAGACATCTCTGAGGACCGCGCAATCGATACAATCAACGGCGGCGTACCCTGCAGAGAGCTCAGGGAGGAGCTAGGACGCTCCAAGCCCAAAACAATCGACCACCTAATGGAGATAACGAACAGGTGGGCTGATGGAGAGGACTCGGTGAAAAACCGCGTCCACAAAGACGACAATGACGACCATGGTCGCCGACGTGATCGCCGAGGAAAACGCCAGATGTGTGGTTACAAAGACCGCGAGGAAGTCGATATGGTCGCGGCTGGCTATGCCGATAAATGCGATGACAACAACCGCAACAGCAGATACCGCAATAGTGGATACCGCGACAGCGGGAAAACCACACAAGTGTGGTAGCGCCGCACTCGAGATGAGGCACTTGGAACATCTATCCAGGACAAACTGTCAGGACCGTGCAACGTACACTTCTACATTGACAAGCACGATGGCGAGAAAAAATTTAGTCACCTTCTGAAGGACCGCCGTGAGTTCCTCAGGCTCCACGAAGGCCTGGCGCAGATGAATCGCGACGTGATAAACTAAGGCTATGGATCTGTGCCTGGCGTCGTGGATCATGGAGCACCACCGCCACCACCTGGACCGCCCCCACCCGCGGCCGTGCCAATCTAGAATAACGGAGGCGAGCAGTACTCGCGTGCACTGGGAAACATGGGAATTATCCAAATAGGACGCCCATCAAATCCGGTACAAAAATCAATCACTCGCCAAGTTACCCTCGCGATGAACTCTCCACCCACCACTAAGAACCTTAGTGGGAGCGAGTCCTGCATTACCTTCGACAAACGTGATCATCCGCGTCAAGTACCTCACCTAGATCACTGTCCCCTAGTGCTCGAGGCACAAATTGGAGGCTTCGAGATGAGTTGCGTCTTCATGGATGGCAATAGAGGCATCAACCTCATGTTCGCAAGCATGTTGCGCGCCATGCGAATCCCCTATCATGCCTAGAAACTTCAGACACGACATTCCATGGCATTGTCCTAGGGAAGGGCGTATACCCCCTAAGCAAGATCATCTTGGATGTTATCTTCGAAACGCTAGTAAACTTCTGGCGAGAACACATCGAATTCGAAGTGGTCGAATGGCCCACGCAATACCACTGCATCCTCGGACGTGTCGCGTTCGTGAGGTTCATGGTGGTGCCACACTGTGCCTACCCGCAGATGAAGATGCCAGGCCCCAATGGCATTATCACCGTCAATGGAAGCTTCAAGAGGTCAGACAGCTACGACAAGGAATTCAACAGAATCTCCCAGTCTTTGGCATGCATGAGGAGCTGGCGAGGCTGAAGGAGTCGACAGACAATAGTCTACCACCTCCAAGTAAGCCAAGCTCACCTAACCAATCCTTCGACTCATCGGTCCACACCAAGGCGGTCCAGGTCCACCCAACGGACTCGACCAAGATGACCCTCATCGCCAACAACTTGAGTCATGCATAGGAACTCGCGCTCATCGAATTCCTCCGTGAGCGCTAGGAAATCTCCATGACATGCCATGGGTTCCCAGGGAATTCACCGAGCACTCACTCAATGTAAATCCTAAAGCAAGACTAGTGAAGTAGACGATACATCGACTATCTGAGCCAAGGGCAAAAGCGGTCGGTATGGAAGTCAACAGACTCCTCAACGCTAACTTCATACGCGAGATCAAGGAAAACACCTGTGTAGCAAACCCCGTGTTCGTTCCTAAAAAGGACATGGATATCCCGCAGATGTGCGTGGACTTCACCTCCTTCAACAAACACTGCCAAAAGGATCATTTCCCATTGCCGTGGATCGACCAGATAATCTAGTCCACCGCGGGATGTGAGCGCCTCTGCTTCCTCGATGCCTACTCAGGCTACCACCAGATTTGAATGAAGGAGGAAGACCAGGAGAAAACGGCCTTCATCATGCCCTTTGGGGTTTTCTGCTACACAATGATCCCCTTCAGACTAAAAAACGTAGGGGCCACCTATCAGCGGTGTATGCAGGACTGCCTCAAGAGCCAGCTTGGTCGTAACATTCAAGTCCACATCGACAACATCGTCATCAAAACTAAGGAGGAAGCCTCGTTACTCGATGATCTCCGTGAAACCTTCGATAACCTCGACCACTACCGGATCAAGCTGAATCCAGACAAATGCGCCTTCGGCATACCATCTGGGCAACTGCTCGGGTACCTCATCTCTGCGAGAGTGATCGAGGCCAACCCGAAGAAATTAAAGGCCATACTAGCCATTGAGAAGCTGAAGAATGTAAAAGGCGTGCAGCAGCTAGCTGGGCGAATCACGACGCTAAGTCAATTCATCAGTCGAATGAGCATGAAGGACCTTTGCAAGGCTGAAAAAGTCTAGTGGACAGAAGAAGCACAAGAAGCATTCGAGACCTCAAGCGTCTATTATCCACTTCACCAGTGTTGGTAACACCACAATAAAAGGAGCCCCTATTGTTATACATCTCCTCCACCAACCAGGTAGTTAGTACTATGCTCGTGGTGGAACGAGCCAAAGAAAACAAAGTCCATGGGGTACAACACCCAGTCTACTACCTCAGTGAGGTGTTCACGCCGACAAAACAGCGGTACCCGCATTGTCAGAAGTTGGCATACGACGTCTTCATGATAGCCCGACGACTGTGCCACTACTTCCAGGAGCACCCCATAATTGTGGCGAACGATGCTCCACTAGGGCACATCCTCAACAACCCCGACGCCACTGGACGAGTCACGCTTTGGGGGATAGAACTATCCCCACGAGACATCACATATCAAAAGCGAGATGTGATCAAGTCGCAAGTACTCCTAAACTTCCTCGTCCACTGGATGGAGAACCAGCTCCCTAACACGCCAGACATGTCCTGCCTATGGACAATGCACTTCGATGGATCAAAATGTCGAGAAGGAGATGGCGTGGGCGTCATCCTGACATCACCTCAAGGTGACAAGATGAGGTATGTTCTGCAAATGTTGTTCCACGCCTCCAACAATGAGGCTGAATACGAAGCCCTGATCCATGGAATGCGGATGTCTAAAGCTTCTGGCGCAACGTGACTCGTCATCTACGACGACTCTAAACTGGTAGTAAATCAAACCATGAACCAGTGCGACGCTCTGAGCGACAACATGATCGCCTACTGCGACCTCTATGACGCACTCGAAGGGGAATTTGATGGATGCGAACTGTAGCACGTCAGTCGTGAAAGCAACGAGGAGGTGGACACACTCGCCAACATTGGCTCCACCTATGCCCCAGTGCCACCTGCAGTATTCCTAGAGCAAATCTGCGAATGCTCCATCAAGCCAAAGTCTCCAGAGCAGAAAGCCAGCACGTCAAAGGACTCGGGAGCTACGCCACCCGACAACCTGAAGGCAATCAAGGACACGGAGCAAGAGACATGACTCGAAGGCCCCATGGAAATCATGATGATCGAACCATCCTAGACACAACCATACATCACATACCTGCTCAGCAAAAGGTCGCCAGGTAACCCGATAGATGCGCCCCATATAGCATGACAATTTAAGGCTTTCACCCTCATCAACGGCGAACTGTACAAGCGCAGCATCACAGGAGTCCTTCAATGATGTGTCTCTAATGGATACGGAACAACCATCCTCCTCGAGATACACGAAGGCACTTGCGGCCATCATGCTCGTAGTCACGCCCTCGTCGCCAAGGCTCTGTGAGCTGGATTCTACTGGCCAATGGTAATGCCCGATGCTAAGGACATCGTCTAGAGATTCAATGCTTGCCAATGATTTGTGGATAAACTGCACACACCTGGTGTAGAGCTCGGGCCAATACCCGTGGCCTAGCCTTTCACGCAATGGGGACTCGACATGGTCGGCAAGCTACAAAAATCTTCACCAGGAGGGTACGTCTACCTACTCATCACAGTCGACAAACTCACGAAGTGGATTGAGGCCATACCGGTAACAAACCAATCAAGGGCCACATCCATTAAATTCTTCGAGTCCATCGTCTTCCAGTTCAGGGTGCCACACAACATCATCACGGATAATAGAATGAACTTTACCTCTAATGAGTTCTAGGATTTCTGCGAAAACATGGGAATCAACATCAGCTACGCCTCGGTGGCACACCCTCAGACCAAGAGTCAAGTCGAAAAGGCCAATGGCCTCGTCTGCGGTGGCATCAATAAAAGGCTCCTCAGGCCACTCGAAAGAGCTGCTGGGTGCTGGCCCAAGGAACAACAGTCATTACTATGGTGCCTGCGCACAACTCCAAATAGCGCCACAGGCTATACTCCGTTCTTCATGGTACACATCGCCGAGGCAGTACTACCTATAGAAGTATGCTACAAAGCCCCACGGGTCGTAGCTTATAGTGAGGCCAAATCAACTCTTGCACTCGAAGACTCTGCCGACCTCCTCGACAGAGCACGCGAGATAGCAGCGGAGTGATCCACGATCTACCAGCAAAACCTCCGCAACTACCACAGCAGAAGGCTACGCCCAAGGTCCTTCGTCAAAGGAGACCTGGTCCTGTGACTGAAGCAACAAGGGCACCTCAAGCTCGAGTCCCCTTGGGAGGGACCTTATGTGGTTACCAAAGTAATCCCAGGTGGCGCCTACCTCCTTAAAAACGTAGAAAGTGGAGTCACATACTCCAACCCCTGGAACATCATGCAGCTGCATCGTTTCTACCCTTAGATGTTTTACATTACAAATAAGACTATTCAGCTAGGCTACTTAGCCACACATTGTATCTCCTGATATTCAGCGAATAAATAAAGCTAAGTGCCTCCAACCTTCTGTTTCTATTTTTTACTTGCAATTACATCACTAGGGGCCTGCGCCACCCTTTCCACCTTGTTACACGAATAACGCAGTAGCCTGAGTAGCTGACGTACTATTAATTGAACCCTTGGTAAAACCAACCGAGCTACAACGCACCTGACATGTTTACAAGGTGTTAAGATAAGTATGCGTCAGGCTAACGAAAAGGAACTGCAGATTACAAACTACTCGAAAATATACAAGCTAGCAAGCTTTTACGTATAAATGGGTAACAATAAACACCCGACACACATATACGAACTTTACAACACCTATACATCTTTGTGCAGGTCCAAAACTACTCTACTGTCGTAAAAGGAGAACATTGGTACGTTCATCAAACAACTCAACGATATCCTCGTCTGGATGATCAACTGCCCGGAAATGGGGCACCATGTTCCACCCCATCCCTTCTGGTGGATGCGGTGGTCCAGCGGCAACAGCTGCAAGATCCAAATCGGGTCGATGTAAGCGAACAAGTGCCAATGCAACCTTGGCACCGCGACTAACTGCTAACGCACGCACTCGCGAACTGCGCTAGCATCCTAGAACTTCTTCAGTAAAGCTTACAAGATTGAAGGTACCGCGTCCAAGGGAAACATTGCCTGAAAGATGTGCTTCACGCATAACTACGCCTTCTTAAAGTACATCAGCACCTGCGACACACGATCCTGCAACGTCGCCAATGCGACTGCACGATCTCGGTTGTCAACACCCGGATTTTTAATCCTAGATGCCTGTTATGCCATACCTCGCAATCCCTTGCGAGACATAACAGATTGGATATCACATTACATCATCCATTACAAACCATAATAAGGTTTTACACAAATAAAGGATCTCATGATCCAGTCTTAATACAATCAAGCGGCGGAATAATAAAGCATAGTAGGGGGCTCCATCTTCAGGGTCACAGGCAATGCTGACGATGGGAGATGATCCTAGTTGTCATAGACCTCCTACTATCCATGTCCTGGTAGTCCTCCTCATAGTCTGGCCATGGGAATAGCCAAGGACAAAGCCATGAGTACTCTTTAAGTACTCGCAAACTATCACTAACAAGTAAGGTAGTTCTAATAGGAATCTTAATCTCTAGGTTTATTTGCAAAAGCCAGATTTATCTAAAACTGAGTTTAGAAGTAAAGAAAACTAAGTTGATGTTCTAAATCATTTAAGTGGGAACCTAGTTTTCATGTTCACAACCCTGTTGTGGTCAAGTCAAAATCATAGTTCACTTCACAAGTCATTTTGAAAACATCTGACGACGGAACAGTATGGCCACTCCAGCTGTCCATGACCGCGGATGCGGCTATTCGAATAGTTTGACACTCTGCAGAGGTGGTACACTTTCACCACAAAATTTGATACACCCGTCAAGGATAACCCTGAATCAATCATACTTAGTATGCGGATAATCAATCATAACCTTTCAATTACACACTCTAGTATAGGCACCTCCCCTATGAGCTTAGCCCCCCAGCCATGGCCATCTGCCATCCTGGGCACTACATAGGTGGACAATCATCCAGAGGTAGCATCAGCTCAAACCTCTTCCGTGAGGGAACCCATACTAAGGCATATAAACTTCCGGCTAAGCCCTACCCAATTCATGTATTGTGGTTGTACGTTGAAATTGGAATGGTATCGCATCCGAACCCAACCATCAGTTTTTGTAAAAGGGCTAAGGCTCATGCCTCAACATTTTCATCATAAAACCATGGTGTCCATAACACATGTGAAAACATTTCAATAGAATGAATCATCATTCAAAGGTTTTCATAATCATTTTTACCAAGTATTCCCATCTAAAGTGATCAACTTTTATACTTAGCACTAGCCACTAAGGTTAAGAGTGTTCACTAATGAGGGGTGCTAATCTCCAATCTCATGCATGACATCTAAGTATAACTAGATAGTCCTAGTTTTATACTCTTTATGCTACCTATACTAAAAGTAAAGAACTTTGGTAAAGTAAAAATAATAAAGCTTGCAAGTAAAACTTGGGATTGGTATAATCAAAGTGGTATAACCCAAAGCATGCCTAATGCATCTTGCTTAAGTTAATACTTGCAAGGGTTAGCTTGCATAGTTAACTTGTAGTGTTAGGCTTGCAAGTAATAGCTTGCCTTGATTGGTGCAGTGATTGAAGTTTTCTTCGTCTTCTGCTTGGTAGTACTCCTCATCCTCGTATCCATGGTCGGTACTATCGTCTATAAAGGAATACGGGGTACACAATCACCAATCAATACTTAACTAATGCTATTTAGCACACTAAGGCTCACACTTGATGATCTAGCATCATCACAATCATCATTTGAAATAAAGGCTTAATCTTGTTTATTTTATTTTAGAAAAGTAATTTCTACTCATTGAAAATACTTAAGATTTAATATTCTCCAATTAAAATATGGGATCATGTTGACACATGTCATCACCACATATTCTAATACATGGGAATGTGATTTAAAACGTTGATAATATTTTATAAATTTCAGATTACTATTTACTAGAATTAAAGTGACTAGAAATGTCTAAATAGCATTATTTTCGTACTAGTCCAAAGTCATTGCATGCAAACCTAAATATTTTTATATATTCAGATAGATCTTGTCAAATGTGCTTTTTGAGAGTTGGAATCAAGTCAAAAGCATTTATGGTTGATTTTTGAAAAATGTTTGAAGTTGGAAAAGTCTCTGTCTTGTTATTTTTACAATATGTGATCTCTAATTCCAAATGATTTAAATCCAACTAGCTTGGATAGATAATTTAAATATCTTTCTAACAAAACTGGAATCATGCAATTTGGTTCAGTGAAACTCTCTGAATTGATTTTTGAATCTATGGACAGAATAGGGTTTTAACTAAATGGGAAAATACTAATTTGAATCTCTGGGCTAGCGGACAATTCCGAAGAAATTGTAAGATATGGGTAAGAGTTCTCGCAGATCGCGTGGGAAACTAAACGGGTCAGCCCAATCTGCACACAGTGCAGCGGGCTGCTGACAGAGGGGGTCCACTCGTCAGTGACTGAAACTAACTGAAATGGTATCTACGAATCTGAGCCCTATGATTAAATTCTAATCTAACAGTCGTGGTTGATCGTCGACAACGAACAACTCCAGCGAGGAAAATAACCTAACGCAGCGGTGGGGGTCCAGCGAGGCTCACCTGGGCTCCAGCTAGGGTTGGCGATGGGGGCGAACGGCGTTCTCGATGATGGTGGTTCCATCAGTGGTCGCGGAAGGTCCTGGGGTGGTCGCAATCAACGGTGTCCTTCTCCTCCAGCAGCGGCAGGCTCCGACCAAATTCCGACGAGGGAGAGCTTTCCTTGCTCCGGGGAAGGGTGAGGGAGGATCAGTGAGGAGTGGTGAGGGTGTTGGTGTGGAGAATGGAGGCAGGGGAGGCCTCTACTTATACTACAGCGAGGGGACGGAGCGGCATGGGATCGGGCTCGTCGGTGACGACGCTACAGGTGGTTAGCGGCATGACTGAGGCTAGGGGACGATGCGTGGTTCCCTAGAAATCATCTATAGATTAATGGCGCGACGCGAGGTGGTGTGGATTGGTCGGGAGCATGCGGCGCTCCATGCGGACACAGAGGTGTTTGCGACAGCGTACGGGAGCTACGGGTCGCGCGGCGGCGAACGGGGGTGTCTGGGAGGTAGTGGTGATCATGGAGAGTGGGTGCGTGCGCGGAGAGGGTGAGGTGTGGTATGTGCGAGGCGATCGTTTGCGGCGAGCTGGCGCTGTCTGGGCATGGCACCGAGACGGTGGGCGCGGCGTAGCTAGGGTGGTCCAGGGCTCTCTTGTGGCCGTGGCTTGGACAGGGGGTGGCGGTGGATGGTCATGTATCTAGTGCGCATCGTGGTTGAGGACGGCGTGGCTTCTGGCGCGCTGTCCACGGTCGTCCGGTGAAGACCAAATTTGGGCGGCGCGACACTATGCACAACGGCTAAGGGGGTGTTAGTCTGGTGCTGCTAGACACTTAGGGAGACAAGGGGGTAGAATGAGGGCACTGGTTGGAAGGATCACTGCTCAAACTGTGAAGTTAGGTAGATGCTGAATTAAGGTAAGCAAGGTGTTTGAGGAAATGGCCACAAGAAATAAAGTTTGAAATTTTTGAATCAAATTTGGTGAGTGATCTATACTTAAGCTTGGTAGTCTCTGGTTGCTTGGGTTTGCCAAGGGGAATTGGTTTGAGTGATTTTTGAAAAAGTGTGATCTTAGTACATACACTTGATTCAAATTTCAAATGTCCTTTAAATTGATTTGGAAAATGTTTTTTTACTTTGTAAAGTGGGCATGGATACAATTTTACTTGGTCTAGCAAGGGGTGAAAACAAGTAGAAAAGTTTATGTTAGAATTTCTCTTCTAGGAACACTCAAAGTGTCCTAGTGGTTAACTTTTGTCAAAGTGTCCTAGGGTGAAAAGGAGCACATTGTTCTCACCTGCAAAAGAATGGTAGCAACAACTTAAGATTGGCAATTTCTTGCACCAACATCACAGCTATACAAAGTGCAAGATCACCTCGAATGCGCGATGTTGGGTCTCCAGCAAGGCATGCTGGCGGCCCATCAACGTAATCTATTCGGCGAGGCGAATAGATTCCTTCACGACAGGCTGCAAGAAGATATGCATCAACATCAACTTAATTTTGACTGACCTAGTCAAGAGAACTTACATACTCCTCCAGGGACTCCGAAGTTTCCTTCTACATGGGCTTCCGGACAACCATCGGGTGCCCCTAGTATGGGGGAACTCGAAGAATTGGCACCGGAGATGGCCGCCACCTAGGGAGAATGCGACTGCTTTGTCGCATCCTTTTCTTTGGAGTCCATGACTCCAGACTCCTTCACAAAATGGCAGTCATCGGACGACGATGATGCAGTTTTACTACAACATAAACATACAAAAGAAACATCAGAGAAAGAGATTTCAGGACTTAAAGGACAAATCAATAGAGGCACAAAGTTACAAGTCAAAGTCATCAAGGTCGAAGAAGTCCTCAGACACCTCCTTCGGTGTCCTTAGTTTCTTCCATGGAGGAGGAGCCATGGCACTCACAGGCACGGCGTGAATTGGCTCCTCTACCACAGTCGAAGGACCCTCTAGCATCGTCGACGAAGATGCATCTGAGTCCTCGCTTCGGGAGTGCTTGCGAGTCCCGTTCCCGCTGGACTCAAGGGCTTCCTGATCTTCCTCAATGGGGACGGTGGAGCCCGACTCGTCCTCCTCTTCTGCTTTGCGAGGGATCACTCCCTCCAGCCGAGGAGGCAACACAGTGGTCACCTTCTAGTCGTAGAAAAAGAGGCAACATCAATATAAAGGAAAACCTAGCAAGCAATCTAAAAATAAGACGAGCTAACAAGAAAGCCACCTCAGGCGGAGGGTGACTCGTGCAGAATGGAGGCACGGCTGAGTCACCAGGGAATTTCTCCTTGGCTGTTGTAACATCCCCAAAAATATTAATCAAGCTTATCAAGCTCAAACCACCCAAGTTTAGGGTTAACAAAAACTTTTATTATTAAACTTAATATGAGTGCATGTGTGATTTGCATTAGTGTATGAATGCTTGAAATTGTCATGATTGATTGCTAAAAATGATAAGGCATAGTTTAAAAATGAATACTACATCATCTAGATCACCTACAAACAAAATCAGATGAAAAGAAAATCAAATATAGATCACAGGATCAAATGGTCATTTTGGCCAAACTTATCCACTAGACCACTTTGAGTGTTCCTAGTAAAATATTTCACACAAAAACAATTCCAATTCTTTTCACCCCTTACTAGACCAACTCCAAGTGAATCCAAGCAAACTTTACAAAGTGGCAGAAACTATTTTCAAATCAATTTAAGAGGCATTGCAAAATTGAATCAAGTTCATATGCCTAGATCATCACTTTTCAAAAACCATTCAAACCAATTCCCCTTGACCATTCCAAGAACCATAGACTACTAAGCAAGTAACAAGATCACTCACCAAAAATCATTCAAAAATTTCAAAGTAAATTGCATGTGGCCATTTCATCGAGCACCTGGCAGGCATAGTACAACCTCAACCACTATACAATGTTTTGAGATATCAATTGCTCATCTCTTGTACTGCAATCAACCCATTCAATTGCCCATGATCATGCCTGGTACTTGGCCGTGCAAAGGAGAGGCATCACTAGCCACATTAACCAGTGCCAGGCTTGTACCGTGTCGGTCGAGCACGAACCACTCGCTGCACGCCGCGCCGCCCACTCCCACGACACCTAGCAACTAGCCATGATCTCACCGCCACCCCTGTCCACCCCTTGACCCAAGGCGAGAAGTGGAGACCCTGGAAATCGTGTGCCCATTTAAGCCTCTGCCATGCCGAGAGCATGACAGAGTGCCACTGCTGTCTCGCATGCACATGCCGCGCCTCGCTCTCTCCGCTCGTACTCGCCGTCACCGTGGCACTGGTGACCTCCTAGACATGATCGTTCATCACCGCGCGCCCCGTGACCACCGTACTGAGTGGAGAATACCCACGTACTAGAACATAGCACCGACGTCGCTCGACCAACAGAGACCGCCCCTTCCCGTGCCGTCACTCGCGTGACGATCGCCATAGTCCGCCGCACTGACCCATGCCCTCCGCCATCCTCAACGAAACATGTAGCAGCGTCACCGGAGGAGCCAGACCATGCCGCCCTGCCTCCACCCTTGGGGTATAAATAGAGGCCACCCCAGACCTCATTCTCCACACCATTCCACTCCCCACTCACCTAGGAACCTCACCGACCCTTCCCCGGAGCAAGGCGAGCACCACAACACCAGAATTTGGCTGGAGTCTGCCGCTACAGTCGAGGAAGGAAGCCGTTGATTGCAGCCACCCCAGGAGCTGTTGCGACAACACCATTCGCCCCCATCGCTGACCCTAGCTGGATCCCCGGTAAGTCCCCAGCGACCCTGTAACACAACAATTTCAGCAACCCTGATTAGTTGTCCAGAATGCAAAAATTAGGGGGAACAAAAACTTTTTCTTGCTAAGTTCGATAGTGCTTGGTTGTGTTTGTTTGTGCTTATGCATCCAAATGTATAACATAGGATATACTTCTTACCTCAACATCAGTTGACCAAAGCTAATTAACAGAACTATCTTGGCTCTTCTTGTATTTTCTCAAATGTTCTGGCATTTCAAGTCCTGAGCCAAGATGCCTTTGCAACCCAAACTATATTATTAGCTTCTATTGATCAAACTATGGAGTGCTATATAATATAATCTCCTTATGTTTTTAAGGCAGAGTTTTCAACTACTCTTACCTCTAGGTTTTTCTAAAACCTTTTTATAAAGATTTTGAATTCTACTCTTGGTAGAGATACCAAGTACTCTCACCTCATTCAAACTCCAACAATTCAAAATACCCATCCTTACCTCAAGCTAGGCTTGGGTAACTCTAGTAATAGCTTGAGTTGCTTGTTAAGATGATTTGCCGTGATCTATTGTCTCGCTTGTTTGCTTAGGAATTAGAATGAGATACCTAGGAGCTCATCATCTAGAATCTATCTAATCCAAGAGTGTCAATCCTAAACAAGTTAACCAAGCTGGATCTGATCCCTAGCCACTAGCTGCTCATCTAAAACCCTTAACCAGATCAACTCTAAAGTGATCCATTCTAGAAGTTTCCAAGTCAACGAAGACCAATATCAAGCGTGGATATATTCTACTTATTCTACACTTCAACATAATCAACTTGATGATGCTTTGGTACCTTGCAACCCATCAAAAACATCCCCTCTCATACTCTAGTCAAAATCCTCAAAACTGCCAAATTTGACTAAGTTTGGAAACCGTTTCAACATCACTCCTTTAGATGTCTCTCTTTCTCAACACCTAAGGTTGAAATTGCTAGATACACCTTGTGTACATAATCTACCTTGATTAAAAAGATTTATCAAATATTATCCATAATTATTATGGCTCGAAAACTATTTAATTCATTTAATGGGCAAAACCTCCAAAACTCCTTCCATAAAGGAAATATTTGTTTTTGCCCAAACACTTCTCCAACTTAGGCCACATTTGAGTCCTACCAATCACACCCAATCTTCTAACTTCAAAAATAAATATTTTTGAAGAGCTTTATAATTTCTTTTTGCCCATTTTATAAAATGGCAGAGATGGAACAATAATTATTTTAAATACTTCTATTCATCAATAAATCATGGGAAAAATTTCCCCAAGGTAGGATTCATATCTAGAATGATATCACATAAAAAACATATCTTTTCCAGCTCAAAAATATCAAATCAAATCCTAAAAACCCTTTCAGGACTTTTCAAATAAGTGATATAATGAAGATCTAAAATACTCAGAAAATCCTCAAATAATTCCCAGAGATGTGCCTCAACCATATCTATCTAGGAGTACCATCGCCTCATCTTTCCAAGGTCACACCTTTAGAATTCCTTCATGACCATCCATAAGGCCAAGATTTGAATTAATTCAAAACCACTAAGCAAACCATCACCAAATCACCACCACAGCCCTTGATTGATCTGCACAACAACCATCACTCACTCCTAGTCGAAACCCCTGTAGTACACCCCTCTCTTGTCATTAGTGCTTGGAAGGAGAGAGAAAGGGTTAAAACATTATTTCCTACCTTAGAAATATAAGTCTAGGACATCAGCCCCAATGTCCCTCTGCCCTAAGAACGACCTCAGAGAGCATCTCCACCCTCTCTCCACCCCCTGAGGCCCAACCCTCGAGCAGCACCCCTCCTCCATGCTCCAAATGGACCTAGTCCATCAAACACCACCCCTCTTTGGTTCTTAAGGCCAGAGGCCACCCCTTCCCACCTCTTCCCCCTCATTCCCTTCCCCCACCCCCGCAGTGCTCCTCTACATAGATCCCAGCGAGCCCCTGCCCCTGAGAGCGCCAAGAGAAGAGAAGAACTCCATCTCGGCCTCCCTCAAGATCTGAGTGTGGTGTCCTCTCCTCTACTTCTCCAGGACTGCAGGTCAGCCTCCCGAGATCTCCTCTACCTCCCTCATCCAACCATCTGATATGTCCATTTTGTATCACTATTCTATATCATAATTTACTGTTATTCATTGATATATTTCATATTAAGAGATGATACTTATGTTATTTCATCTATTTTGCATGGTTGTTGACTTTTGGAGCATGGACCGCTGCAGTCAGGATTCTGATGGAAAAGGAGTTGTTTGGAGGCAAAAATCGCGAAGATCAGAAAATCCAGGAAAATATATGGAAAATCCTATTTTCCAGAAGACGAAGGCTGCTAGAAGGAGGAGTGGAGATGGGCCACAGGGGGCCCACACAACCCCCTGGCACGGGCCACCCTAGGTCGCGCCACCAGGTGGTGTGGCTGCCCTGGTCCACCCCTGGCTCTCCCTCTGGCGTATATTATCGTCCCGAAACCCTAAGACTCGGGGGGATGACCACAGAAAGATTCCGCCGAGCGTAAAAAAAACCGAGAGAGAAAGATCTCTACGGTAGATAGAATTCTGTCGGGGGAATTCCTTCCTAGAGAGGGGAGATCGTCGCCATCAACACCACCATCAAGCTGGACTTCATCGGGATCATCATCATCATCACCACCATCATCATCATCACTAGCACCATACCACCACTTCATACCGCTGTAAAAATTGGGTTGAATCTTGCATAGTTCTTAGGGGAAACTTTCCCAGCATTGATTACTCTTTGTAGTTGATTCTATTGAGTGAACCATTGAATTATCATTTATGTTCAGATTGTTACATATCATTATTTCATCTCTAATCTTGATCCATATGATGTCTTGTGAGTAGTCTCTTTAGTTCTCGAGGACATGGGAGAAGTCATGTTGTTAGTAGTGGAATTGTGTTGAGAAAGATTCAATGGTTTTGTATTTAAGTTGTGGTGTACTTCTTCTAGTGATGTCATGTGAACGTCGACTACATGACACTTCACCTATATGGGCCTAGGGGAATGCATTGTGTATTTCGCTACTAATCGTAGGGGTTGTCGGAGTGACACAAACCTGAACCCTCGTTAGGAAACCATTGCACAAGGGACGTCAGGGTCTTAGAGTTTAAAGTTGTGGTTAGGTTTCTACCTTAATTACTTTCTTGTACTTGCGGATGCTTACAAGGGGTATAATCACAAGTATGTATTAGTCCTAGGAAGGTGGTACATTAGCACAGGTTCACCCACACAACACTTAGCAAACTAAAGAAGATTAATCAACTACATGAAGAGAAAGCACTTGATGATATTCCCATGTGTCCTCGAGAATGTTTGGTCATCTTAAGTAATACAACCGGCTTGTCCTTTGTTGAAGAAAAGATTGGGCCACTTGCTGCATTTATTCTTATTGTCTTTTATTTACTCGTACTTTATTTACCCGCTTTATCAAAAACCCCTAAAATTCATTCGCTAAGTATTTATAGAGAATTCCTGCTCCAAGCCACTAGCCAGCACCTTCTGCTCCTCGTTGGGTTCGACACTCTTACTTATCAAAAATACTACGATACACCCCCTATACTTGTGGGTCATCAAGACTATTTTCTAGCGCCGTTGCCGGGGAGTGAAGCACTATTGGAGAGTGGAACTGGTAAAGGAAACTTCTACTGTGAGTATTGTTTACTTCTATTAGTTGCTTTATTTCAATATGGATAATTCGCTGAGTTTCTTATTTCGTAATGCTACTACCACTGCTAAGGTAGTAGATGAACCACCACCTGCTAAGAATGATACTTTTAAAATACCTACAAGAATTATTGATCGTGTTATGGATAACTATTATGTTGGAGATGGAACTGTCCATCCCGGTGATCATTAGCTCTTTATACATGAATTATGCGGGTTGTTCAAGTGTGCAGGTATTACAACAGATCAAGTTAAGAAGAAGTTATTCTCATTATCACTAAAAGGAAGAGCTGAGGACTGGTATAAGCTGCTGAAGCTCTTGAATGGGAGGAAATAGTACCTCTCTTTTATTCAAAGTTTTATCCTCCTAGTGAGATTCATAAAGATCAGAATCAAATATACCACTTTTGGCCTCTTGATGGAGAGAGTACAGCTCAAACTTGGGGGATATTGAAGTCACTAATGCTCAAATGTCCCATTCATGAGCTCCCCAATAATATCATTATCAATAACTTTTATGCAAGGCTTTCTCTTCATGATAAGGATTTATTGGATGCCTCTTGTGCTGGATCATTTACACGCATGGAAGAAGAAGCTAAATGGGATCTTCTAGACCGTATTCAAGACAATGCTGAAGCATGGCAGAATGACAAAGGAAGAAAGTCAGGTATAAATTATGATTATGAATGCATTGAATCTTTTATGGGACCTGATGACTTTCAAAATATTAAAAATGCTTATGGTCTAGACTCTCAAGCTATTGCAACTTATTTTAAGGCTTTTTCTTCCTACATTGAAGTTCCTAAAAAAGAAGTGGAATAAGTATCATGAACCATATAAAGATGCTGATAAGTGTGTTCCTGCAAGAAATACTGAAGTTTATACTGCTAATCATGCTTTACCTGAACCTTACATTGAGAAAATGCCTGTCCTAGTTAAGATAAAGGAACATTCTATGCTAGCTAGTATGGTTAATGAAAGTACAAGTAAAGCTGTTGAACCTAATGAACAAAATGATGATCTTATAATAGCAAATGTGAAAGACTTTGTCACTAAATATGTGGAAGATGGACACAGTATCCTCTGTAAGGATATCCCTAATATTGCTTCACAAAGTAGTGTTATGAGAGTTGGTGTCCCTGTGTTTTCTATTAGGATAAGCGATCATTGCTACAATGGTTCTTGTGATAGCTACATCATTAAGTTTATGCATGATACTGAAAGTTATTATGAGAGAGGGAAGACTGTTCTTATGCATCTCAATAATATCAAGTTTCCTTGTTTTATGCTGAAAGTTTTTATGTTGCACTTGTTTTACCTTCCTATGCTAGTGGCCTCTGGTTTCAACAACTTGTTTGTTTACAAAATTCCCTTGCATAGGAAGTGGGTTAGACTTAAACATGTGTATTTTTGGCTTCTTAATGCTCTCTTTCACTTCAATTCATTTCTTATGTGAGCATCATTGAAATTATCATGCCCATCTTAATGGCTATAAAGAAAGAGCTTTTTGGGAGACAACCGAATTTATTTTTGCTTTCAGTTTGTTTTTGTTTCTTTGAGTTTTGGAAGTTATTACTTCGGTAATAACCTCTCCTTATTCTTTTTGTTTGGTTTTTGTGTCAAGATCAACCTATAATGAAAGAGAAGTAAGATTTGGGGAAGTTGCTGTCCCAAAACAGAATTTTGTGCTTCACTGTAAAAATTCGTCACAGATCTCGGTATGTTGGTTTGAGCTGTAATTGTTTGTGCTTATGACCCAGGTTGTTATTTAACTTTCGTTAGTTTTGTACTTTTTGATTTGAGGAATAGAAGATTTTCGAAAAAATTGATCTTTACTTGCTGGTATGTTTTGACAGATTTTGACCACTCTTAGATTGGCCTCTTAAATCGATTTCCTTTTTGAATTCTTTTGGGCTTTCGGAAGGAGTTGTTTCTGTAGCTTATTTTTTTATGGATTTCAGTTGAAATTTAACTCAAAAGGTTTATTACCTCGTATGCACTAATGTTGCTAATGAGAATTGTGTGAAGTTTTGTGTGAAAGAATTTCCAGGTTAGTGGAGAAAATGGTGTCAGAAGAGACTGAAAGGTTTCATGAATCAAGCAATATGTGTATGAAGATGAAGATATTGATGTTATTCAAGCGATGACTCTGGAAGAATCTACTAAAGATCAAATTCAGAGACCCGTAGACTCCGTTTTCGAATAGGTAATAGTTCTGGTAAGAAAAGTTCCGCGAAAATTCTGTCCAGTTATATTTTTATAGTTTTTATCCAACACGGAAAGCTATGAAGTGAAAGAGCGACGGAAACGGAGGCTGAGTGGCTCACACCACTCTATGGCGCGGGCCCACCCCTGGCCGCGCCACCAGGTGGTGTGGCCACCTCGGACTCCGTCTCCGACCAGTTTTCTCCCAGTACCTTCCGTTTGTTGTAAAACTTCGTAATATATAATCCCTTGAGGTTCGTATATCATGTTCTCATCATGTTTTCGTTTCGATCTATTTTTTTAGATGTCGTTCAAGGGTTCATCTTCAAGGGATCACGAGTTGCGACACTGTCGCGAACTCCATCGCAATCTCGAACAGGAGACTCTCGTGGGTCGGGTGAAACATGGAAGGACTGCAACTAGGTGCGAAGACATGGATCGGAACATCGGGAAGGAAGTAAAGGACATGACAGCAGGCATGAAGGGGCTGATACCTCCCCCTCTAGATCTCGGCTCCTGCCCAGCAACGGTGGAAGCTCTACGAGTAACTAATGAGTTCTGCGACAAGTACCGAGTCTTGGGGAGGAAGCTGGATATGCTTCAAGAGGAGAATAACAGGCTTCGCAAGATGCTGGAAGACTTCCTCGCACCAACCGAGAGAATTCCACCACCTCCGAAGGAGTAATTCATCATCAGGTTTTGGCATCGCCTTGGCTTGTTCCAAGCTTGGGGTAGTGCCGCGGTATCATATCACTATCTTCTATCTTTTTACCTTTTTAGTAGAGTCATATGATGAATAGAGAAGTTATTATGTAGGATGGTTTGCATATGGAAGTGTCCCCTCTCTCGTTAGATATGTATCCCCGTGTGTGAGTTGCCGTTATGGAATATTAATGAGAAGTTCTATCATTTACTCTTTTGCATATCTTATATTAGTTTTCAATTCATGATTATATGATTGATCTTGTTGTTAGTATTGGTATCACTTTGGGATCATTGAGTTAATTTAGTTGGTTTTGGCAAACCTGGCTAGGTCAGTAGCAACACTATTTTGAGAATTGAATGAAAAGATAAAAGTACTCTAAAGAAACATAATTTCATCATCTTTCTTTCTTGATTTGCTCATAAGTCTAGTATTCTCTAGTTAAGATCTTTTATGCTTCCAAGGAAGATTGCGTGTTTGTTTTTATCACTTGTATGATTGTTTGTTTCCTTTAACTCTTATACTTGCCACCCAGCCTTGCTAGCCAAAAACCTATACTGAGAGGGAAGTCTTCTTGTGTGTCTAATCCTTAAACCAAAACCTATGCCATTTGTGTCCACCATACCTACCTATTAGCATTATTGCTATTCCAAGTAAACTAATGTTTTTATCTACCTTCCAAATAAAAATTGTTATGTGAAGATTAGTGATTAAATCTCTCACGAACTTGATGGCACACTTTACTTTCTTTCACTTAATAAACTTGAACCATTGTGCCCATCTATGTTGCGTATATGCTTGCACTTTGTAAGTTGAGAATTAGCAGAACCATGCTGTTATGGGGAACGCTTTCAACATTGCACCGGTACTTTGTACCTAGTTGATATCATGTTCCTTTGTCTATGGATGTCGTCGGTGTGAAATGAAAGGGGAGCTTGTAAGTCCATGGATTTACGTATGTGTGTTAGAGAAACGCCTGGGCCGCCGGTCTAATCCATGCTGTCATGGTGGAAACCTGCAGCATAACCATAATGAGCATCTATGAAGCATTCTTCTTATAAATAAAAAGAGATAGAGATTGAGAAAAAGAGAAAAAAAAGATGAGAAAAGAGGAAAGAGAGAAAAAAGCAGCATATTCCCATGGTAAATAAGAAGATTGCTGAGATACTTGTTTTCTGCTTGCCTTGTCATTTTGATATGGGGATTCTTCTGTATCATCGGGCAAGGGGTACCTCGTTGGCGGTTCTCTATGATACACATGTACTTACTATGACAAGAACTTACCGGTGACTAAACTTGAGTATCATGAGGAGCGGCCCTCGTATTCAAGGGACATGATATTTTCAACTTGTAACTTGTCAAGCATATCCTCATATTTGATCACTTTAACCTTAATCACCTGAAGATGCTTATGATAGGGGAAATGAGAGCTGAAAGCTAATAAGTACCATAATTTTTGGAAGCTCTTTATGAAACTTGAAATCCCTGCTTCCCTCTGCGAAGGGCCTTTCTTTTACTTTTTAGTTGAGTCAGTAAACCTATTCCTTTCTATCTCAGCAAGTATTTTGAGTTGTTGTGTTTCATTCATTCATATGATGATTTATTCAATCATCTCTCCTATATTCCTTGTTTTGCACTTTGCTCTTATCTTAGTGAGTACTACTTTGAAAGCTATCATTGTAAACCAGTTATTTGTGAACTTTAGCAAATTGTCAACTATTCTTCGACCAAGAGCTAAGTTTGCCATTACCAATTATGATTTACTTTATGTATCTTTATTGTGTTTCCTTTACTTATTGCAAGTTAAGTTATATAATAGTGAGTTGTCTTCTATTATGACTTATGTATTGATGAATGTGATGCTTCTTGCTCGTATTCTTTTATCGACTCTTCACTCCATAAACCTGAGGTCATGTTTATTGAGTTCAGTTTCGCTTGGGGACAAGCGAAGTCTAAGCTTGGGGGAGTTGATACGTCCATTTTGCATCACTATTCTATATCATAATTTACTATTATTCTTTAATATATTTCATATTAAGAGATGATACTATGTTATTTCATCTATTTTTGCATGGTTGATGACTTTTGGAGCATGGACCGCTGCAGTAAGGATTCTGATGGAACAGGTGCTGTTTGGAGGAAAAATTTGCGAAGATCAGAAAATCCAGGAAAATACATGGAAATCCTATTTTTCTAGAAGAGAAGGCTGCCAGAAGGAGGAGTGGAGATGGGCCATAGGGGCCCACACCACCCCCCGGCGCGAGCCACCCTAGGTCGTGCCACCAGGTGGTGTGGCTGCCCTAGTCCACCCCTGGCTCTCCCCTCTAGCGTATATTATCCTCCCGAAACCCTAAGACTCGGGGGGGGGGGGCGACCACACAAATATTCCGCTGCCTCTGCGGGGCGGAAAACACCGAGAGAGAAAGATCTCTCTAGCAGACAAAATTCTGCCGGGGGAATTCCTTCCCGAAGAGGGGAGATCCTCGCCATCGACACCACCATCAAGATGGACTTCATCGGGATCATCATCATCAGCATCACCACAATCATGATCACTAGCACCATCACCACCACTTCATACCGCTGTAACAATTGGGTTGAATCTTCCATAGTTCTTAGGGGAAACTTTCCCGGTGTTGATTACTCTTTGTAGTCGATGCTATTGAGTGAACCATTGAATTATTGTTTATGTTCAGATTGTTACATATCATTGTTTCATCTCTAATCTTGATCCATATGATGTCTTGTGAGTAGTTCGTTTAGTTCTTGAGGACATGGGAGAAGTCATGTTGTTAGTAGTGGAATTATGTTGAGAAAAATTCAATGGTTTTATATATAAGTTGTGGTGTACTTCTTCTAGTGATGTCATGTGAACGTCGACTACATGACACTTCACCTATATGGGCCTAGGGGAATGCATTGTGTATTTGGCTACTAATCGTAGGGGTTGCCGGAGTGACAGAACCCTGAACCCCCGTTAGGAAACCATTGCACAAGGGACGTCAGGGTCTTAGAGTTTAAAGCTATGGTTAGGTTTCTACCTTAATTAATTTCTTGTACTTGCGGATGCTTGCAAGGGGTATAATCACAAGTATGTATTAGTCCTAGGAAGGTGGTACATTAGCACAGGTTCACCCAGACAACACTTAGCAAACTAAAGAAGATTAATCAACTACATGAAGCGAAAGCACTTGATGATATTCCCATGTGTCCTCGAGAACGTTTGGTCATCTTAAGTAATACAATCGGCTTGTCCTTTGCTGAAGAAAGGATTGGGTCACTTGCTACATTTATTCTTATTGTCTTTTATTTACTCGTACTTTATTTACCTGCTTTATCAAAAACCCCTAAAAATCTGTTTACTAAGTATTTATAGAGAATTCCTACTCCAAGTCTCTAGCCAGCACCTTCTGCTCCTCATTGGGTTCGACACTCTTACTTATCGAAAATACTACGATACACCCCCTTATACTTGTGGGTCGTCACCATCCCCTCCTCCCTTCCCAGGACCTCCGCATACGACGCCGCCATGGAGCTACCGAGCGGGCGTCGCGGGTGCATGCGCGCGAGGATCTCCCCCTGACCGAACCAGTCCATGCCGCCCCTTTATGAGCTCTCCACGGTGCACCATGTTGCCTTGGCCCCTCTCCGCCGCCTCCCGGCGCCACAGGTGAGCACCCCGACCAAACCAAGACGTGCCTAGGGTTTTCTCCGCGCCACCCCATTGAGAGGAAGAAGACGCGCCCCTGGCCATCGATTTCATTTCAATCGGACGATCCCATGCGCCCCTTACCCCTTCGCCGCCACCGCCACTGATAGGCAGGACCGACCCGTTGGGATTTGAATCCCTCCCGCTCGCTGCCTCGTCTAGTTGGGCCAACCAACCTCGGTCGTGACCCATGACCACGCCAAGCTGGCCCAGCCCCCTTCTTCTACCCTTTTTCTTTTAATCCTTTTTCTCAGATCCAGAAAAGTGTCCTTTGGTTTAAATCATTTTGAAAATGAAAAATGCATCCAAATGCCCAGATCAAAAATAAACAATGTCTATGAATGTTTTCTTAAACATTCAATATCCTTGGTTGACCCAAATAATGTTCAGATTATTTATAGTAAATCCATTACCCAGATGTATCTTTTCCACTATTAAAATATTTCTGTAACTTTTGAATGTCCAAATGAGTTGAAACCTTTGGGTATCGAAAGGTACCCTAAGTATCCTACATATCACGTTGACCCCATACTATTCTGCTTCCTACTTTACCTGTGGCAAAAATAACAAAAATAACCCTTATATGACTTTAAGAAATTCTCGAGGTCAAACCAAAATGGGTATTGTCTGACCTCCAACTCTAAGAGCTCAAAAATCCTAATATATTTCAAACCATAGCAGTTCGGAATTTTATAATCCATGGTGGATTTACTAGTAATTAAACTATTCTGTGTATGTTCAGTTAACTAGTAAAATCACTACAGTAGATCTATATATCCAAACAGATTGATTCAAATTTCTACAGAAAGTTATTCAAAGTACCTAACAGGTGTTCTTTGAATCATATCAAAATACTAGGTTGATTAATTCTAGTTAAAAAGACAAATATCATCTATAACTGACTTTAGGAATTTCCTGAGGGCATTCTGGTAAATATTTTGGCGTAATTCCAACTCTCACTAAACCATTCAATCAAAACCTACCTAATCCGAAGAGGAATTAATTTTTGGAGCTATAAATCTATGCTGGTGAATTATTTCCGAAAACTAGAGCATTTATCACTAGAAAATTCATAATGAATTAACTAAAAGTGCAAAAATAGTGTAACCACTTTTGTTGGCCTTGTTTTATCAAGACCCCTCTGATGATATCAATTTTTGCACCTTGATATTACACAGAACCAATCCCTAGTTCAAAACCCCTTATTAGGTGGTATTTGGTCTTTAAATAATAAACGAAATCTCACAAATGCAAATCAGGTTTTCCCAACTAGGTTAAGCTCAACTACTCAAAACCTATTGAATAGTAAACTTGTTATGATCATTGTTTGTTGTATTGTATTGATGCTTGTATGCTTTGTATTGATTGTGGAAATTGCTTGTTGCATGTATTTCCCAATGATGGCAATAGTTGCGATTGTTTTGACGCTGAGAAGAAGAGATCTTATTGGTATTGGTATTCTTGGTTATCTAAAGAAGAAGTCCATGGACATTTATGCCATATTGCTGATCATAGGCAAGCCACCTTCTTGCTCATAAGCCTTGTCCCACTGTTTTTCTTATGCATGTTTTATCTACTGTTTATTAAAATTGCACTGTTTTACTATATGTTGATGTATATATATATATATGGTAGTGGTTTCGCTCCTCCGAACTATTACACTTTGGCACTACTAAGTACAACCCCCTTGATGACACATATTGTTCCCTAGTAGAATAGATGGTGCATAACACCATAACCCTTTGGAGACCCTGTTTTAGCCGAAGTAAAGTTATAGGATGGGAAAACCCCGGAAAAGTTTACAAAAAAATTATGATAAACCCTTGGTGAGGTTGGACCTACCAAGAGAAGTCTGAGAAAGGAAAAAGGGTTTTGTTTTACAAAAATCTAAAAGAAAGATGGAGAAAACATGTTTACAAAAACGCACCCGGTTCTTTGCAGCTTTAGCTAAAACAACTTAACCCGTGCAAACACACTACTATGGAATGGGACAGGGCTGGATTTGATGTTTGTTTATTCTGGTATAAGCTGCCTCAGAACGACTACAAGGGATAAAAAATTCCCTGGAGGGTGGGCCTTCTCTGGCTGAGTCCATGTAAAACGGGCCTCCAGGCGTTACTATGAGCCCCTCATTGAAAGCGCACACTTGGGAAGTGGAAAAGTGCTCCGTTGGCTTGTGTACTATATAGGGCATCCTGGTGTTGAGGGGAATAACACTCATAGGGTAGGCACTTATACTGGAGTGGCATTCGGAGAGTCTTGATCGGTTAGTCGACCCACGATCGGTGTAGATCAGGGCAGGGTACCCGGATGGTGTGGGTAAAGTGTACAACCTCTGCAGAGTGTAAATCTATTCGAATAGATGTGTCCGCGGTTATGGACAGGTGATGTCTACGCACTTCTATTCTTGTAGACAGTTGTTGGGCCTCCAAGTGTAGAGGTTTGTAGAACAGCAACAAGTTTTCCCCTAAGTGGATCACCCAAGGTTTATCGAACTCAGGGAGGAAGTGGTCAAAGATATTCCCTCTCAAGCAACCCGGCAATCAAGATACGAGAAGTCTCTTGTGTACCCAACACACCCAATACACTTGTCAGGTGTATAGGTGCACTAGTTCGACGAAGAGATAGTGAAATACAAGTGGTATAGATAATTATAAGTGGCAACGACGCCAGAAAATAGCTTGATGGCGTGGAAGAGACTAAAGGCAAACTGAAATAAAGATGGAAGCAAGCAAACATGTAACAAATCTAATTGTAAACGGTGTATCAATGCTTAGAAACAAGGCCTAGGGATCATACTTTCACTAGTGCACACTCTCATATAAATATCTTCTCTTTATGATACTACTCTTAACTACTCTCCGGTTGGACACTCTAATCATTGGTAGGGCTATAACAGCACTCCTCAAAATTTGCTTTCCGCATCTAGATAACCCCACACTGTCACCTTGAGCACTACTCCCTCCATCCCAAGGCTTAAGGCATATAATTTTTTTGAAAAGTCAAGCTATGAAATGTTTGACCAAACTTTTTGAAAAAACTATCAAGAACTATGATATTATATAGATATCATGTGAAAATATGTTTCATGATGTATCCAAGGGTATATATTTCATATTGTAAATATTAATATTTTTTTCTAAAAACTTGGTCAAACTTTACATAGTTTGACTTTTTCAAAAAATTATATGCCTTAAGCCTTGGAACGGAGGTAGTAGATGGTTCCAACAAACACCACAATTTCATAAAGACATCCAACTCCAAATATAACTCAATACAAGTATTTGTAATCTCTAGCCTAAGTGCCACCATGGTGTGCACGTTGTCACTTTCACACACATGGGGAGAGCATAGATCTATTAAAGCACTTGAGTAGCAAGGTAGATCTACTTGATTACAAAGCTCATGATCACAATATTATCATGCATAGAGAGAGAGATGAACACATAGCTACCGATAGAACCCTTAGCTTCAAGGAAGAACTACTCCCTCATCATCATGGTAATCAGCAAAGGTGATGGAGATGGTGGTGGAGATCGATGGAGATGGCTCCGGGGGCACTTCCCTGTCCCAGCAGGGTGCTAGAACAGAGACTTTCTGTCCCCCGAATCTACCCTTCGGTGACGGCGGTGCTGCGGAACTTTTCGTGGCTGGAGGCTTGACGATTTAGGGTTTTTGCATCGGGAGGATTTTATAGGCGAAGGGGCAAGGTCAGTGGGCGGGCAGGGGGCCCAAACCACCTGGTGGCGCGGCCAGGGCTAGCCCGCGCCACCACATGGTGTGGATGCCCTATGGCCCCTCTCCGTCACGTCTTTTGGCTCCGTGAGTCTTCCGGTAAAATATCGACTTTGGCTTTTGTCCAGTCCAATTCCGAGAATATTCATTTTTTGACTTTCCTGGAACCAAAAACAGCAGAAAATAGGCAACTGGTATTCTGGCATATTGTTAATAGGTTAGTCCAATAAAGTGCATCAAAGTATCTCCAAAGTGTGGACAAAACATAAGAAAGTAGATAAAACCAAGCATGGAACATCAAAAATTATAGATACGTTTGCAACATATCAACAGGTTGGATAAACAACTGTAGAGCGGTACTGGTTTTGTTTTCAAAAAGGATTTCGGAAAAGCATTGGCCTTGGAAATGCTTTGACCATGGGATGTTGGCAAAGGATACATGATTTGACCTGGGATGGTCGGAGAGGAAGGATAGGAGTTTGGTCATGGGATGACCGGAAAGAAGAAACAAATGGGTGACCCAATCCTAGTGATTTCCAAAACTCTTCAAACGGTTTCCAAAATGTTTTACAAAAGTTTTCAACAAAGATATGTACATGCTCGTCGGTTATGGATGTTTACTTTGATACTCATCAGTTACGTGCCACGACTAACTGATCATGGGACCGTGGTGTATGCATAACAGGGATTCCCGGAGGATTAATCCAGGGGGGCCCACAGACTTGGTATCAGAGCCATCCTGACTATAGGAGAACCTTAGTTAGCATGGTCGTTAGACAGGAAAACTATTTTGGAAACACCGACTTTTGAAAATTAATTCCTCAAAACATTTCGAAATATTCTACTTCTTATCTCATTCTAGTTTAAAGGATTTCGAAACATGGTTTCCTCTATCCCTCGCCCAAATTTCAAACCTACGGATTTCAAATAACTAGGACCTAGAACCCAGTGAAGATGTCAAGGATGAGATGAAGAGAAGCAACTACCAGCAAACACAAGGAGACTACAAGATCTCCCTACCAGCAGAATCGTCCCAATCAGAAGAAATCAAGTACTACACTATCGAGAAGCGTTCAATGACTCGACGAAGGCTTCATATGCAAGATAGTGACTCAGGCCTTAAGAACAATGACGTCTAGGATAACTAGTCCTAAGATAGGATTCCCCTATATCGCGAGTAGTAAACTCCTTGGTCCCCCTAGTTAGTCGTGTTTGCTTGCCTAAGTGCATCATGTGTTGCTTGATGTGTGATGTTTGCCAAGGACAATGCGATCCCCTTGCTCTGTTCACCTTGTATGTGTGTTCTGGTTGCTTAGACCTCTGACAAATATGACTCGAGGAGTGATAATACACCCAGTAACTGAGGAACCCCCTTGTTAGTTGTCACTAACCAGAATCATACAAACGTCGGGAGATATGAGAGTAAAAGCATCGACGGAAACCCAAGTTCGACATCGTCAAGTTGGAACAACTCAAAGGCTCCTCCTCAACAGGATGGCCCACTTCATCACACTCAACTCTCAGGACATGTTGATAAAACAGCCCTCCCATACTCATCTACCAGCTATAACAAGAACCTAGTTGAAGATGGAAGTCTACCACCAAAAGGATCCACATCATCCACAAGAAGCCACAGGACGGGATAGCAAAGACAAGAAGTGAAGACCTGACTCTACTGACCTTCGGTGTACTAGAGGTTCCGATCACCTCGGGAGACTAACTATTTAGTCGACCCCACCAAAGTCAATAGGAAGTTCCTCACCAGAAGGCCAGAATACTCCAAAATTCTGAAGACAAGGATGCATCAAGACACCGAGTCTACTTTGCCATCGAGCGGAAGCAACATCAATAGTTCGAGTAAGGATAACCTCTCCGAAGATGGATGCCTCTAACCTAACTTAAGGCTCATAATAAGTGTTGTTAACCACTAACCTACCCAGAGTTAACTACTAAGACTTCGTTAGGAAACCACCTCTACCTGGTTCACGCAATAGAACGTCTATCGGAGATCTCAACCCAAGACCCAAGGAGATACATACTTCGGCGGCATCATGCCAACCCTTCAAGAAAGAAGATCTGCACCACTCTCGAAGGATCCTAGTGAAGCGCTAAGGTGGAAAGACTGCGTCTTTCCTACTCAATCCCGAAGATTGTCTACCGGAAAATAACTCCAGATCTAACGCCCCTTTTCGCCAAACAGCAACTCGCGAGTCATTAGAGGAGAAACTAACTAAAGATTCTATGAAGCCATCGGCTACTTCAGCTGAAGACCATCCTAAGGGACCGCAGATTCGCTAACCCCGTTAGTTGTAAACAGTTTGGACGATCTGCTAATTCAACTACTCTGATTGGCTAAGTATGAATAAAAGTAGTATATAAGCCTCATAACACCTAATTTGCGGACGTCGTCGGAAGGTTTCAAATCCGGGCAGAAGATTCCTATATGCACCTAACATCATCTGATGACTCCAAGAAGGAAGGATTGCGTTAACTCCGAGCCACTCTAGTTTAACCCTAAGGGGGAAATACTTCGTCCTGCCCACAAAATAGAATAACCCTCTGCCAGAAGCAATCCAGCAGTTAGACCCTAAGATGTAAAATAGAATACGATAATCCCTTAAGAGAAACACCGTAAATCCTTACCGAAGGAAGATCACCCCTCACAATCCCGATCGCAGCCTGCTCAACACTCATGCATCCAAGACGATTGAAGTTCAACCTCATTGTCGTAGTGACCCTGTTCAAGGACAAAGCCGACAAGTTAGTACGCGAGAAACACATAGCACTAACTCCAACACAAAATCCCATAACCTTACTCTCTCGAATCTCGGGACGAGATTCTTTTAAGGGGGAAAGGTCTGTAACACCCCAATTTCAGCAACCCTGATTAGTTGTCCAGAATGCAAAAATCAGGGGGAACAAAAACTTTTTCTTGCTAAGTGCTATAGTGCTTGCTTGTGTTTGTTTGTGCTTATGCATCTAAATGTATAACATAGGATATACTTCTTACCTCAACATAATTTGACCAAAGCTAATTAACAAAACTGTCTTGGATCTTCTTGCATTTTCTCAAATGTTCTGACATTTCAAAACCTGATCCAAGATGCCTTTGCAACCCAAACTATTTTATTAGCTTCTATTGATCAAACTATGGAGTGCTATATAATATAATATCCTTATGTTTTTAACGTAGAGTTTTGAACTACTCTTACCTCTAGGTTTTTCTAAAACCTTTTTATAAAGCTTTTGAATTCTACTCTTGGTAGAGATACCAAGGACTCTCACCTCATTTAAACTCCAACAATTCAAAATACCCATCCTTACCTCAAGCTAGGCTTGATGGTAACTCCAGTAATAGCTTGAGTTGCTTGTTAAGATGATTTGCCTTGATCTGTTGTCTAGCTTGTTTGCTTAGGAATTAGAATGAGATACCTAGGAGCTCATCATCTAGAATCTATCTAATGCAAGAGTGTAAATCCAAAACAAGTTAACCAAGCTAGATCTGATCTCTAGCCACTAGGTGCTCATCTAAAACCCTTAACTAGATCAACTTTGAAGTGATCCATTCTAGAAGTTTCCAAGTCAATGAAGACCAATATCAAGCGTGGATATATTCTACTCATTCTACACTTTAACATCATCCACTTGATGATGCTTTGGTACCTTGCAACCCATCAAAAACATCCCCTCTCATACTCTAGTCAAAATCCTCAAAACTGTCAAATTTGACTAAGTCTGGAAACTGTTTCAACATCACTTCTTTGGGTGTCTCTCTTTCTCAAAACCCAAGGTTGAAATTGCTAGATACACCTTGTGTACATAATCTACCTTGATTAAAAATATTTATCAAATATTATCCATAATTATTATGGCTCGAAAACTATTTAATTCATTTAATGGGCAAAACCTCCAAAACTCCTTGCATAAAGGAAAGATTTGTTTTTTCCCAAACAATTGTCCAACATAGGCCACATTTGAGTCCTACCTATCACACCCAATCTTCTAACTTCAAAACAAAATAATTTTGAAGAGCTTTATAATTTCTTTTTGCCCATTTTATAAAATGGCAGAGATGGAATAATAATTATTTTAAATACTTATATTCATCAATAAATCATGGGAAAATTTCCTCAAGTTAAGATTCATATCTAGAATCATATCACATCAAAAATATAGCTTGTCCAGCTCAAAAATATCAAATCAAATCCTAAAAACCCTTTCAGCACTTTTCAAATAAGTGATATAACGAAGATCTAAAATACTCAGAAAATCCTCAAATAATTCCCAGAGATGTGCCTCAACCATATATATATATAGGAGTACCACTGCCTCATCTTTCCAAGGTTACTCCGTTAGAATTCCTTCATGACCATCCACAAGGCCAAGATTTGAATTAATTCAAAACCACTAAGCAAACCATCACCAAACCACCACCACAGCCCTTGATTGATCTACACAGCAACCATCACTCAGTCCTGGATGAAACCCCTATAGTACACCCCTCTCTTGTCATTAGTGCTTGGAAGGAGAGAGAGAGGGTCAAAATATTATTGCCTACCTTGGAAATATAAGTCTAGGACAGCAGCCCCAATATCCCTCTGCCCTAAGCACGACCTCAAAGAGCACCTCCACCCTCTCTCCACTGCCCCTGAGGCCCAACCCTCGAGCAACACCCCTCCTCCATGCTCCAAATGGACCTAGTCAATCAAACACCACCCCTCTTCGGTTCTTAAGGCCAGAGGCCAACCCTGCCCACCTCTTCCCTCTCATTCCCTTCCCCCACCCCCATAGTGCTCCTCTGCATAGATCCCAGCGAGCCCGTGCCCCTAAGAGCGCCAAGAGAAGAGAAGAACTCCATCTCAGCCTCCCTCAAGATCTGAGCGTGGTGCCCTCTCCTCCGCTTCTCCCTCACTGCATGTCAGCCTCCCGAGATCTCCTCTACCTCCTGCATCTAACCATCCCCTCCTCCCTTCCTAGGACCTCCACATACGACGCCACCATGGAGCTACCGAGCGGGCGCCGCGGGTGCATGCGCGTGAGAAACTCCCCCTCGCCGAACCAGTCCATGTCGCCCCTCTATGAGCTCTCCTTGGTGCGCCGCGTCGCCCTGGCCCCTCTCCGCTGCCTCCCGGTGCCCCAGGTGAGCACCCCGACCAAACCTAGACGCGCCTAGGGTTTTCTCTGTGCCACCCCGTCGAGAGGAAGAAGACACGCCCCTGGCCGTCGATTTCATTTCAATCGGAGGATCCCTGGCGCCCCTCACCCCTTCGTCGCTACCGCCGTTGATAGGCAGGATCGGCCCGCCGAGATTTGAATCCCTCCCGCTCGCTGCCTCCTCTAGTTGGGCCGACCAACCTTGGTCGTGGCCCATGACCACGGCAAGCTAGCCCAGCCCCCTTCTGCTAGCCTTTTTCTTTTAATCCTTTTTCTCAGATCCAGAAAAGTGGCCTTTGGTTTAAGTCATTTTGAAAATGGAAATGCTTCCAAATGCCCAGATCAAAAATTAACAATGTCTATGAATGTTTTCTTAAACATTCAGTATCCTTGGTTAACCCGAATAATGTCTAGATTATTTATAATAAATCCATTACCCAGATGTATCTTTTCCACTATTAAAATCTTTTTGTAACTTTTGAATGTCCAAATGAGTTGAAACCTTTGGGTATCGAAAGGTACCCTAAGTATCCTACATATCGACCCCACACTATTCTGCTTCCTAGTTTACCTGTGGCAAAAATAAAAAAAATAGCCCCTATATGACTTTAAGAAATTCTCCAGGTCAAACCAAAATGGGTATTGGTTTACCTCCAACTCTAAGAGCTCAAAAATCCTAATATATTTCAAACCCTAGCACTTTAGAATTTTATAAGCCATGGTGGATTTACTAGTAATTAAACTATTATGTGTATGTTCAGTTCACTAGTAAAATCACTACAGTATATCTGTATATCCAAACAGAATGATTCCAATTTCTACAAAAAGTTATTCAAATTACCTATCAGGTGTCCTTTGAATCATATCAAAATACTTGGTGGATTAATTCTAGTTAAAAAGACAAATATCATACAAAACTGACTGTAGGAATTTCCTGAGGGCATTCTGGTAAATATTTTGGAGTAATTCCAACTCTCACTAAACCATTCCATAAAATCCTACCTAATCCTAAGAGGAATTAATTTTTGGAGCTATAAATCTATTCTGGTGAATTATTTCCGGAAACTAGAGCTTTTATCACTAGAAAATTCATAATGAATTAACTAAAAGTGCAAAAATAGTGAAACCCCTTTTGTTGGCCTTGTTTTGTCAAGACCCCTCTGATGATATCAATTTTTGCACCTTGATATTACACAGACCCAATCCCTAGTTCAAATCCCCTTATTAGGTGGTATTTGGTCTTTAAATAATAAACGAAATCTCACAAATGCAAATCCGGTTTTCCCAACTAGGTTAAGCTCAACTACTCAAAACCTACTAAATAGTAAACTTGTTATGATCATTGTTTGCTGTATTGTATTAATGCTTGTATGCTTTGTATTGATTGTGGAAATTGCTTGTTGCATGTATTTCCCGATGACGGTGATAGTTGCGATTGTTTTGACACCGAGAATAAGAGATCTTATTGGTATTGGTATTCTTGGTTATATAAAGAAGAAATCCAGGGACATTTATGCCATTTTGCTGATCACGGGCAAGCCACCTTTTTGCTCATAAGCCTTGTCCCACTGTTTTTCTTATGCATGTTTTATCTACTGTTTATTAAAACTGCACTATTTTACTATATGTTGATGTATATATATATATATGGTAGTGGTTTGGCTCCTCCGAACTATTACACTTTGGCACTACTAAGTAGAACCCCCTTGATGATACCTATTGGTCCCTAGTAGAATAGATGGTGCATAACACCATAACCCTTTGGAGACCCTATTTTAGCCGAATTAAAGTTATAGGATGGGAAGACCCCGGAAAAGTTTACAAAATGTTTTATGATAAACCCTTAGTGAGGTTGGACCTACCAAGGAAAAAGGGTTTTGTTTTACAAAAAGCTGAAAGAAAGATGGAGAAAACATGTTTACAAAAACGCACTCGGTTCTTTGCAGCTTTAGCTATAACAACTTAACCAGTGAAACCACTCTACTCTGGAATGGGGCAGGGCTAGATTTGATGTTTGTTTATTCTGGTATAAGCTGCCTTGCAACGACTAGAGGGGATAAAACAATCCCTAAAGGGTGGGCCTTCTCTGGCTGAGTCCATGTAAAACATCGATCACGAGAAGAAACGAAGGGTCTGCGGGCCTCCACGCGTTACTATGAGCCCCTCATTGAAAGCGCACACTTGGGAAGTGGAAAAAGCGCTCCGGTTGGGTTGTGTACTATATAGGGCGTCCCGGTGTTGAGGGGAACAACACTCATAGGGTAGGAACTTATACTAGAGTGGCATTCGGAGAGACTTGATCGGTTACTCGACCCACGATCGGTGTAGATTAGGGCAGGGTATCCGGATGGTGTGGGTAAAGTGTACAACCTATGCAGAGTGTAAATCTATTCGAATAGCCGTGTCCGTGGTTATGGACATGTTGGATAAACTACTGTAGAGCGGTGCTGGTTTTGTTTTCAAAAAGGATTTCCAAAAAGCAATGTCCTTGGAAATGTTTTGACCATGGGATGGTCGCAAAGGATACATGATTTGACCATGGGATGGTCGGAGAGGAAGGAAAGGAGTTTGGTCATGGGATGACCGAAAGGAAGAAACAAATGTGTGACCCAATCCTAGTGATTTCCAAAACTCTTCAAACGGTTTCCAAAATGTTTTACAAAAGTTTTCAACAAAGATATGTAGATGCTATATCTACAAGAGAAACTATTCGAGAAAAGAACCTCTCTTGGAGCCCACCTACTACCACAGCCATACTGCATATTCTGTTGTTGCTATTACTTTTATCTGAAGGTGGTTTGTGAGTACATTCGAAGTACTCACTGGCATTATCCCTGGCTATTAACTTGGTCGGGTATCAAGAAGAGGATGAAGTTGACGGCTATGCGACCTAGGACGTTCCCCAGTTAGTTTCCTGTAGGTTAAGGCATGTCTCGGGCTCTACGCTTGATGAAGTTCCGCTATTGATTATTGATGTAGCCATAATGGCATGTAAGGTATGACATGTATCCGCTTAAGTAATGGAGGTTTACTTTGATACACGTCGGTTATGTGCCACGACTAACTGATCATGGGATCGTGGTGTATGCATAACAAGGATTCTCGGAGGATTAATCTGGGGGCCCCACAGACCCCCACCGCGGCGTTAGGGTTCGAGTCTTGCTGGAGCAGTTTGACGGAGACGACGAACCACAACCGTAGATCCTAGTCTATCGTAGGGGATGAGATTGAAAGATACTGTTTCGGTTTAGATGAGTCACTGACACATGGGACCATTCTGTCAGCAGCCCGCTGTGCTAGCACCGTGCAGTTGGGCCAGCTCATGTCTTTTCCCGCGCAGAGCCCAGTGATTCAAATAGGATTTTACCATTTTAGTTAAAACCAGATTCTGTCAGTAGATTCAAAATTCAGTTCAAAGAGATTCACTAAACGAAAATGCAGGATTCCAATTTTGTTGGAAAGGTATTAAAATTATCTAATCACTCCCGTTAGATTCAAACCATTTAGAATTATAGATCACCTATACCAAAAATAACAAGATAGAGACTTTTGACACTTTAAACATTTTTCTAAAATAAACTATAATTTTTTTGAGATGATTCCACCTCTCAAAAATCACATTTGCCATGATCTACATGAATATGTAAAAATATTTGGTTTCACAAATAAGAAACATGGCTTATTATTAAAAGAGTTCTATATAGGCATTTCTAGTCACTTTAATATTATTAAATAGTAATATTAAATATTGTAATATATGATCACCATTTTAAATAACATTCCCATGTATTTAATAGATGGTGATGACGTGTGTCAACATGATCCACTATTTTAATTTGAGAATATTAAATCTTAAGGATTTAAAATGAGTATAAATTACTTTTCTAAAATAAGAAGATTAAGAAAATGTTAGTATTCCATATGATGATTGAGAAGATGCAAGATCATCTAGTATGAGCCCTTGTGTGCTAAATAGAAGTAGTGAAATGTTGTTTGGTGATTGTGTACATTGAATGTATTTATAGACGCTAGTACCGACCCGGGCTACAACGAGGAGAAGTACTTCCAGGAGGAGGACCAGGAGAACTTCAACGACTACAACAACTGCACTACTCAAGGAAAGCTATAAGTGCAAGCTAGAACTATGCATGATACTTGTGCAAACCTCTTATACCAGATGCACTAGGCATACTTGGTTACGCAACTCTACCAATTCCCAGTTTTACTCCAAGCTTTGCTTTCCCCTTTACTACGGTTCTTACCTAGTTAACGAATTGTGATTAGTGGAAACTAGATTGGATCCTATAAAGATCATAGGATTAGTCTTGAATACTTATAATTTATTAGCATACCCAATAGTGATACCATCAATACTAGTGGCTAGTGCTAAGCATAAAACTGGATCACTTTAGATGGGAATACTTATTAAAAATGATTATGAAAACCTTCGAATGAAGATTCATTCTATTGAAATGTTTTGACATGTGTTGTGAAACACTATGGTTTGATGATGAAACTGATGAGGCAGGAGCCTTGACTTTAATAAAAAAACTGATGGTTGGGTTCGGATGTGATACCATTCAAATTTTACCGTACAACCACAATACCAGAGTTGGGTAGGGCTTGACTGGAAGTTTATATGTCTTAGTATGGGTTCCTTTGCGGAAGAGGTTGAGCTAAGGCTACCTCGTGATGAATGTCCACCTATGCAGTGCCCAGGATGGCAGATGGCCATGGCTGGGAAGCCAAACTCATAGGGGAGGTGCCTATACTAGGATGTGTAATTCAAAGGTTAAGATTGATTATCCGCATACTATGTATGATGATTCAGGGTTATCCCTGATGGATGTATCGAATTTTGTGGTGAAAGTGTACCACCTCTATCGGGGGGATGATCCCCAGGTACCCAAACCGGACAAGAAACCAGGCAGTCGGATCGCGTCCGGCTGACCAGATGCAGCCAGACAGGATAAGACAGGCCGGCTATCACTCGGTAGCCGGATCAGCAAGAGACAGCCGGATACGGTGACGTAGCCGGACCCCATTAGTGAGACAGGACGACGTGCGTATCAGTGCACGGTACGCCCTATTCGATGACAAGATTGGCAACCGCCTGGCCATACCGAAGACTTTGCGAGGGTGACGCAGGAACAGTGGCCTGTGCTGATGACGGGCTCGCACAGCGTCCACTGTGCCTACGACAGCCATACGCTCGTACTCCGATAAGACATACCATACCGGACACTGTGGATGACCAGCCGGCTGGGACCCGCGTGTGGGGCCCGCCAGTCAGATTGGCCAGGGAGACCGTTGCCTCTCTGCCTATATAAGGAGAGGCAAGGCCTCAGTAGGAGGGGTTGGTCTCATTGCATTTAAGACAGTAGCTAGAGAATACAGCTCAAGGAGCACTTGTAGTTCGTATATCACCCATAGTCAGATTCGGCAGGAGTAGGGGCTTTACCTCACCACGAGGGCCCCGAACCTGGGAACTTCTTGCGTCCCGCTACGCTCGCTTGTATCCAATCTCGCCTGCGGACGCCGCCGATAGCTTCCCTGCTCGTCCCCACACCTCTATCTAACCTTCTTAGGTACTGCAGTTACCAATACAACGACAGTTGGCACCCATCGTGGGGCGAGAAGGCTTTGACCGGAGTCACGTTCCGCACGGGACCCCGCACTTCAGCCGGTGAGCGCGTGGCCTCCGGGCTGGTGCTCACGCTTGGCAAGTTCGAATGCATCATCGACAATGCCTCCTGCTTCGCCGGAACCTCCTTCTCGGCGAACGGCACCGTCCTGTTATTCGACGATCTCCCCGTCTACGTCGCCACCATCCCGGAGTGTTTCCCTAGGGAAATCGTCTCTGTCGTGGAGCTGCCACGCTCAAGCGGCAACGCCTCCGCCGCATCCCGTGGCGTGGAGGTCATGATGGCTGGTTCCAGCTCCCATCCCTGCCAGCCGCGGGAGCGAGGCGCGGACGAGGTCGGAACTTCCGCTCCCCCGCAGCCTCGGGACCCGGTGGAGGATGCCATTGATCGGCTCTTGACGTCGGTTAACCTCGGGGATAACCCGGAGGAAGCGGAGGCCAACTTCACCATGGAGAGACAGATCCTCCTCCAGGAGGCCATGGAGCTGGCGGCAGCCCGCAAGCAACTCGAGATCACCCGGCGCGAGTACGACCGCACGCACGGCCTTACTCCGGCTACTGCGGAGCCGAGCCGGCGCGGCCAGGTACGGCGTTGGGGCGGCGAGCTGGGCGGTAGAATGGAAAAGGACGGGGAACCGGATCCCATGCCTGCCCTCACATGGCCCACCTACAGCACGCCCATCAAGAACCTGCGCATGGCGCGAGCCGCAGCAGAGGAACTACCCAGCCTGGAGGGCGAGGAGCAGGCCCGCCAGCACTCTCGCGTGCAGGAGCTCCTCCGCGTCGCGGACGAGCAGGCCGGCGCCAACCGGCAGATGCAGGAACACCTCAACTACTCCAGGGGGAGCAAGCTACCTGCCAATAGCAGGGGCGCGCCGCGCGACACCCTGCAGGCGTCCTCCCCTCAGCCGCCCAGGGCCCACAACAGGCGTCGTAGCTCTGGCAACAGGGGCCAGCCGAGCCAGGAGTAGACGGTGAACAGCAACCCGCCACATCCCCTCCGCCAGCCAGAGCGCCTAGACCAGCCGGTTCCCGTCTATCGGGTCGGGTGGGAGCGCCCAACCCGGATTGTCCGGATGCCCGCGACCGGATCGAGCTCCTCGCTCAAGCGCGCGCCACGGAGGAGGAAGATTCGACCGACCCGGTTTGTTTCGGACCCCGCATCCGAACGAGCCGTTTCCAGTAAATTCTCCCTGCCCAGGGACACCCCCAAGTACAATAGCAGCATGAAGCCGGAAGACTGGTTGACTGACTACGCTACGGCAGTCGGCATCGCCCACGGGAACAAGCGCACAGCCGTGCGCTACGTCGCCCTCATGCTAACCGGGTTGGCAAGGACATGGCTCAATAGCCTTGCGCCCAACAGCATCAACGCCTGGCCTGACTTCGAGAAGGTGTTCGTCTGCAACTTCAATGGCACGTACAAACGTCCAGGGCGCCCGCGCGACCTGGCCTTGTGCGTCTAGGGCGCCCGCGCAACCTGGCCTTGTGCGTCCAGGGCGCCCGCGCGACCTGGCCTTGTGCGTCCAGGGCGACCGCGAGACCGACCGCGAGTACCTCGCCAAGTGGACGGAGTTGCGCAATACTTGCGAGGGCATCTTGGAGAGCCAAGCCATCAGTTTCTTCATCGAAGGTTGTCGAGAGGGCACCATGCTTTGCCACCGGCTACTGTGTGATGAGCCGAAAACCATGGCAAAGGTCATGACGGTTGCGGACCAGTACGCCACAACGGATGCCGCCATGAAGAAGCCCCTCCGAGTAAACGCGGACGGCCGTCCGACTCCCACGGAGCCGGCTCGCGACCGACCAAGCAACCCGGCAAGAGAAGCCGGATCCTCGAGACGCCACGAGAACAACAACCGGTTTCATGGGGACCGCCAGGCTGGACAGCAGAAGCCTCGCTACCACGCGCGGCAAGTCAACGTTGTGGAGGGTGCGCCCGATGCACCGGCTAATGAGGCAAGAAGGCAGAAGCCGCGGCTCACCTTCGACCAGATGTTTGACGGCCCGTGCAAGTGGCATAGCGGTCCCTTCAAACCGGCTACGCACACCACCCGGAACTGTAGCTGGACCCGTCAGCTAAAGGACCAGGGCAACCAGCCTCGTCTCCCGCCTCCCCCACCAGGTGGACCTCCACCACCGGCTAGGGGAGCCGGTTATGATGGTAACGGCGGCCACGGCGGCAACAACAACAACGGCTACCCCCAGCCACACGCCGCCTACCACATCTTCGAGACGGAGCAGGACGACAAGCACAGCCGCAGGCGACGCTCCAAGGAGGTCAATGCCATCGTCTCTCCAGTCCCCCAGTACCTGAACTAGTTGGAAACCCCCATCACCTGGAGCTAGGTGGTTCAGCCAGAGCATCTGCCGACTCTCGGGGGCTACGCCATGGTGCTCGACCCTCTCATCATCTCCAACGCGCGCACCTGCCGATTCTCGCGCGTCCTCATCGACGGAGGCAGCAGCCTCAACCTCCTCTATCAGTCCTCACTGGAGAAGCTAGGAATTCGCGAAAGCGACCTGTGCCAAACTACCACGACGTTCCACGGCGTACTGCTGGGGCCATCCTACGCCCCGCTGGGGAAAATCCAGCTGGACGTCATCTTCGGGACCGAGGAGAACTTCCGCCGCGAACCAATCTAGTTCGAGGTGGTAAACCTGACGAGCTCCTACCATGCTCTCCTTGGGCGCCCCACCCTCGCCAAGTTCATGGCCATCCCCCACTACGCATACCTCAAGACGAAGATGCCGGGACCCCACGGCATGATCACCGTCGCCGGCTGCTTCAGGTGGTCGATGGAGTGCACCTCGGCTAGTTCCAAACTGGCGGAGGCCCTCATCACAGCCGAAGAAAAACGCGTGATCTGTGCAATGTGGCCATGGCCTAGCAGGACATTCCGGCTAGCAGCAAACCGACTGGAGAAGGAGCTTTCCAGCCGGCAAAGGAGACAAAGAGAATCCTGCTCGACCCCTCCGATCCGACTAAGTTCGTCACCATTGGCACCGGCTTGGACAACAAATAGGAAGGAGCGCTCGTCGACTTCCTCCGTGAGAATCGGCACATCTTCGCATGGTCCCCCAAGGACATGCCGGGTGTGCCGAGGGAGTTCGCCGAGCACTCACTTCATGTGCGTCCGGATGCCAAGCCGGTCAAGCAACCCCTGTGCTGGAGAAGAGAAAGATAATTGGTGACGAGATCACCCGGCTCCTCGCAGCCGGGTTCATCATGGAAGTGTACCACCCGGACTAGTTGGCGAACCCAGTCTTGGTGCTGAAGAAGAACAAGACCTGGCGCATGTGTATCGACTACACCAGCCTGAACAAGGCGTGCCCGAAAGACCCCTTCACCTTGCCCCGTATCGATCAAGTCATCGATTCCACGGCCGGCTGTGATTTGTTGTCTTTTCTAGATTGCTATTCCGGGTACAATCAGATCCGGCTAAAGCCGGCTGATCAGATTAAGACATCATTTATCACCCCCTACGGGGCTTTTTGTTATGTAACCATGCCTTTCGGCCTAAAGAACGCAGGCGCCGCCTATCAGCGATGTATGCAGAAATGCTTGCACTCGTAGATGGCCGAAACATGCACGCTTACGTGGATGACGTGGTCATCAAGACCAAGGAGAAGCGCACCCTCCTTGAGGATCTGGGAGAGACATTTGGCAACCTCAGCTAGTACCAGATGAAGCTGAACCCAGAGAAGTGCGTCTTCGGAGTACCGTCTGTCCAGCTACTCGGTTTCCTCGTATCACAACGAGGTATCATGGCGAATCCAGAGAAGATCGCGGCCATCGAGAGGATGCAGCCGCCCAGGAACCTGCTTGGGGTCTAGAAGTTCACCGGATGCCTGGCTTTCCTCAGTCGCTTCGTCAGCCGGCTGGGGGAGAAGGAACTCCCGTTGTACCAGCTGATGAAGAAGACGGACAAGTTCTCCTAGACCTCGCAAGCCGACACCGCGTTTCACAACCTCAAGCGCATGCTATCCACAGCACTGGTCCTAGCCACGCCGGCTAGCAAGGTGCCGATGTTGCTCTATATAGCAGCCATCAGCCGGGTCGTCAGCGTCGTCCTGGTGGTGGAGCGCCCCAAGGAAGGCAAGGCTCAGCCGGTTCAGAGACCCGTCTACTACCTTAGCGAGGTTCTCTCCCTCTCCAAGAAGAACTACCCCCACTACCAAAAGATGTGCTACGGTGTGTACCTGGCATGCAAGAAGCTCAAGCACTACTTCCAGGAGCACCCGATTAAGGTCGTGTGCACTACACCCCGCATCAAGGACGCCACCAACCGAGTCGCCAAGTGGGCCATCGAGCTCGCCGCCTGCTCCATCCAGTACGAGCCCCGGCTCATGATCAAGTCGGAGGCGTTGGCGGACTTCCTCGTCGACTAGGCCGAGACCGAGTATCTCCCACCAGTTCCGGATTCGAACCACTGGCGGATGCACTTCGACAGGTCGAAGATGCTCGGGGGCTTGGGAGCCAGCATCGTGCTCACCTCGCCCAAAGGAGACCGGCTGGAGTACGTGCTGCAGATCCACTTCAAGGCCTCCAACAATGTAGCCGAATACGAGGCACTGGCGCACGGGCTCCAGCTGGCCAGGGAGATCGGTGTCAACCGGATCCTGTGCTTCGGTGATTCGGACTTGGTGGTGCGGCAGGTGTCCGGAGAATGGGACGCCAGAGATGCAAACATGGCTCTCTATCGATTCCACATCCAGAAGCTCAGCACCTCCTTCGACGGGTGCGAGTTTTACCACGTCCCCCGCATCAACAACGAGGCAGCCGATGCGCTCTCCAAGATCGGATCCACCAGGCAGGCCATCCCACCAGGGGTCTCCTTGGAGCACCTACGCAAGCCATCCATCAACCCGTCACCAGAATCAGACTCCATCGTCTCGGCAGGAAGCGTTCCGGCTGACGGAACGGCAGAAGCAGAGCCGGCAGAACCGCCGAAGAAGAAGATTCGAAGCACCACTTCCGTCCAGGCAATGCCTCCGGCTCGCAAGACCCGGGGGCTGCCGGCTCGCCTACTGGCTCGGGGGCTGCCGTCCCGGGTACGCCACCCGGACGACCCCCCGACATCCGCCAGCTGGAGGACAGGAGCGTCCTCATCATTCGGGAAGTGCCATCCTGGGCACAGCCCTTCATGAGCTACATCGCCAATGGAGAACTCCCGGATGACGAGGTGGAGGCCAGGCAAATCCGGTGCCACGCGCACACGTACACCATCATAAACGGCGAGCTGTACAAGCGCAGCGTATCCGTTATCTTCCAAAGATGTGTCGATGCGGACACGAGCTACCGGCTACTCAAGGATATCCACCAGGGCGAGTGCGGGCACCACGCTTCGTCAAGGGCGATAGTCGCCAAGGCATTCCGCCATGGTTTCTATTGGCCCACCGCCCTCGAGGACGCTGAGCAGCTGGTCCGCGCATGCAATGGGTGCCAACGCTTCGGGCAGCTCAGGCACATGCCAGCTTCGGTACTCAAGACCATAGCGATCACCTGGCCCTTCGCAGTTTGGGGCCTCGACATGGTTGGTCCTTTCAAGCGAGCACGCGCGGGCATGACCCACCTACTGGTAGTGGTGGACAAGTTCACAAAGTTGATCGAGGCCAAGCCTATCGGAAGCTGGATGGAGCGACGGTTGTTACCTTCTTCACCGACATCATCAACCGCTTCGGCTACCCCAACAACATCATCACCGACAAGGGCACGAACTTCGCCAAGGGGGCCTTCGCCCGGTTTTGCAGCAACAAGGGCATCCGACTGGACCTTGCCTCCGTCGCGCACCCGCAATCCAACGGGCAAGTCGAAAGAGCAAATGGCTTGGTGCTAGCCGGCATCAAGCCACGCCTCATCGAGCCGTTAGAGCGGTCACCCGGATGTTGGATCGAAGAAATTTCGGCTATGCTATGGAACCTCCGCAACACGCCGAATAGGAAAACCGGCTACACGCCATTCTTCCTGGTCTACGGATCAGAAGCCGTCCTCTCCGCCGACATCGAGTTCGACTCCCCTCGCAAGCTCCTGTACGACGAAATAGCCAACAGGGAGGCGCGGGAGGACGGAGTGGACCTCCTGGAGGAGGCCCGCGAGCTGGCCCTGTCTAGATCATCCATGTACCAGCAGCGACTACGTCGCTACCATTCAAGCCGGATCCGCCCAGTCGCATTCCGCGAGGGCGACCCGGTTCTCCGGCTGGTGCAAGACATGAAGGGAATGCACAAGCTATCACCACCCTGGGAGGGCCCCTTCATCATCAGCCGGGCGCTGCCCAACGACTCCTACTACCTCATCGACGCGCAGCAGCCGCGCAAGAACAAGATGGACAAATCAGACGAGGAGACCGAGCGTCCCTGGAACGTGGCCCTGCTGCGCCCGTTTTACACCTAGTCGCCAGGCAGTGTATGTATCCCGAAAACCCCATGAATGAAAATGCGGACCCCCACGAGAATCTCGGGGGCTCCCTACTAGAAATGTGTGTGCACCTGTTTTCCTGGTTCAAAATTTTCGGCTCTGGCAACCCCTACCCAGGGGCTCGGCCTGCGAAGTCAACAAACCGGCTGAGTAGTGTGTGACAATGTCAGAGGCCCACTCTTCGTCTCAGCTACAGACCGCAACCCGGCTGTCCGGCTAGCAAGAGCAAAAGCGCGAGGCATCCCACATGAAAAACAGGGAGGAGACGCAGCAGACCAGGTGTCCCGGCCCTGCGACTGATTCGAACCAATCCAGCTGCTAAGCCATTAGTACCGTGTGCAATGTACTGTCAGCTCCCTTCGATTCCGGTGCAGACCGCAACCCGGCTGCCCGGTAAAGCGACTAAGTGTCTAGAAAGGGACAAGCCAGTTTTCGAAAAAACAAGCCGTTTTCCGGCTACAATTTGACAAACTAACCTACTAACCTATGTGGACATGTGTGTATGCGTATGTACATTCTTGTCCGACTACCCGAGCCGGAATTCAGGAGAAGGAAAGAAGATTCGAAGTCCTTGCCTTCATCAAGCACTCCGAATCTCGGGGGCTACACCCACTGGGTGCGCTCGCGCGCCCCCAGCGGAGCCTGGTAGTCGCTGACCGGCTAAGGGTGTTTAGCCGGCCGATTCAGAGCCCAGGTGAGGGCAAGGGAAGGAGCAAGGAAAAATAAGGAAGATTCGAAGCACCTGGCTACGCCAGCTACTCCGAATCTCGGGGGCTACACCCAGTGGGTGCGCTAGCGCGCCCCCACTGGAGGTGTAGTTCGTCCGGCTAAGAGTGTGTAGCCGGACAAGGTTAGCCAGCCAGAGCAAGCCAGCAAAATATCAAAAGGAAACCCAATGCACAAGTTAAGGGAGACTCAAGAATTTCAACGTTAACAAACAAAAGGGAGACGAAGCTCCCATAAGTTACCCGGCATCAAAGGCAGCCAGTACAAATAGACAAGGTTCATGAACATGCAAGACAAGACAAATACACCCGGCATCCCGGGGCAATAACTAGATGGCAGGACCCTTGCCGTGAGGGGGATCTTGGCCGGCAGAAGCTTCGCGCGGTGGAGGAGGCGCAGAGCTTGATCCGGTTCCGGCGCCTGCGGGCGGTGGCATCGGGCCATCCACGTCGGGAGTACCGATGGACTCTGAGTTGGTGAGCGCCTCGTCGGGATCCACGTAGTCGGCAATCATGATGGCGGACCCGCGGAGCTCCGGATAGGCTTGGCGGATGGCGGCAAGATCGGCTCCGGCATGGAAGTCACCGTCGATCATCTCGACACGGGCATCCTTGTACCAGGAGAGCATGAGGGCCAGAGCCATCTCCGCTCTGGCCCGTGCCGCCAACTCCCGCAGCCGGTCCATCGCAGCCGGCACTCCTCCCACCTTCGCGGCCAACTGCGCCATCGTCTCCGGAACCGGAGCTTCCGGCCACATGAAGGAGAAGACGTCTAGTGCCGCTTGACGAAGCTTGGCGGCCTCTTCGCCAAGAAGGACGAAGAGCTCCTGGGCCGTCGGCTGCGCTCCCGGCCAGTTCTCCTGCAGCCGGTTGTAGGCCAGCAGGTCTATGCCGGGGTTAAAGGCTGTCAGAAAAGAGGGGTCAGATCCGGCTACCGGATCCGAAAAGAAAGGAAGACGGGAAAAGGAACTCACCCTTGGCAGTGTGGCCGACCTGCATCAGCTCCTCCACCAGGGCCTTCTCCTTGATCGCCAGCCGTTTGATCTCCTTCTCTTGGTCCTTGTTCTGGGCCTCGAGAAGGGTGAAGGCTTCGGCCCGGCTAGCGAGCGAGGTATCGCGCTCCTTGATGGTGGCCTCCAGACCGTCTACCCTCGCGTGCCAATCCTTGTTCTGCAGCCGCAGAGTGGAATTGGACTTGCTCAGCCGATCGTTCGCTTTCTTCAAGCGATCGATCTCACGCTGAGCGCACACGAGGATGGCTACGGAAATTCTGGCTATCAGTAAAAAAAAGGGAGGCGAACTTACTCTGGGAAGTCCCGTTGGCGGCAGCAAGCTTCTGCTCCAACGTCCGGTTCCTGCCGGCTGTGGCCTCCAGCAGCCGGATCTCCTTCACCGCCAGCTCGAGCATGGCGGCAAGGTCCGACAGCGAGGCGGCAGAGGAAGCGTCGTCGTCCATGGCGTTGACGGCCAAGGACTCCTTCGCTGCGACCACCACCGTTCGCCATTCCTCCCCAGGCTCCTCGTCGGAGTTGTCATCACCAACAACGACGAGCTCCTTGCCGGCAGCCCCCCGCACGCCTACGGAGGAGCCTTCCGGCTAGGAGGGCTCCGCTTCTGGCTGAGGACCTTCCGGCTGGGCGGGGGTGGTCGGCTCAGCTCGAGGGGGAGACGAGGGCTACGCCTCAGAAGAAGGAGGGGCGCCGGTTGGCGCAGCCGGGGCACGGGGCGACGACCCGGCCGACGCTCGTGCCGGGCTCGCGGCTCCGAAAGAGACCAGCGTGCTAAAGAGAAGGAGGAGAAGGCAAAGGCAAAACAAACCAAAGTCAGAAAAAGAAGAAAAAAGGGCAAGTGGACGGAAGGCGCCAAAAGAAAAAGGGGGGAGAAAGAACGTACCCCGGCACAACTGGGGGCGGCCCCTTCTTCTGGCCAAGACGGCTTGGCGACAGGGTGCCGGACCGACTCCTCTTGGGAGCTGGCTCCTCCGTCGATGGCCAGCGGGAGCCGGAACGACTGGAGCCGCTCCCGCCTGCCTCGCCGTCCATCGCGGAGCGTGTCGCCGAGTCCACGGTTGGCGCGTCCTCTTCCTCCTCATGCACCTCCGTGTGCGGGTCGGCAGCCGGCTCGTCATTCCGTCTAGGGAAGGCATCGCCGTCCCCATCCGATTCCTCGCTGGACCGCCGAGCGCGCGGCTCTGGCAAGTCAGGCGTGAATACCTCGAGGGGAGCCTCGCCCTCCTCGCGAAGGATGCAAGAGAAGATCTGCCGAATACAAGAAGTCAGTCAGACAGAATAGGGAAACAACACAGAAAGAGCAAATGAAGTTTCCGGCAACATCAATTTACCCGAGGCGCGCGGTTCTCCTGGCTGTAGGGTGCCAGACTAAACTTCTAGTTCTCCGGCAGCCGCTCCTTGGTGATCGTCCACACCCACTCCTTCAAGTTGTTGTAGCGGGGATCGCGGCGCAACAACCGGGTAGGGTCCAGCCGGCCGGAGTAATAGCACATCTTGTGCGCCCGCAGCTGCATCGGCATCATCAGCCGGGACATCCAGCTAAGAGTGATGTCCAGGCCGGTTAGCCGGCAGGCGACGAGGGAGCGCATGCGCTGCAGCATCGCGTCCGTCTCCGCCTTGTCGCCGTGGAACTTCAAGTCCTAGTTCTACCGGCTGGACTCGACATCCTGGAAGGCCGGAAGATTTATCCGGTCGACGTTGGTGACGTTTTTGACGTAGAAGTACGACTGCTGCCACAACCGTACCGTGTCCTGAAGCAAGAACTTGGGGTAGCCGGATTGGGAGCGGGAGTAGATGGAGGCGCCGCCGCAGACGACTAGCGGTCCCTTCGTGTACTGCACCTGCGGCCGGACTCAGAAGAGCCGGCCGAAGAGCTAGAGATCCGGTTGGATCCCGAGATAGCTCTCACAAAATGCCATGAGGTGCGCCAGCGTCCCGATGGCGTTGGCGCCGAGGTGGTGAAGACGGAGGTCGAAGAAGGCGAGAAACGTCAAGAGGAAGGGATGCACCGGAAGGGCGAACCCGCGCGCCATATGGGAGAGGAAGATGACGCGCTCCCCCTCCGTTGGGTGTGGCGACACCTCCCCTGCCGGCGCCAACCGCATCGCCACCTCCTCCGACAACGGGAGAACGCGGGTGGCGTGGTACTTTTCGATGTGGTCCTCGGTGACAGAGGAGCTGCACCAAGCCCCGCGGTCGGCGGCCATCTCTGGCTGACAGGGGGGAACGATGACGGAAGACTGGCGGTGGCCCGTAGCGGCAGCGACAACGAGCGGGCGGTGCAGCGGGCTATGGCGCAGAAGGCAAGGGCGCAGGAGCAGAAGCACGCGAGGGAGAAGGAGACTGCGGCAGAGGAGCGAAGGAAAGGAACTGCCTCCCCCGCGACGTCCCTTTAAAGGGGCCAGAAGGGCAACTGTCAATGGAGCCACGTGGCGCGCATCCGGACGGCCCTCACCCCAACCGCCGCCCAGGATCCGGTGTGCCGAAGCAAGACGCGCAGAAGATCCCGAAGCAGGAACCGAAGCGCCGGACAACGGTTTCCCGAGGCGACATGCGACGGGACGTTACGCTGCCCGTCGCAGATCAATGATGGCGCGTGCGCGCGTGGCCGGCGTCAGCACTGATGTCACGGGTAGCGCAACCGCCAAGCACTGCCGGACGCAAATTCAAAAACAAGAAGGAGCGCGCGCACATTTCGCCTAAGGGCGAAATCCACACGTGCTCGGGCGCTAGTGTCGGGGGGATGATCCCTAGGTACCCAAACTGGACAAGAAACCAGGCAGTCGGATCGCGTCCGGCTGACCAGATGCAGCCGGACAGGGTAACACAGGCCGGCTATCACCCGGTAGCCGGATCAACAAGAGACAGCCGGATACGGCGACATAGCCGGACCCAATCAGTGAGACAGGACGACGTGCGTATCAGTGCACGGTACGCCCTGTTCGATGACAAGACTGGCAACCACCCGGCCATACCGAAGACTTTGCGAGGGTGACGCAGGAACAGTGGCTTGTGCTGACGACGGGCTCGCACGGCGTCCACTGTGCCTACGACAGCCATACGCTCGTACTCCGATAAGACATACCATACCGGACACTGTGGATGACCAGCCGGCTGGGACCCGCTCGTGGGGCCTGCCAGTCGGATTGGCCAGGGAGACCGTTGCCTCTCTTCCTATATAAGGAGAGGCAAGGCGTCAGTAGGAGGGGTTGGTCTCATTGCATTTAAGACAGTAGCTAGAGAATACAGCTCAAGGAGCACTTGTAGTTTGTATATCACCCATAGTCAGATCCGGCAGGAGTAGGGGATTTACCTCACCACGAGGGCCCCGAACCTGGGTACTTCTTGCGTCCCGCTACGCTCGCTTGTATCCAATCTCGCCTGCGGACGCCGTCGATAGCTTCCCTGCTAGTCCCCACACCTCTATCTAACGTTCTTAGGTATTGCCGTTCCCAATACAACGACAACCTCTGCAGAGTGTCAAACTATTCGAATAGCCGCGTCCGCGGTTATGGACAGTTGGAGTGGACATACTTTTCCATTGTTAGATGTTTTCAAAATGACTTGTGACTAGACTTTGACTGGACCACAACAAAGTTGTGGACAAGAGATGTAAGTTCCCACTTAAGTGATGTAGATAACTAAATTAGGTCTTTACTCTTGAAGCTTTATGAAATAAACCTGGCTTTTTGCAAACAAACCTAGAGATTATGATTCCTATTAGCTTTACTTTTACTTATACTAGTGATAGTTTGCGTGTACTTAAAGAGTACTCATGGCTTTGTCCCTGGCTATTACCATGGCTAGACTATGAGGAGGATTACCCGGAAGATGGACTGCAGGAGCTCTATGACAACTAGGATCATCTCACATCGTCAGCATTGCCTGTGACCCTGACGATGGAGCCTACTACGCTTACTATCCGCTGCTTTGATTGTATTAAGACTAGATCATGAGATCCTTTATTTGTAAGACCTTTATTATGGTTTGTAATGGATGATGTACTGTGGTACCACTTCTGTTATGTCTCGCAAACATGGTAATCCTGGGATTGCGATGTACGGCATAACTGGCATCTGGACTTAAAAATCCGGGTATTGACAAGTTGGTACCAGAGCCATCCTAACCATAGGAGACCCTAGTTAGAATGGACGCCTGGACAACCTAGTCTCAATACAAAGAAAGTGAGTATTTACAAAAACCAATTCTCATTCTTATCCCTGAGATTCTTTCAAAAAGAGATCACTTATTACTCAAAACACCTCCAAGTCTACCTAAAACATGACACAATTGATCACCTCACTAACTTACTCATCCTAATTTCTTATAGATGGAGGTCAAATACACCAAGTTTTACCAGTTGGGCAACAGAGGACATCTTACCTTTGAGAGGGATTTGGATTCGCTCTCAGAGTATCTTGGATGCCTGCACCCGGAGTTCTTCGGAGCACAGCTCAAGGACCACGCTGGAGGGGAGCTACAGTGGCTAATTGTTGCCGACCTGAGAGGCAAAATGGAGCCACCTCTTTCTGACAAGATTCAGTTTAGTGTTCGGGAGAACAACTGGCTAGACGGATTTGCCAGGGCTATGCAAGAAGCTCTCGCTCGCTTGTGTGCTCAGAACAGCAACCAGATCATCGGCACCCGTTTGCTCACTATGCAAGAAGTGACTCTACGGGACAGCCTCTATGCATGCCAGCCCATCCGGAGTTGAAGCACTACGTGGATCACATGGACTTCATGCTACATGAGACACAGAAGGAGTTGGACAATGGCCGTGATCACGCCAACCAGAGCAATGCTAAAGCTATTGAGAGGAAGCAAACCCTCGCTATCCTCTCCAAGGAACGCAAGTCACTTCATCGCCAACGCGACAAAAAGGATCACATCATCGCCCGTCTTCGTTAGAAGATAGCCACCTTGGAGGAGACCATCCATGACCAGGATATCCAGCTGGAGGAACAGTAGGAGGAGGAGGGTGAAGACATCTAGGGGGATATTCACTCTTACCTTAGTGATGATAATGACTACCTAGAGGACGAAGCCATGGAGGACAACACTGATGAGGATGATGTTGACTTCATTGATGATGATTAGTTGAACCTGAGCACTATCATAGGTGTGAGTTGTACCCCTGCCCCACTGTGTCGTAGCTTCATAGAATGGTTCTTAAAACCATATGTTTCCTTGTTGTGGTGTGTCTTTGTATCATGTGCTTGCAATGAATGAAACGAAAGTTGCTAGTTTTCAAAAACTTGAGTTATGCTCAAGGCTTAAAATTTTGAAACAAACCCATGAACCCTAGAAATTTACCTCTTGTCTCACTATCTATCTCAATCTTCAGATGACTCACGGAAATCCCGGAGGAAGCAGTTTATCTCAGGACCCAATGCTGAAGATTCTGCAAATGTTTCTGACCGTGAAGCTGGTAGAGCTGAACGTTAAGCCAACTTAGCCACTCTTCGACAAATAACTCAGATGGCCCACAATAATCATGGCCATGGAAACCAAGATCACCATGGATCCAAACTTAACAACATCCAGAACACCAACCCACCCATGTTTAGTAAGTCCGAGGAGCCTCTAGATGCTCATGATTGGTTGCAAACCATGGAGAACAATCTTGAAGTTGTAGGAGTTGATGCTAATGAGAAGGTGCTATTTGCCTCCCACTATCTGTTCGACTATGCCAGATCATGGTGGAACAGTACCCGTACGATGAACGGAGGTCAGATGATCACTTGGGAGGAGTTCAAATTCAAGTTCAGCAGGACCCATGTGCCCCCGGGTCTAATCAAGAGGATGAGAGATGAATTCAGAGACTTGAACCAAGGAAGGATGACTGTGGTTGAGTACCGTGACAAATTTCTATCCTTAGCTAGGTATGTACTTGATGAGATTGACAATGAAGCCAAGAAGAAGGAAAGATTCCTGAATGGTCTACATGATGAGATGTAGACAGTTCTAGTCAACATTCCCTTTGATGACCTTGAAGCCTTAGTGGATTCTGCAATCCAGATGGAAGGCAAGATAAACCAGGCTAGTGAGAACTGCAAGCGTCGAATGATGCATCAACCAGGACCCCACCATACCCCTAAGTATCGCCCAACCCGTCTGCAGGATATGCACCCAGAAACAACAGACCCCCAATGAACCGTCTGAACTATCCCAACCGCGGAGGAGGAAACCCAAGGCCCGGAGGAAACCAAAACAACAACCCCAGCTACTCCAATAATTTCAACCATGCACCGCCAAAGTCCAACAACAACAACAACAATACTGCCCCAAGGACTGGAAGCAATGATGTGCCTGTCACCGGGAAAGACAAGTCAATGATAACTTGCTTTGAATGCGGAGCCACGGGTCACTACTCCAATGAGAGCCCCAAGAAGCTTGCCGCAGCAACCAATGTGAATGCACCTGCCCAATAGCAATGCCGTGTCTAGCCTGGAAAGAGATTCTCCCCAGGAAACCCGCAAAACCGTAATGGCCGTCTGTTCCACATGAATGCTGAGGAAGCCCAGGAAGCACCAGATGTCATGATGGGTATGTTTTTTCTTAACTCAGTATTAGCCCGAGTGTTGTTTGATTCTGGAGCATCCCACTCGTTTGTTACAGAAGAATTTGCATGCACTAGTAAGATTCAACCAACAAATCTGAAGCATGTTATGATAGTTCAAATCCCTGGTTCGACCACCAAAGCTATAAAAGTTTGCAAGGCTGTACCTATCAGAATACATGGGATAGATTTTAATGCCAATCTAATAGTACTTGGAACCAAAGGTTTGGAAGTAGTGCTAGGGATGGATTGGATGTCGAAACATCAAGGATTAATCGACTGTACTAAGAAAGCTATAACCATGACCAGTAGCAACGGAGTATTAGTAGAACATGTATCTGAGACTTTGCCCCATCAATCTAGCAAAACCAACATTGACCAAGTCAGAGTAGTCTGTGAATACCCCGGCGTGTTCCCAGATGAATTGCCCGGTATGCCCCCAGATTGGGATATCGAGTTTATCATTGAACTAATCCCTGGAACCGGACCCATAGCTCAGAGACCCTATAGTATGAACCCATATAAACTAGTGGAGCTGAAGAAGCAACTTGATGATATGCTGGGAAAAGGACTGATTCAACTAAGTGCATCGCCATGGAGATCACCCGTTTTGTTTGTTGATAAGAAGGATGGTGCCAACCGTCTTTGTACGGATTACCGGAAGCTGAATGACGTCACCATCAAGAACAAGTACCCTTTGCCGAAGATAGAAGATTTGTTTGATCAGCTGACTGGTGCCAGAGTGTTTCTAAGATTGACCTTAGAACTGGTTATCATCAACTGAAGATTCGTGCAATAGATATCCCAAAGACTGCCTTCACCACCAGATATGGACTGTATGAATACAATGTCATGTCTTTTGGATTAACCAATGCCTCCACTTATTTCATGAACCTCATGAATATGATTTTTATGAATTTTCTAGGTAAGTTTGTCGCTATGTTTATCGATGACATTCTGATCTACTCCAAATCAGAAGAGGACCATGAACAACATCTGAGAACCATCCTTGAAACCCTTAGAGAGCATCAATTGTATGCCAAGTTCAGCAAGTGCGAATTCTAGTTAAAGCAAGTAGGATTCCTAGGCCATATCCTGACGGCAGGGGAGTCGCTGTCGATCCCGCCAAGATCAAAGATGTTGAAGAATGGAAAGCCCCAACCACCCAAACAGAAATCCGTGCATTTCTTGGATTAGCCGGATACTACCACAAGTTCGTGGAAGGATTCTCGAGCATCACAAGACCGATGACCCAATTCTTGAAGAAAGATAAGAAGTTTGAATGGACTGAAAAATGTGAAGCAAGTTTTCAAGATCTCAAGAAGAGATTGATTTCAGCCCCAATTTTGATTATGCCGGATATCAAGAAGCCTTTTGATGTGTATTATGACGCATCCAAGATTGGTCTCGGATGTGTATTGATGCAAGAAGGAAAAGTCATATCCTATTTGTCCAGACAACTGGAGCAGCATGAGCAGAACTATCCTACCCACGACCTCGAACTAGCAGCTGTAGTGTTAGCTTTGAAGACCTGACATCATTACTTTATGGGTAACCGTTGTGAGATTTATTCTGATCACAAGAGTCTGAAGTATAGCTTCACCCAGAAGGAGCTAAATATGAGGTAAAGGAGATGGATTGAGTTAATCAAGGATTAAGACCTTGACATTCACTATCACCCCGACAAAGCCAATGTGGTAGCGGATGCTCTCAGCAGATTGCCAGGTAGATTAAACACCATGATAAAGGAAGCCCAGCCAAGTCTGCATGAGGAGATGGAGAATTTCAGAGTGGAACTAGTTAGCGAAGGATTCTTAGCTAGCATAGAACTCCAACGCACTTTGATTAGTTAGATAAAAGAGGCCCAGAAAGGAAACGCAAGTATCAATGGAATCAAGCGTCGTATCAAAACAAGGAAGGTACCCGGATTCACCGAAGATGAAGAAAAAGTTTTGTGGTACAAAGGACATATCTGTGTTCCAGTAGATTTGGTGTTGAAACAAGTCATTATGCAAGAAGCTCATGATACTCTTTACTCTATCCACCCGGGAGGAACGAAGATGTATCAGGATTTGAAGGACCAATTTTGGTGGCACAAAATGAAGAGAGAAGTCGGAAGCTACATAGCCAAGTGTGATATCTGTCAAAGAGTCAAAGCGGAACATCGGAGACCCGCAGGACTTTTGCAACCATTGCAGATTCCCGAATGGAAATGGTATTCCATCGGAATGGACTTTATCACAGGTTTTCCTACATATAGTAGGGGAAATTACTCTATTTGGGTCATAGTACATAGATGGTCTAAGGTAGCCCATTTCATACCCGTCAAGACAACCTACCAAAGTTCGAAGCTAGCAGAGTTGTATATCGCTAGGATAGCCAGCTCGCATGGAACCCCCAAGACCATAGTGTCAGATCGAGGAACCCAGTTTACCTCAATATTTTGGTAGAAAGTCCAAGAAGGATTAGGAACCAAACTAAATTTCAACACAGCTTATCACCCGTAAACCGACGGACAAACTGAAAGAGTTAACCAGATCTTAGAAGATATGTTGAGAGCTTGTGTGTTAGAATATGGATCTAAATGGGAAGATTGTCTGCCTTTCGTGGAATCCTCATAAAACAATAGTTATCAAGCCAGTTTGCAAATGGCCCCATTTGAGTTTTTGTATGGAAGGAAGTGTCGCACCCTGTTGAATTGGTCGCAAGTAGGAGAGAGTCAGATCTTCGGACCCGCCATTCTACGAGAAGCTAAAGAGAAGGTTCACAAACTCCGTGAGCACCTCAAGACCGCTCAATCCAGACATAAGAGTTATGCAGATAAAAGACATCGAGACCTAACCTTCAATGTCGGAGATTTTGTGTATCTCAAAGTATCACCCTTGAAGGGAATGCAGCGTTTTCGTCTAAAAGGAAAGCTAGCCCCCAGATATATTGGACCCTTCAAGATTTTGAATCGCCGAGGAGAAGTATCCTATCAATTGGAACTACCTGAGGAGATGTCAGCCGTGCATAATGTGTTCCATATCTCGTTACTTCGCAAATGCTTAGAAGTTCTGGAGAAGACCGGAGTTTTCAAGAACATTGATCACAGAGCCATAGATATCAACAAGGATCTAACTTATCGTGAATTACCCATCCGTATTTTGGAAAAAGCATTTAGAACCACCCGGACCAGAAGTATCAAGTTTCTCAAGATCCAATGGAGTAACCAAACCGAAGAAGAAGCCACCTGGGAACGAGAAGACTATATTAGGACCGAGTTTCCAAATCTCTTTAGTTCCTAGTTTTTCCTGAATCTCGGGACGAGATTCTGTCTAAGGAGGGAAGGTTTGAAGCATCCCCAAAAATATTAATCAAGCTTATCAAGCTCTAATCACCCAAGTTTAGGGTCAACAAAAGCTTTTATTATTAAACTTAATATGAGTGCATGTGTGATTTGCATTAGTGTATGAGTGCTTGAAATTGCCATGATTGATTGCTACAAAGGATAAGGCTTAGTAAAAATGAATACTACATCATCTAGATCACCTACAAACAAAATCAAATGAAAAGAAAATGAAATATAGATCATAGGATCAAATGGTCATTTCGGCCAAACTTATCTACTAGACCACTTTGAGTGTTCCTAGTAAAATATTTCCAATAGAAACAATTCCAATTTTTTTCACCCCTTGCTAGACCTACTCCAAGTGAATCCAAGAAAACTTTACAAAGTGGTAGAAACTATTTTAAAATATATTTAAGACGCATTACAAAATTGAATCAAGTTCATATGCCTAGATCATCACTTTTCAAAAATCTTTCAAACCAATCCCCCTTGACCATTCCCAACAACCATAGACTACTAAGAAACTAACAAGATCACTCACCAAAAATCATTCAAAAATTTGAAAGTAAATTTCATGCGGCCATTTGATCGAGCACATGGCAGGTACAATACAACCTCAACCACTATACACTGTTTTGAGCTATCAATTGCTCATCTCTTGTACTGCAATCAACCCATTCAATTGTCCATGATCATGCCTGGTACTTGGTCGTGCAAAGGAGAGGCATCACTAGCCACATTGACCAGTTCCATGCTTCTACCGAGTCAGCCATGCCGGTCGAGCACGAACCACTCGGTGCACGCCACGCCGCCCACTCCCACAACACCTAGCAGCTAGCCATGACCTCACCGCCACCCCTGTACACCCATTGACCCAAGGCGAGCAGTGGAGACACTAGAAATCGCGCGCCTATTTAAGCATTTGCCATGCCAAGAGCACGACGGAGCGTCATAGCAGCCTCGCACGCACACGCCACGCCTCGCTCTCTCCGCTCATACCCGTCGTCGCCGTGGCACCAGTGACCTCCCAGACATGATCGTTCACCGTTGCATGCCTCGTAACCACCGTACTGAGTGACGAACACCCGCGTACTGGAACAGAGCGCCGACGTCGCCCGACCAACAGAGACCGCCCCTTGCTATGCCATCACTCACTTGACGATCGCCATAGTCCGCCGCACCGACCCATGCCCTCCGCCATGCTCAACGAGACCTGTAGCAGCGTCGCCGGCGGAGCCAGACCATGCCGCCCTGGCTCCACCCACGGGGTATAAATAGAGGCCACCCCAGACCTCATTCTCCACACCATTCCACTCCCCACTCACCCAGGAACCTCACCGACCCTTCCCGGAGCAAGGCAAGCACCACAACGTCGGAATTTGGCCGGAGTCTGCCGCTGCAGTTGAGGAAGGAAGCCGTTGATTGAGGCCACCCTAGGAGCTGTCGTGGCCACCAATCGAACCGCCGTCGTCGACAACCCCATTCGCCCCCATCGCCGACCCTTGCTAGAGACTCGGTAAGTCCGAAGTGACCCCCACCGCCGCGTTAGGGTTCGAGTCTCGTCGGAGCACTTCGACGGAGACGACGAACCACAACTGTAGATCCTAGTCTAATCGTAGGGCTGAGATTGAAAGATACCGTTTCGGTTTAGATGAGTCACTGATGCGTGGGACCATTCTGTCAGCAGCCCCTTACGCCAACACCGTGCAGTTGGGCAGGCCCGTGTCTTTTCCCGCGCAGAGCCCAGTGATTCAAATAGGATTTTACCATTTTAGTTAAAACCAGATTCTGTCAGTAGATTCAAAATTCAATTCAAAGACATTCACTAGACCAAAATGCATGATTCCAATTTTGTTGGAAAGGTATTGAAATTATCTAATCACTCCCGTTGGATTCAAACCATTTAGATTTATAGATAACCTATACCAAAAACAACAAGACATATACTTTTGACACTTCAAACATTTTTCTAAAATAAGGTATAAATGTTTTTGAGATGATTCCACCTCTAAAAAAATCACATTGGCCATGGTCTACATGACTATGTAAAAAGATTTGGTTTTACAAATATGAAACATGGCTTAGTATTAAAAGAGTGCTATATAGGCATTTCTAGTCACTTTAATATTATTAAATTGTAATATTAAATCTTGTAATATATGATCACCATTTTAAATAACATTCCCAAGTATTGGAAGAGATGGTGATGACATTTGTCAACATGATCCACTATTTTAATTGGAGAATATTAAATCTTAAGGATTTAAAATGAGTAGAAATGACTTTTCTAAAATAAGAAGATTAAGAAAATGTTAATATTCCATATGATGATTGAGAAGATGCTAGATCATATAGTATGAGCCCTTGTCTGCTAAATAGAATTAGTGAAGTGTTGTTTGGTGATTGTGTACATTGAATGTATTGATAGACGCTAGTACCTACCGGGCTACGACGAGGAGGAGTACTTCGAGGAGGAGGAGAAGAACTTCAATGACTGCAACAACTGCACTGCTCAAGGCAAGCTATCAGTGCAAGCTAGAACTATGCATGCTACTTGTGCAAACCTCTTATACCAGATGCACTAGGCATACTTGGTTACGCAACTCTACCAATTCCCAGTTTTACTCCAAGCTTTACTTTCCCCTTTACTACGGTTCTTACCTAGTTAATGAATTGTGATTAGTGGAAACTAGATTGGATCCTATCAAGATCATAGGATTAGTCTTGAATACTTATACGTTATTAGCACCCCAAATAGTGATACCATCAATACTAGTGGCTAGTGGTAAGCATAAAACTGGATCACTTTAGATGGCAATACTTGGTAAAAATGATTATGAAAACCTTGGAATGAAGATTCATTCTATTGAAATGTTTTGGCATGTGTTGTGAAACACAATGGTTTGATGATGAAATTGATGAGGCAGGAGCCTTGACTTCAATAAAAAACTAATGGTTGGGTTCGGATGCAATACCGTCATTTTACCGTACAACCACAATACCTGAGTTGGGTAGTGACATGGGTATACCCTACAGGAACTCGAGCTTGGTATGTACGGCCTGAATACAGCGGAAGCCCACGGCGTCATCAAGGCCCAAATGGAGAACTCGAGTAACCTATGGACTGTCGATTGCTTGCAGAACAAGAAGAAGCTAAAGATATAAAGTTTAAAGGGAAAACCCTAACTTGTAACCGACTTGACCTGCTACCTAAGACCTAGCCTATCTATATAAAGGCTAGGAGGGGGTGGCGAGGAGGACGCACGCAACCCTATTTTTCACAACCCTCACCAGATTGCATCTGCGCACCATTGTAATCTTCGATTCCTCTATTAATTCCACGAGCAGACAAGCAAGAGTAGGGACCTCTACGACGCTTGAACCTGGGTAAATCTTCAAGTCCCCTGTGTGCTTGTTTGTTAGCCGATTGATGCTTCCAGCGCTCCCTCCTTCTCCAAAACCCAAGTCCATAACAATGGACATTGATGAGTTAAACCCTTGTCAATTGGCGTCGTCTGTGAGAATTGGGACTGCTGGTGTCGCAGCTTCTTCGGCCCCATCAACTGCGATCTACAACTCCGCAATAGTGGAGATTCGCCAGCTGTTCGGCGCATTCGACTTCACCGTCCACCCGCCGGCCACCCGCCTGGCTTTCGAATCCATGGGCGACGGAATTAGCCTTGCGATCGGGAGCTTCTGCTTCTCAAGTGGGACAGATGGGCACGCTTCGCATGCCTGACCAGCTGACAATACCATCGATTGCTCCAGCATCGTGGTTCTCTCCGCCGATCGGCACCCTCAGTGAGCTCAATGCCTCGACAACAATCGAGAATATAGATAGTGACAGAAGTCGCGAATACGATCTGGGTGATCTAGCAACTGAAGATGGAGCCTACGGCTCCGGATCTAAAAGTTGTGAGAGCAGCAGCTTCTCCAACCACTTCATGTGCGCCGTCATCAACGTGGGTGATTCCTCCGCCAATTGCGACAACATGGGTAACAGTGGCAATAGAACCGACCCGCCAAACGGTGGCATACCCAATGGTGGACCACCAAACGACGGCCCCACCAACGGCGCCCCCATCAACAACGAAGGAACAGTTGAACCTCCAACTATGATAAACGAGCAGACTGGCGAACGCGTCGTGATCAGGCTCAATGACCTCGAGTCGGCTCGCTGCCGTGAGGCCTATGGGGCCACCGTCTACCCTTTGGCTCCCCGCATGAACTGCTGATGGGCTACCATTGGCTCCTGAAGGAGGAGTAAAAGAGGCAACTGCAAACAATCGTGCAACTCAAGGCACGCAAAAAGGCGGCAGACGAGTCGAGCCTCTGACGAGCTGGGCAACGAGTACATCGCTAACAAGAGGCGATCTCGACTGGCCTACCTCACTGAACAAGAGCGTGTAGAAGCCGCAAAGGTCCTCGACTTCAGCTCCATGACGATGGATACATGTGGCAACGTGCTACCAAAAACGCCGCAAGATGCGGTAACGGCGGCCACCATGTACGTCCTCAAAAACCAGCCGCCGGCTGGAGATCCTTGAGCCGCCATGCACTCTACGATCGCAGCCTTGGGGTTAATCGAGGTCGCCCTCGACAAGGAGCCAACACCGGTGCCGAAGAAAGGCAAGGCTCTAGCAAAACACTATTCCTCGCCCTCATCCAGCGATGATAGTCATGATCTGTCTCGACGCCACTGCTCACAGCGACATGACCACGACTACGACGCGAGTGAAGACATCACGCAGCACAAGATCGATAAGTCAAGGGCGGGACGTGCCCGATCGACTGACTCAGAAGACGAAGATGTGGAGCTCTGTGGTGCTAGATGCTTCAGCAGGGCCATCAGGCAAAAGCGAATGCCCAAGGGGTTTAAGCTCCCATCAGAGAACCCAAAGTTTGACGGTCTGTAGGACCCGAAAATCTGGTTGGAGGACCACATCTCCTCCGCCAGGCTCCACGGCAGGAGTCGAAGCACTACTATGCAATGCCTGCAGCTACAACTACAGGGCGCCGCCTGGGCATGGCTCAACAACCTCCCACGCGGATCCATTCGCAGTTGGGAAGAGCTGGTCTATAGCTTTGTGCGCAACTTCAAGGGCACCTACATAAGGCCCGCATCAATCAAAGAGCTGAGGTGATGCCAGCAAAGGTCGGGCGAATCGCTACGCTCGTACATCCAGAGGTGGTCCATCATCAAGAACTCCACAGAAAATATCTCGGAGGATCGCGCAATCGACGCATTCAACGGCGGCGTTCGCCACATAGAGCTCAGGGAGGAGCTAGGCCGCTCAAAGCCCAAAACCATTGACCACCTGATGGAAATCACGAATCGGTGGGCAGATGTAGAAGATTCGGTGAAAAATCACGTTCACTCAGACGAGGAAGCAGAGCTCGAACACAGATGCGATCGCCGAAGCAAACGTCGAATGCGCATGTACAATGACCGCGGCGATGTCAACATGGTCGTAGCCGGCTACGCTAACTGACACGATGACAACTACAATAGTGGTACCCCAGCGGTGGATACCGCGACTCCGGGAAAACCACACAAGTATCGGAGCGCCGCACTCGCGATGAGGCACCCGCAGCATCCATTGAAGACGAACTGTCCGGGCCATGCACCGTGCACTTCTACATCGACAAGCATGACGGCAAAAAGAAATCCAGCCACCTCCTCAAAGACTGCCGTGAGTTCCTCAAACTCCATGAGGGCCTGGCTCGGATGATTCACAACGCGCTCAACAGGGGCTACGGAGCTGCCCAGGCACAGTGGCACATGGCGCTCCTCCACCACCGCCCGGACCACCGCCAAACGTAGTTGCGCCTGACCAGCATCACGGAGGCGAGCCGTACCCACGGGCCATGGGCACCATGATGATCCAAAAGGGTCGCCCCTCCAACTAGGTGCAAAAGGCCATCACTCGCCAAGTGAATTTGGCGACAAACTCGCCACCATCTACCACTGAGTACCTCAGTGGAAGCGACTCCTACATCACCTTCGACAAGGGCGACCATCCGCGCCAAGTACCTCGTCTAGGCCACTGTCCCCTTGTACTCGAGGCACAAATTGGAGGTTTTGACATGAGTCGCGTCTTCATGGACGGCAGAATCGGCATCAACCTTATGTTCGCCAGTACCTTGCGAGCAATGAGGATCCCTCTGACCTGCCTAGAGGCCTCAGATACAACATTCCACGGCATCGTCCTAGGCAAGGGTGTATACCCCCTTGGCCAAATCAACCTCGACTTCATCTTTGGCACGCCGAAAAACTTTCGGCGTGACCACATCGACTTTGAAGTCGTCGACTGGACCTCACTGTACCACTGTATCCTCGGACGTGTCGCATTCGCTAGGTTCATGGCAGTGCCGCACTACGCCTACCTGCATATGAAAATGCCAGGTCCTAATGGCGTCATCACAATCAACGGCAGCTTCGAGAGGTCCGATAGTTGCGACAGGGAGTTCAATAGAATTTCCCAGTCCTTCAGCATGCAGGAAGAGCTCGCAAAACTAAAGGAGTCGACAGACAACAATTTGCCTCCCCTGAGTCGGCCAAGTTCACCCGATCTATCCTTCGACTCATCGGTGCACACGAAGACAGTCCAGGTCCACCCATCGGATCCCGCCAAGACGGCCCTCATCGCCAACAACTTGAGTCCCGCATAGGAACTCGCGCTCGTCGAATTCCTCCGTGAGCACTGGGAAATCTTTGCCTGGTGTCCAGCGGACATGCCAGGAGTTCCCAGGGAATTCGTCGAGCACGCACTCAACGTCAACCCAGACGCAAGGCCAGTCAAACAAACAATTAGGCGACTGTCTGAGCCAAGAGCAAATGCAGTCGGAATGGAGATCAACAGACTCCTCGACGCCAAATTCATACGCGAGATCAAGGAAAGCACTTGGCTTACCAACACGGTACTAGTACCAAAAAAGGACACGGATATCTTACGGATGTGCGTGGACTTCACCTCTCTGAATAAGCATTGTCTGAAGGATCACTTCCCGCTGCCATGAATCGACTAGATCATCGACTCCACCGCGGGATGTGAGTGTCTCTACTTCCTTGACGCCTACTCAACCTACAATCAGATCTGAATGAAGGAGGAGGATCAAGAGAAAACGGCGTTTACAACGCCTTTCGGCGTGTTCTTCTATAACACAATGCCTTTTGGGCTAAAAAACGCAGGAGCCACCTACCAGCGGTGCATGCAGGCTTGCCTCAAGAACCAACTTGGTTGCAACATCCAAGTCTATGTCGACGACATCGTAATCAAGACCAAAGAGGAAGCTTCACTAATCAACGATTTACGCGAAACATTCGCCAACCTCGACCGCTACTGGATCAAGCTCAATTCGGACAAGTGCGCCTTCAGCGTACCATCTAGGCAACTACTCGGATACCTCATCTCCGCGAGGGGGATCGAGGAAAACCTGAAGAAAATAAAAGCCATACTGGCCATGGAGAAGCCAAAGAACATAAGAGGTGTCCAGCAACTAGCTCGGCGAATCGCGGCGCTCAGTCGATTCATCAGCCGAATGGGCGAAAAGGCACTGCCCTTCTACCAACTTCTCCGCAAAGCTGACAAGTTCGAGTGGACCAATGAGTGTACCTCGTCTAGGCCTATTGTCCACCTCGCTATTACTAGTGACCCCACGCGAAAGGGAACCATTGCTGCTATACATCTCCACCACCAACCAGGTGGTCAGCACAGTGCTCGTGGTAGAACGACCCGAGGAAAACAAGGTCCAATGGGTACAGTGCCTAGTCTACTACCTCAGCAAGGTACTCACGCCAACAAAGCAGTGGTACCCGCACTACCAGAAGCTGGCGTACGGCATCTTCATGATAGCCCGGCAACTGCGCCACTACTTCTAGGAACACCCAATCGTGGTAGTCAATGACGCCCCGCTTGGGCATATCCTCAACAATCCCGACGCCACTGGGCGAGTCGCGCTTTGGGGGATCGAACTGTCTCCACGAGACATCACATATGAAAAATGCGATGCAATCAAGTCGCCAGTTCTCCCTGACTTCCTCGTCCACTGGATGGAGAACCAGCTCCCTGAAAAACCAGATATGTCCTACCTCTGGAAAATGCACTTCGATGGATCCAAGCGAAAGGATGGAGCTGGCGCAGGCGTCATACTAACATCGCCCCAGGGAGACAAGCTAAAATATATTTTGCGAATGCAGTTCACCGCCTCCAACAATGAAGCTGAATACGAGGCCCTGCTGCACGGGATGAGGATGGCAAAAGCCTATGGCGCCAAGAGGCTCATAATATACGGCGACTCCAAGCTGGTCATCAACCAGACAATGCATGAGTGCGACGCACTAAACGACAATATGATCGCCTACTGCGACCTCTAAGACGCACTCGAAGGGGACTTCAACGGTTGCGAGCTGCGGCACATAGGCCGTGAAAGCAATGAAGAGGCGGACGCACTCGCCAACATTGGCTCTACTTGCGCCCCCATACCACCTGGGGTATTTCTCGAGCGCATCTACGGACGCGTCATTAAGCCAAAGGCCACAGAGAGGAAAACAAGCGCAGTAACGGACTCGGGAGCTGCGCCGCCCAATGAGCCAATAGCACTCGACGACTTGGAGCTTGACACAGGGCTCGAAGGACCGATGAGCGTCATGATAATCGAGCCATCTTGGACTCAACCGTACATCACATACCTTCTCAGCAAGAGGCTGCTGGACAATCCGACTGACGCACGACACATTGCGCGGCGATCCAAGGCATTCGTTGTTATCAACAGCGAACTATACAAGCGCAGCATCACAGGAGTACTTAAACGATGCGTCTCCAATGCCGATGGAAGAGCTGTTCTCCTCGACATCCATGAGGGGACTTGCGAGCACCACGCTGGTAGTCGAGACCTCGTCGCCAAAGCTCTATGAGCTGGATTCTACTAGCCTACGACCATGCGTGACGCCAAGGACATCATCTAAAAATGCAACGCTTGCCAGTGATTCGCGGACAAGCCACACACACCTGGCGCGGAGCTCTGGCCTTTCGCGCAATAGGGACTTGACATGGTCGGCAAGCTCCCAAATTCCTCACGAGGAGGCTACGTCTACCTCTTGGCCGCAGTCGACAAATTCACCAAGTGGATAGAAGCCATGCCGGTGACTAAACAGTCAGGATACAGCGCAGTCAAGTTCTTCGAGTCCATTGTCTATCGCTTTGGAGTACCACACAGCATCATCACGGACAACGGGACAAACTTCACATCCAAAGAGTTCCAAGAATTCTGCGAGAATCTAGGAATCAACATAAGCTACACCTCCGTAGCACATCCCCAGACCAATGGTCAGGTCGAAAAAGCCAACGGGCTCGTCTGCGGCGGCATTAAGAAGCGACTCCTTAGGCCACTCAAACAAGCCACAGGCTGCTGGCCAGACGAGTTGCAATCAGTACTCTGGAGCCTACGCACAACTCCAAACAGTGCCATGGGGTACACCCCGTCCTTCATGGTGCATGGTGCTAAAGCGGTGCTACCTGCAGAGGTACGATACAAAGCACCATGAATAGTCGCTTACATCAAGTAGGAGTCAACTCTTACACTCAAAGATTCCGTCGACCTCCTTGACGAGGCACGGGAAATCGCCACGGAAAGATCAACGATCTACCAACAGAACCTGCGCAACTACCACAGCAGAAGGCTACGCCCCAGATCCTTCGTTGTTGGGGGGATACACCCGGGTATGGTCACGCCGGGGTATAAAGGCCGAGTTAGCCGAGGTTCGGCAAGGCCAAAGCGGATGCTGGCCGGGTCACCTCAAGGCAGGCCGAATCACGGGGTAACCCGGACCAAGGGCGTTCGCCTAACTAAGTCTCAACCGACTCAAGGAGTAAGTCTGAAATGCCTGTTTTCCTTATATGCATGAACGGGTGTGGCCGGATCAACTATGATCCGGGTCATGTCTAGCTTCTAGGAGAAGGAAGGAATCTCGCTAGTCAAAAGAAGCCCTGGTACGCACTACCTGAGCGAAGCGAACAAGGGCAGGACCACCAGGGCGTGGCCGACAAGGGTGACGACGCCCATGTCGGCTGACGCGAGCGCCGTAGAGGCTCACGTAGCCTCTACCTGTGTGACGCGGGGGAAAAAGCACCCCGGTCGGCTTACTACTTTGGGAGGAGGCATATTCTTAGGAATATGCCTCCACGTATGCCCTAGGCAGAGACCTAGTTCCCTCTATATAAGGAGGGCTAGGATCTCAGTAGAAGAGGGTCCGCTATTCTGATTTGGCTAGGGTTTTAGGTGTGATCTATGTGTGAGAGTAAGAGAGCTCCTTCTTCCTCCTCTCGCCAATACAGCTCTAGGAGCACTTGTAATCTTTGAAGCAAAGCAAATACAAACTTCTGTGTGAAGAATCACTTCACTATCCCTCCTTGGATTCCCCTAGCGTGTATTAGTCCCCACCTTTAGCCTATCCATGGCATCTGCCATGACACCACCATGACAGTTGGCACCCACCGTGGGGCTAGCGGCGCTAGCAGGGGTCAAGATCCGGACGGGAAACTTCATCGGCACCGGCGAACGCATCATCTCCGGGCTTGTTCAGCGCTTTGGAGCGCTGGACTTCGTCAGCGACAACGCTTGCTGCTTCAGCACACGCCCACTTTCGCGCAACGGCCTCTTCGTCAAGCTCGGCGCGCACAAGGTCTACGTCGCTGTTGAGGTGTCGTGTGTTCATCCGCGTCACGTCGTCGAGGCAGGGGAGCCACCCCTCACCGTGGCTCGCGGGGCGCGTATCGCTCGCTCCCCGAACCTTGGAGAGGTGATGATGACTGCGCCTGGTGCAGGCGCGAGTAAGGATCCGGCACCAGATCCGGAGGTAACGCCTAAGGCACCTAGGAAAGGTAGAGGTCCTCCACTAGAGAGGCCAGAGAATGTGTTGAGGGAAGCGATGGATAGCTTAGCAAACCCTGTGGTACCAGCAGTAGATCCGGCTCAGGAGCAGGTCGAGCTAGAAGAAACTAGGCAAAAAATACTAGAGGGTGCAAAAAAGATAGCCGTGGCCCAGCAGTCGTTGAATATGACGCTGCGTGAGTACGCAGAGGCAAACAGAGTTGATGCTGTAAAAGTGAAGGGGAGAAATCTCATGAGCGAGATGAACAAAGAAGGTGATACTGGAATTGAGGAATCAGAAAACTGTTTGTCCGTGGGCCTGCCGAGGTATAGTACCCCGGCAAAGAACCTCAGAGCAGCGGATACAGCGGCATCCGAGTTAGAGGGTCTAACGGGTGAGGCTCGACAGAGACAACAAGATAGGGTTAACGAGCTGGTTCGGATCACGAACAGACAAAACAAAGAACTACTCAGAGCTAACCTGGAGAGAGTTGGAGCCTCAAAGATCGTCCATTCGGCGGTGGGTAACCCGGAGAAATCCGCTGGAGCCGCATCGTCTCCTCATGGTGGTCCAAGGAGAGAAGAGGTAGTAACCTCGGCCAGACAGAACAAACAGATCGTCCCGTATGACCCAACGCGGGCAGGGAAAGGAAAAGAAGCACACAAAAATGATGATCGACCGAGCGTGAGTCGAGGTGAAGCTGGCCGAGGTAATCGCGACCAAGGCAATGCCGTTCAAGGGAACGCCGTCAACGGCAATGCCGGACAGCGAAACTCGGTAGGAGCAGGACAACCGCAACAGCGGAATATACCAAGGAAAGAGCAAAGTGCTGGCTGAGGTATGCAACAGAAAGGTGCTCCACGAGAGCAAGACGGGTATAATTATGGAGATTCGGAAATGGCAAATGCGGGATACCCAAGACCGGACTATCATTGATAGGGTCAGGATTGGGAAGCAGGGATTTGATGCCGGATGATACCAGGTTGAAACTGGATCGACTGTATAGGTCGGAACAAATTGAATGTCAAGGTCCACCGGGTCCAGCGTGTTTTGGACCCCGGATCATGAAGGAGCCACCGGTACCCAACTTCCAGTTGCCTAGGGGCACAAAGACGTATGACGGCAGTACAAAGCCGGAGGATTGGTTGATAAATTATGCTACAGCTGTAAAAATTGCCACTGGCAACTTGAGATGGGATATACGATATGTACCCCAGATGTTGGAGGGGCCAGCAAGGGTATGGCTGAACAATTTGCCGCCCGCAAGCATCAACTGCTGGATAGATTTCGAGGAAATGTTCATCAACAATTTCTCGAGTACGTATCAGAGGCCAAATAGGCCGCAGACCCTAGCTATGTGCAAGCAAAGACCAAATGAGACAGATCGGGAGTTTCTAACCCGGTGGTGTACAGTGAGAAACTCGTGTGAGGGCGTGATAGAATCACAGGCCATAGCATGGTTTGCGCAAGGATGCAGATATGCAAGCGAGCTGTGGCAGAAGTTGCAAAGGAAAATGCCGACCACGTTGGCAGAGATGATCCGGATTGCTGATTCGTATGCTCTGGGTGATCCGACCCAACCTAGGCTCGTGTCAAACAAGTCAAACGATGAGTACTACCAGAGAGATGGAGCCGGGTCATCCCGGAGGAATGACTACAGAGGGAAAAGGAGAGATGATAGACCGGATCATCGATACGGTTCGCACCAAGTTGCAGCTGTGAATCAAGATCAACACGGAGCAGGGGGCAGTCAACGCTAAAAAAAATGGAGGGCAGTGGACTCCGAGAAACGATGGCAAGAAAACTTGGACGCCAGAGCAAAAGAAACAGTGGCAAGAAAAGAAGGACCGTCCGAGGTATACTTACGAGTCGATGTTGGACCAGCCGTGTAAGTTTCACACGCCCAATCCGAGTAACCCAGCCGGTCATACGACGAGGCAATGCGAGTGGATGCACAAGATTGAACAAGGTGGTTTGGGGAATGCTCAGGCACCCCGGAATGATCAGCCTCGGTAGGAGTTACCCCGGCAGCAATTGCTCTCCGGAGCGAACACGTAACAGCTAATGTTGCCTCCCCCTCCGCCGAGGTATGATAACAATGAGAGAAGGGACGTGGTGCATCAAGTGGAAAATCAGCACCAGCCGGATAGAGATACCCCGGAAATGAGGGGAGAAATGAGTATAGAGAGCATCATCAAAGCTATTGTGTGTTCACCACTGAGGAAACGGATAGAAAGAGCTTGCAGCGCCGACATATGGAGGTGAATGCAGTGATGCCTGTAGTGACTAGGTATATGCCTTGGTCTGACCAAGAAATCACCTAGAGCATCAAGGACCATCCCAAGCTTATGCCGAGCCCTGGTTCCTATGCATTGGTGCTAGATCTGACATTCATTGGGCCTAGCATTAATGTAAGTTTCTCAAAGGTACTGATCGACAATTGCAGTAGCATTAACATCATGTATGCGGACACAATGCGCAAGTTGGGTATCTCGGAGAACATGCTACAGGCCACAAGGACAACTTTCCATGGTATTGTGCCCGACATTTCATGCGAGCCCATAGGCAAGGTCCAGGTTGACGTGTTGTTTGGCACGAGGGATAACTGCCGAACCGAAAATTTGGAGTTCGAGGTGGTGAACTTAGAAAGTGCGTACCACGCGTTACTCGGAAGGCCAGCGCTGAACAAGTTCATGGCAAGCTGTCATATTAGTTACTTGAAGATGAAGTTACCCGGACCAAACGGGGTGATTACCATTGCTGGGAATTTCCGACGTTCCATGGAGTGTGCGTCGGCCGGGTCAAACTTAGCCGAGTCACTTGTGATTGCGCAGGAAAAAAGGAAAATTCAAGAGGTGGCGGCATTGGCTCAGTCCGCGCAGCAGTATATGTCGGCGCTGAGTAACCCGCATGGAAGTGTCTCCTTCCAGGCCACGAAGTTACCAAGAAGGTCCCTGTTGATGACATGTTCCCAGAGCGCACCGTAACAATTGGTGCTGAGTTAAGTGATAAATAGGAAAGCGAGCTCGTTAGCTTCCTCCGTGAGAATCAAGACATTTTTGCTTGGTCCACACAGGACTTGCAAGGTGTTCCGAGGGAGTTGGCCGAGCACTCTTTGAATGTGAGACCCAGAGCTAAGCTGGCGAAGCAACCTCTCCGCCGCTTCGCCGAAGATAGGAGAAAAGTCATCGGGGATGAGATAGCTCGGTTGCTAGCTGTAGGTTTTATCATGGAAGTTCTTTACCCGGATTGGCTATCTAATCCGGTACTGGTGGAGAAGAAGAAGGATGATCCGAACGTGGCAGTGGTTTGGCGAATGTGTATCGATTACACGAACCTGAACAAGGCGTGTCCAAAAGATACATTTCCGCTGCCAAGAATAGACCAGGTCATAGACTCAACTGCTGGATGTGAATTGTTGTCATTCATTGATGCATATTCTGGTTTCCATCAGATACCTCTGAATCCAGATGATCAAATAAAGACTGCGTTTATTACCCCGTATGGGGCTTATTGCTATCGCACCATGCCGTTTGGTTTACGTAATGCAGGTGCAACGTACCAAAGATATATGCAAAAATGTTTGCACGACCAAATTGGTCAAAATGTACAAGTGTACCTGGATGATGTGGTTATCAAGACCAAGGAAAGCAAAATGCTCCTTGACGATATCAGGCAAACGTTTGCGAACCTAAGGAGGTTCCGGATGAAACTTAACCCGGAAAAATGCACCTTTGGTGTCCCGGCTGGGAAATTGCTCGGTTTTCTTGTTTCCAGCCACGGTATCGAGGTTAATCCAACCAAAATCCGGGCCATCGAACGAATGGAACTGCTGAAGTGTCTTAACGATGTCCAGAAGTTCACAGGTTGCCTGGCCTTGTTAAGTCGGTTTGTATGTTGGTTGGGAGAAAAGGCATTGCCTCTTTACCAACTCATGAAAAAGTCGGATAAGTTCGTTTGGACACCACAGGATGATGAAGCCTTTGCCCACTTGAAGAAGATGTTAGCCACTGCACCAGTGTTAGCGTCACCACTATCAAAGGAGCCAATGTTGCTCTATATAGCCGCAACCAACCGAGTTGTAAGTGCAGTGATAGTGGTGGAGCGCGACGAGGAAGGTAAGTCGGTGCAAAGGCCAGTGTATTACTTGAGCGAGGTGTTGTTAGCCTCGAAGTAGAACTATCCACACTATCAAAAGGTGGTATATGGCGTGTACATGGCCGCTAAGAAGCTGAAGCACTACTTTGAGGAGCATCCCATCAGGATCATATGTGAGGCCCCCATATCCGAGATAATGAGTAACAAGGATGCGAGTGGCAGAATTGCAAAATGGGCAATTGAGCTAGCTCCTTATGCGCCGCAATATGACAGAAGAGAAGCCATCAAATCTCAAGCTATGGCGGACTTTTTCGTGGATTGGGCTGAGGAGAAATACGAACCGCCACTCCCAGATCTGAACTATTGGCAAATGCACTTTGACGGGTCAAAAACCAAAACCAGGCTAGGTGCCGGAGTTGTACTTACTTCGCCAAAGAAGGACCAGTTGAAATACATGTTGCAGATCCATTTCGCGGCATCAAATAATGTCGCTGAGTATGAAGCACTTGTGCACGGGCTCAAGGTAGCAAAAGAGATTGGGATACGTCGGATCATATGCTTTGGTGACTCGGATTTGGTGGTGCAGCAAGTGTCGGGACTATGGGACGCCCTTGAGCCAAACATGGCACTGTATAGATTTAATGTGCAGAAGATATCTGGTTACTTTGAGGGATGCGAATTTCACCATGTACCCCGGGTGGAAATGAGGCTGCCGACATGCTGTCAAAGCTCGGGTCAACCCGACAGGCAATTCCACCGGGTGTAGCATTAGAGCACCTCAGGAAACCATCCATCAGGCCCTCCCCAGAAACCGACTCAATCTATGTCCCAGAGGACACGGAATCCGGAGCTGTGCCCATGGATATTGACATAGGAAGTGGTGCGCGAAACCCGGGGACTGCTTCAGTGAACCCGGGGACTGCTTCGCAAGACCCGGGGACTGCTCAACATGATCCGGTTGAAGTTCTGCCGGTGGATCAGATGGAGATTGATGAGGATATGTTCCCTGTGCGAGCAATACCAGCTTGGGCACTACCTATATTTCAATTCCTAAAAGATGGAATGTTACCCACTGAGGAAGTGCTGTCTAGGCAAACACAGAGGAGGGCAAAGGCGTACACGATCATCAATTCCGAACTATACAAAAGAAGTGTGACCAATGTCCTCCAGCGATGTGTTGACCCGAAAGAAGGGCTTGAAATCCTCCGAGATATACACCAAGGGGAATGCGGGCATCATGCCTCATCCCGGGCCTTGGTAGCAAAAGCTTTTCGGCACGGATCCTACTGGCCAAGTGCCTTAGAGCAAGCAGAAGATCTGGTGAGAAAATGTAATGGTTATTAGAGGTACGCTACCAAGACACATATGCCAATGTCGGAACTCAAAATCATACCAATTACTTGGCCATTTGCCGTATGGTGCTTGGATATGGTCGGCCCGTTCAAACAAGTGAGGGGAAATATGAATCACATTTTGGTAATGGTGGATAAGTTTACGAAGTGGATTGAAGTAAAGCCTATAAGAAAATGTGATGGAGCTACGGCCGTAACGTTTCTCAAGGATATCATCTTGAGGTACGGTTATCCTCATAGTATCATAACTCATAATGGCACAAATTTTGCGGAAGGAGCATTTTCGCGTTTCTGCCGGGATAAGATGATCCGGCTGGACGTAGCCTCGGTAGCCCACCCCGCATCAAACCAACAAGTGGAAAGATCCAACGGTTTAGTATTATCCGGGATAAAACCCCGGCTCATGGAGCCGCTGCAAAGATCAGCGGGGTGCTAGATAGAAGAACTACCAGCGGTACTGTGGAGTTTAAGAACAACTCTGAATCGATCAACAGGCTATACGTCGTTTTTCTAGTATATGGGGCAGAAGCTGTATTACCAGCCGACATAGAGCATGATTCGCCTAGGGTCACCCAATACACAGAAGCCGAAGTCCAAGAAGCCAGGCAAAATGATGTTGATCTGCTGGAAGAAGCGAGAGAACTGGCACTGTCCAGATCCGCCATATATCAGCAAAATCTCCGACGCTATCATAGCCGGAAAGTAAGCCCCCGAGTCTTTCGAGAAGGCGATCTGGTGCTCCGGTTGATACAATGTACGGCTGGCATGCATAAATTATCCCCCCATGGGAAGGGCCGTTCATCATGAGCAAGGCATTGCACAATGATTCTTATTATCTTATAGATGCAAAGCCACAGGAGAAGAACAAGGCGGACAGGTCCGGCGAGGAATCTAAACGTCCATGGAATGTAGCTCTCCTTCGTCCTTTCTACACTTAGCGAAGAAGTGTATGTATCCGAGTCTTCTCATGTGTCGGTATGTATGCCGGCAATGGGCTTATCAATGAAATGTTGGCACCTCGAGCAGTAACTCGGGGACTGCCTTAATAATATTTGTTGTCTTTTGTGCGTTAGCTAGAATAAGTTGTTCTACTTAACTCGGATTAGTAATGTGTGAGCACCAAGAACCCAACTCTTCGACTTGCTGCTGTCCAACAAGAATTGGCTTCATGGCAAGCAAGAGAACTAGTTTGGAATTGCGTAGCACATGAAAAACGACTAAGGAAAAGAATTTATTCGAGCTGACGTTTGTTTTTCGGACTAACCTTGTATTTATTTTCAAGTTATTATGTTGTTTTATTTTTGAGTTAAGTCTAAAAGTTTCCCAGTATTGTTAAGACAATTTTTGAAGCTCGGATTCGTCAGTCGTAAAACCGAATCAAGGTAGACACGAGCCGAGCCAAAAGATTGGACGAACAAGAAAAAGAAACTTGGGGACTACGCCCAAGTTAATCCGGCATAAGAACTTAGTACCAAAATATCACATGTTTATGGGATACAACTCCACCCGGCATACCGGGGATCTGATAAATTTTCAAGTTTTTTTGCTCAAGGAGCAGCAGAGGAGGAAGTTCGGCATCATCTTCGTCGTCTTCGATATCTGAGGCATCATCTTCTTCATCATCGTCCGAGCCATCTTCATCGTGCTCAACCTCTTCGTCCCTAGCGGCTTCCAGGAAGCTCAGTCCCTCAGCCCATTCATGAATGGGAGCATACTCGATGAAGCTATGGGCGCAAGCCTGGCGCCGAGCTACCCACTCCGGGTCATTGGTCCATCTGGATCCTGTGCGCAGGCGGGTCAGGAGGTTGAGATCGATCTTCTCATACCACGTGAGTATGTGGTGAAGAATGGTATCAGCTGCGGCACGTCCAGCGGACTCTCTCCAGAGGTCGAGCTGGGTCTCGATTTCCATTAGCTTCTCAACAAGGATTGCGGTGGTCTCCGGAGTATCTTCTCCGGGCCAGAACGTGTTGAAGATGCGAACTGCAATGTCGAGGATGTCCTTGCCATAATTCTTGATGAGCTCCACGCGAGATGACAAGCTGACCAACAGGTCCTCCATGTCATAGGGAATCTCTTCACCGTCAGGAGTGGCAGGAGTACCCCTTTCTCAGCGGAATTCTGCAACTGCTGCGCTCGCACTAGCAGTGCTCTCTGGAAATTTGCGTGGAAACAAGACAAAGGAAGAAGATAAAGAAAATACATATGAAGTAACCCGGAGAAGTAGGTCGGATAAGGGAAAGGAACTTACGTGATATATGGCTGAGGATCCGGGTCAACTCCCTGGTGCAGTCATCACGTCTCTTCCGAAGCTGCTCAAGCTCAGCATTCGCTGACCCAAGCTGGATGTCAGATTCCTTGAGTAGATCCTAGTCCTTGGTGATCTGCAGATTGAGGCGCTCGCGCTCTTCTGTGTAATCCTGGCCAACCTTTTTGAGCTCGGATTGGTGCTGGACCTTCATCTTCTCCATCTCAGCCGTGAGCCTGGCGATCTCATCGTCCCTGGTCCGGAGGAGGGCGAGCTCATCATCTTTCTTCTTAAGCTCGGCTTGGTGCTGCCCTGCTTGTTCGAGGAAATGCAGCATCATATCAGGCAGGGGCAAACTATCTTCAAGCGATGCTGAAATAGTGTGTTGACCCGGCAGAGCCGAGGTATGAATGTTTTCCGAGCCAAGGAGAGAAGGAAATGGAAAGCACTGCAAGGTCGGACAAAAATGACTTACCCTTGATCTCCTCCAGATTCTTCCGCATAATCGTGTTCTCAGCCTCCACCCCAGCTGCGAAAACCGAATGATGAGATTAGTTCGACAGAGGAAGATGAAGAAAAACGAAGAAGCGCTAAGGAAGAAATTTACCCCTTTTCTCGTATTCCGCGAGAAGTGTAGCTTGCTTTGCGCGTAGCATCTTGTGGGTATCCAGCAGACGTTGGAATTTAGCACTCCGGCAATTGGTGGTCACCTGAAAGGAGTATAGAAACATAAATTAGCTTGGTGCATATTCGAAGTGTACAAAAATCCGGGCCAACTGGAACTTAGCCCGACTCTAGGTGTGTGCATATTCGAAGTGTACAAAAATCAGGGCCAAGTGGAACTTAACCCGGCTCTAGGTGCGTGCATGTTCGAAGTGTACAAAACTCCAGGCCAAGTGGAACTTAACCCGGCTCTAGGTGTGTGCATGTTCGAAGTGTACAAAAATCAGGGCCAAGTGGAACTTAACCCGACTCTAGGTGTGTGCATGTTCGAAGTGTACAAAAATCCAGGCCGAGTGGAACTTAACCCGGCTCTAGGTGTGTGCATGTTCGAAGTGTACAAAAATCTGGGCCAAGTGGAACTTAACCCGGCTCTAGGTGTGTGCATGTTCGAAGTATACAAGATCCGGGCCAAGTGGAACTTAACACGGCTCTAGGTGTGTGCATATTCAAAGTTCTCATGGAGCTACGTTAGTTTTCTAAAGAGCATCCGGCCGAGTAACAAGTTACTCCCCCAGAGGCTCGGGGACTAATGGTTATTATCTACAACATATAAAGGGAGGCAACCTACCTCCATCATCCGCCCCGCGAGGTTGATTGCCTTAGTGGCTGTGTTCATTTGGGCAGCAAATTCGGCGGGGCCAAACTTCTCCGGGAGATCATCGTCATGGACGAACTCAGCTTTGTTCCAGTTGTTGACAAACTCAATCAACATCGGAGGATACCGCTCGCCTGTGGGCATATGGGGCGCCACCAAGCCCTTCGCGTGCGCCTCTTTCCTCTCAACCAAGGGAAGGGCCGGGCTAGTATGCAGAACCATCTGTTGTGCATCGGTTGGCCCGGCAGGGGCGTCCTTCGTTGCTGGAACCTTCTTGGGAAGCATTGATGAGAGGGTACGCTGCCCAGCCTCGACGAATGATGATTTGGTAGCATCGGGAGAATTTTTGCCCTTTGCTTGCTGAGAAGAGGAAGTAGTTGCAGCGGATTTTCCCTTAGGAGCTGCCGAGATAGTTCCTCGCCGAGGTTGAGAAGACTCGGACGAGGCGGAGGAGCTTGGCCCTGGTGTTCTTGTTGCTGGACTTGGTGTAGCTGCTGATTTTCTTGCTACCGGGCTCGGTGCTGGTGCCGGAACTGGTGCTGGTACTGGTTTGGTTACTGGTGCTGGAGCTGGTGCTGGTGCCGAGGTAGCTTCGGTGGCTGCTGGTTGCGACGCAGCCGAAGTGGTGGATGTCGTCGCCTCGGCTAGGCTGGTCTCCCCTGCTCCAAGGTTATCCTCCTCTTGACGAGGTGGAACAGAACCCGAAGCAGCCGCAGAACCCTCAGGAATAGGGCTCAGCGGGCGTGACTCGTCGTCACGAGGAGAAGAAGGGCTAGGCCAGAGCGGCGAAGAGATGCTAGATCCACTCTGAGGGACCTCCACCGTAGCCCTGCCAAATCAAATAATGTCAGAAGAGAAATTACAACAATGCAAGGAAGATCAAGTTGCAGAAGGAAAAATGACTTACGCATCCGAGGTTTGGGGCTCCTTGGGTTTCCGAGCCCTTCGTGCTGGGGCCTTGCCTATTGGCTTGGAGGCAGTTTTGTCTCCGGACATCTTTCGCCTTTTGGCGGGCTGAGAAGGTCCGGAGGAAGAACTTGGTGCCGCTCCACGCTTCTTCTTCGGCGCTACCAGAACAGGTTCACCCATAGCAAGGGGAGGGTCCTCGTGGATATGCCCACCGGGATTAGCTGATGCCGGAAATGCAAAAGAAAGGGGGACAGCATCAACAGGTTCAATCAGCTCGACATCCGAGTCATCTTCATCATCAGGCTAATCTCTAATAGAAGAGGATTTACCCGTGGGTCACTTTGTAGCGTCGGTCATCGGGAGGAACATCTCCTGGTCCGGCTCTTCCTCATCCGGGGTCTCCTGGTCCGGCGCCCACTTATGGGTCGGATCTGTGCCGTCCTCAAGGGTCTGCTGAAGGAATTGCTGAAAAAAGGAACGAACAACAGAGTCAAAAATGCCACAATAACCGACATATAATTAGTCCGGAGTAAGTTTGCACCACGAAGCTTACCGCAGGAGGAAGCCTGTCACGGCAATAATGCTCAATTCCCAAAGTCCACTCAGAGGAGAAGTCCTTGTGGGTGGTGAAGAGAGCCTTAAACCGGCGATATATCTCCATGTTGCTGAACTCGAAGGATGAGGTCCGGTTGGGGTCGCGGCCGAAGCTCATGTGGCACACCTTGTGGGTGCGCTTCTGGAGGGGGGAAATCCGGTTGCGCACGAACGTGATCATAGCATCCTCGTTGTGCAACCCCAGCTTCTTCAGCTCCGCGAACCTCTTGTTGACCTGGTTGGCCAAGGCCGTGGGCTTCTTGTGGACGACATCCCACAGATCCGGGTTAGGTGGACCCGGAGTATAGGGGAGCAGCTGGATTAAGTCTTCAGTGCCGGTATTCCAGACGTAAAAGAAAGTCCAGGCCCACCCTTTGCAAGACTCTAGCCCAGTGACCCGGGGGAAAACGGAAAACCTCCGGGGTGTGATGGAAGCAGCTCCGAATTGAGTGAGCTGCTTGTCCTCCGGATCGAGTTGGATGTTTGGGATGACGTTACGACGAAGGCCGAAAAACCGTATCCATTGCTCCTTCGTGGGCCACAATCCGGCATAGCCTTCGATTGTAGAAGCAAAGGCGGAAAGAGAAGTGATGGCGTTGGCAGGAAGGTGGTGCGGCTGGAGTTGGTAGGTGTTAAGACAATCCCGAAAAAGTCGCTGACCGGCAAACCGAACCCCCGCTGGAAGTGGGACAAGAACACGACGTACTCACCCGGATTGGGTGAGGGGGCCAGTTCGGCGGAGGCAAGACGGGTGGCGACGCCGGCGGGGATGCGTATGGTGTGGTAGAGACAATCCGGGTCGTCTTGGCAGACCCAGGACCCGGCCCACGCACCACGGTCCGCCGCCGCGGAGTCCTCCTCCATCTCTTGCTCGGCGATGACGAGCTCCTCCTCCGTCATCTGGTCTTCGCTGCCCTCGCTAGCACTAGCGGCGGCGGGGGGCAGAGGCCTAGATTGGCAACGACCCGTGGCGAGGGAGTTGCGTTGCAGTGGCGGCGACGCGGAGGTGCGGGGAAGCAGTGCGGCGGCGATGCTGCAATAGAGAAGTACTGGCGCCAGCGTTGTTGCGGGGAAGAAGAAGAAGAAGAAGAAGAAGAGTAAGGGGTAGAGGGGTGCGGAAGGGGAAAAAATCCTAAGGAGTGCGCCCCTCCCCTATTTAACCTCTTCCACGAGGGGAAAGTGGGATCGGGTCCTGCAGGCGCGCCACACGATGTGGCCGTGTATTACCCGCGTCAACCAATCAGCACGAAGCCACACAGAAGGCCACATAACGAAACTGATCCCATGAAGTGACGCGTGGATGCGGTAAACGAGGAGGCAGGCGTGACGTGACCCGCGCACAGTGATAACTGACAATCACTGCGGCGGTTACTGTGCTGGCCCTTAAAATAAGACAACATAATGATTAGCCTCCACATGGGTTGGCGTACGAGAGAAGGAAACAAGACCCGTATGGAACCGTGGTAACCCGGCCAGCAAGTGAAAACTTGGAATGTGCAGAGGGAAAGTAAAACCATGGGGTCCGAGTTAGAGTGGTAACCTAGCCGGCAAGTGAAAACTTGGAATGTGCGAAGGGAACGTAAATCCATATAATCCGAGATAAAGAATTGAACCTGATGTGGCCTTAGCGGCCAAGGCAGCTAAGACCGCACCAGCTTCGGGGACTAATGTTGGGGGGATACCCCCGGGTATGGTCACGCCGGGGTATAAAGGCCGAGTTAGCCGAGGTTCGGCAAGGATAAAGCGGATGCTGGTCGGGTCACCTCAAGGCAGGCCGAATCACGGGGTAACCCGGGCGGGGGGGCGTTCACCTAACTAAGTCTCAACCGACTCAAGGAGTAAGTCGGAAATGCCTGTTTTACTTATATGCAGGAACGGGTGTGGCCGGATCAACTATGATCCGGGTCACGTCTAGCTTCTAGGAGAAGGAAGGAATCTTGCTGGTCAAAAGAAGCCCCGGTACGCACTACCTGAGCGAAGCAAACAAGGGCAGGACCACCGGGGCGTGGCCAACAAGGGTGACGACGCCCATGTCGGCTGACGCGGGCGCCGCAGAGGCTCACGTAGCCTCTGCCTGTGTGACGCGTGGGAAAAAGCACCCCGGTCGGCTTACTACTTTGGGAGGAGGCATATTCTTAGGAATATGCCTCCACGTATGCCCTAGGCAGAGACCTAGTTCCCTCTATATAAGGAGGGCTAGGATCTCAGTAGAAGAGGGTCCGCTATTCTGATTTGGCTAGGGTTTTAGGTGTGATCTGTGGGTGAGAGTAAGAGAGCTCCTTCTTCCTCCTCTCGCCAATATAGCTCTAGGAGCACTTGTAATCTTTGAAGCAAAGCAAATACAAACTTTTGTGTGAAGAATCACTTCACTATCCCTGCCTGGATTCCCCTAGCGTGTATTAGTCCCCACCTTTAGCCTATCCATGGCATCTGCCGTGACACCACCACGACATTCGTCGAAGGAGACCTGGTCCTACGACTGAAATAGCAAGGGCATGTCAACCTCGAGTCCCCCTGGGAGGGACCATACATGATTATAGAAGTAATCCCAGGTGGTGCCTATCGCCTTAAAGATTTCGAGACAGGAGTCGCATACTCGAATCCCTAGAACGTCGCGCAGCTGCGACGCTTCTACCCTTAGTCGTTTTTTATTTTTACATTGCAAATAAGGCTACTCAGCCAAGGCTACTTAGCCACACATTGTACCCCGTACTATCCTGAGAATAAATAAAGCTAAGTGCCCCAAAACTCTGTTTCCTTTTTCTTGCAAATTATCCACTCAGGGGCTGCGCCACCCTATACACATCTGTTTCTACGAACAAATGCGATATCCTGAGTAGCGGACGTACTAATCGAACTCTTGAGAAAAACCAACCCATTTGCAACGCACCTGACAGGTTGGCAAGGTGCTGAGATAACTTCAAGTCAGGCTAACGAAAAGGAATCGCATAGTGCAACACACTCGCAAAACATATGAGTTAACAAACTCTTTATATACATCAATACCAATCACTTATACACATTGTATATATATGAACTTTACAACCCTGGTGTAACTATGTGCAGGATAACAACTATACTACAGCTGCAACAAAGGAACGTTTGTCTGCTCCTCGAAGAAGTCGACAATATCCTCTACTGAACGATCCACCGCCTGGTAGTGAGGAACCATGTTCCAGGTCGAACCTGCTGGCGGCACTGGCGGTCCGGCAGCAATATCTACAACATCCACATCAGGCCTGTGTAGTCGCACCAGCGATAGAGCAGCCTTGGCACTAGCCACTAATTGTTGCCATACACACTCGCGGACTGCACTCAAGTCTTGAAATTTAGAAAGAAGAGCCATCAGGCTCGATGGAATGACGTCTAGCGATAACATCGTCTGATAAATATTCCTCAAGCACGATTGCGACTTCTTCAGGAAGTGGAGCACTCGCGAAGCACGATCCTACAGGGTCGCAAGTGTGATCGCACGATCATGATCCACCCAGAAATAGCCACTCGCCTGAAGCTGCTCTTGAGTCAAATCATTCATACGAATGGCAATCCTATCCTTCTTGTCTTGCGGATGGCGTACACTGACAACTACATCAAGCAAAAGGCAAAAGTATGAAAGAAATGAACTACTACGAGTGGCTACAAGAAAATACTGGGAAGCAGAAAGCTAACACTTGAATTGGTCGCCCAACTGCGTCACCTCCCCTAGCAGATATTGCTCTCGGGCAGTGGCCTTTTCCGCCCTCGACTTCCATACATCTGCATTACCACGGAGCACAGGCAGTTCGCGCTCCAACTGCTTCACGCAGTCATGGAGTCGCGAGAGTAGAGACAGCTCATCCACCCTTGAGTGCGACTGCGTTAAAGTATCATCAGGGGATGGCATATTCCGAGTTTCACTTGAAGGACCACTCGATGTGCCCTATCATAAACCAAGCATGAGATAATAAGAAGACTAAAGCAATACATGAACAAAAGACTCGAGTGCATTCAAGCATAATAGTGTATCAACAAATACACTCGCCAACGGCATGTTCCAGACAAAATATAGGCTATTAATTATTACAGATATGACTACTGAGGAGTAACTGGCTTCTTTGACTTAGACTTTGGTTTGGGGGGCCTCATCAAGTCTGTGGCAATATCAGCCGCACAGACTTCCCGCTGGCCCCCGATGCCGCAGCCTTTGCCACCTTCTTGGCTCGCTAGTTCCTCAGAGTACTTTGCAACTGTGTTGATTAGCTACAGCCCGTACTTGCCACAGGCAGTTGCGAAAGGAGCAAAGACTACCTGGTGGCCATCCGCGCTGACAGGCATTGCCTTGGAGATCGCAGCAGGATCAGCCTCGACTCCATGGGCTTGAACCATCGCGAGTGACATTGAAGCGCCAGCCGCACGGAGTGAGTTCTTGAAGCCTGCAAGAATGCCTCCAGCAAGGGACTCCACCAGATCATCTACAATTTCGATCAACTCAGCCTTGGGCGCCAGCTCCTCATGGAGGCGACTGAGCACGCCCTTGGCCTTCGCGAGCGTCCCTTGGATGGCAGCACTGTGATCTTCGACTGCCGAAACGGCACCTGCTAAGGCATCATCACGACGGAGTGCATGGGCGTCGAAGCTCTGACCGCTGGTATCTACACAAGAATCAAGCATTGGCACAAAAGTCAGCGCAACAACAAATTCGAAAAGAGGGACATGGTGAAAATCCAGGCAAGGGAATACCTGAGAGAGCCTTGGCAATCGAGAAAAGTTATTCTTTGAACAACTTCTCCCTAGCTACGATGGAGGCGCGCATATCCTCTTCACGTTTTTGCGACTCGTCACGTGTTGCGATTGCCTCAACGCGACTCTTCACAGCCGTGGCGAGCGCCTTTTCCAGGGAAGCGGCATCGCGAAGAAGTGCATTATGCTTAGCTGTGACACAAACAAAGGCAGACCGTCAGTCGAATATATCACAAATATGACGAAGAAGAAGCGCAAAACACTCACATTCAACCACGCGATGGCGATTGTCTAGCATTGCATGCTGGCGACCCATCGCAAGCAGCTGCTCCACAAGGCAAGCGGCTTCCTTCACAATGAGCTGCGACGGGAAGTAAAGGATCAGCAGATGGTTTGGATGATAAAATTCGACTACAAAAATCAGAAGAAGCAACACTACACATACATGATCCTCTAGTGACTCCGAAGTCGATTGACGCACAGTCGTCCGGATAACCATCTGATGCTCCACCTCGTGGGGAGAACTTGATGAATTATGCTCGGAGTGGGCCGCCAATGGAGGAGAAGGAGTGCGCTCAGCCACTTTCTTGGCCTTGGAGGTCGCGACTCCAGATTCCTTCAAAAATTGGACATCGCTAGAAGATGACGACGTCGGCTGACTGCAGAGAAAAACCAACATCAAGAGAATGCAACTCCAAAGAAGAACCAAAAAGAAGACTCGTATACTTACCAATCAAACTTGTCAAAATCGAAGGTCTGATCCCCCGACTCCGACGACGACTCCTTCGGCAGCCGCATCTTCTTGCGGGAAGACAGCACCACAGCGCTCACAGGAACGGCAGGTATTGGTGACTCTGCACCAATCGCCATGCCTTCCAGAGTCGAAGGAGATGAGGCATCTGAATCCTTGCTGCACGAATGCTTGCGAGTGTCTGGACCACTCAACTCGGGGGCTTCCTCCTTCCCCTCAGATGGGACGGTCGATTCCGACTCGTCCTCTTCCAAGGCTTCACATGGGATAACCCCCTCAGGAAGAGGGGGCATACAGGGTGACACCCTCCAATCCTGCATAGAAAAAACAAGTTAGCACAAGTCAAGAAACGAGAAGCATTCGACAAACAAAGCTACTTCGTAGCACAATCGTACCTCAGGAGGAGGATTAGCAGCATCGAATGGAGGTATGATGGTTCACTGGGGAGCACATCCTTGGCGGTGTACTTGGTGACCAGTCACACCCTTTTATATACCTCACTCACGGAAATGCCATCGGCAGATGCGCGAGTGACATCGTCCGCGCGAGCCCACTGGAACATTGGGTGGACTCCGGCCTGCAGGGGCTAGACGTGGCGACGCAGCCACGTGTGAATGAGGGTGCAACCTCCCTCTTCTTTACCATGCGATCCTCGAGGTCGCATACGCGCTTGTACAACACATCTGTCTCCGCGGACTCGCCGGGCATCACTACGTTCTTCCAGGAGCGCCTCCTCTTGCACGGCGTCGCGGGATCGAAGGGCGCGAGTCCGTAGTGGTCTCCGTCAGTCTTCTAGTCACGAACATAGAACCACTTGTCCCTCCACCCTTGGACAGACGCCATGAGTTTGATGTCGAAGTACGTGACGGAGGAGTCGACGTGGATATCGCAGCCGCCTACATCGTAGACTACGGAGCCAGACATCGACTGGCGCTTCATCTTGAAGATACGTTTGAAGAGACTAAAGTGTGGCTCGATTCCGAGCCAGCACTCGCAAAGAGTAATGTAGCAAGCTACATGGAGGATGGAGTCGGGGGACAGTTGGTGCACCTGGAGCCCATAGAAACAAAGAAGGCCCCTGAAGAAAGGATGCTGGGACAGCGAGAGACTACGGATGATGAACGCTAGGAACATGACCCGGAAACCGGCAGGAGGACAAGGGGTTACCTCACCGCCGGGGACTCACGAATCAGCAACCGCGGAAGATAGAACGCCGTCTTGGCGCAGAAGACGAAGCTCCGAAGACTTGATAGTGGAAGCGCGCCACGCGCCATTGGTGACGCGAGTGCCCGCGCCCTTCTTCTTCCCGGCGACAGCGGCACTGGTGCATGTAGCGGCGGAGCTGCCCTTCTTCTTGGCAGCAACAGTGGCGGCCGCGGATTCAGCTGTGGCACCTCCCTTCTTCTTCCCCATCCTACGGGGGCGATGCAACTGGAGGAAGTAACTAGGGAATACGCGGAGTTGGTCAAGTGCCACGAGAAAGATGAACTCTAGGAAGCAGAGGAGACGTAGCAATGGTGACGGAGGCAAAGGCAGAGAAAAGAGCAGATGGGAAAAATTACCGTCGCAGCACTGCTACTTAACCCGCCGGAAGATGTAATCCAACGGCCAGCAAAAACCCTATCAGACGCGTGGCGTTCATCGTGATCGACACATGGAGGACCCGAAGCGCGAACCGTCCCCCACTACCCCCATTACCGGCGAAAATCGAGGAGGCGCAGTTAAAACAAAGATTACACACGCCCGGTCAAGTCAGAGTCAGAAAATGGGACCCACCGCTTGTCACGTCCCGTCAAAGCCTCTCACGCGGGCATCTGAGGTCATCACATCATCAGCACTGACGTCATCCAAATTGAGAAGCAGAAGACTTCGACTACTTTAGTCCTTGCTCGAATCTTCAACTCCACTAAGCACTCGGGGGCTACTCCCATAGGGAGCGCTAGTCACGCACCCTAAGATTTTTCTTTTCTCTTCTACAGGAACATGGAAATTTAAAGCATACCCAATCACTCGAATCCGCGATTCGATTATGGACATGGGTTACTCCCATAGGCAGCGCTGGAAACAAATTCGACTGAAACAAGCAAACAAAAGATGATAGTAGTCGCAAAAGTCCTTTAGTCCCTGCCTGAGTCTTCGACTCAACCAGGCACTCGGGGGCTACTCCCATAGGGAGCACTGGTCGCGCACCCTATGATTATTTGTACATCGTACTATATGTCAATAACATCCACACTCAAAACTTATGGCGACACCGCCTCATATATTTTTCCCTACAAAGAGACTACATCTCCTGGGTCACCCGAATCATCTCCGCGATGACAAAATTCGGATGCCGCGCTTGCAGCGTGAAGATAAGACTTGAATAAGGCCTGACAACGCATTTGTTGTGCACTCCTAGAAATATATCCGTGCCTACAGGTATGATGAACATGCCTTGATGGACGCGTCGAGTGCTCACACCCATATACTCGAATTCGACTCCTGTAAGACCTCCGCGGCTTGAGTCGAATTACGCCAGCACTTTTCCGAATTCGAGTCCGGGGACTCGAGTTCGAGTAGATTGCGTTGTTTTACCCTAAGGTAGTTAACTGATACCGATACATCGGTTAAATCAGGCACGCATATCAACAATCTCTATGACACAAACAGAACAGTCGAAAAAATACCCACTCATGCACTCGAAAGGCTTCATAAAGTCCCCAGTCAAATCTGCGATTCCACTGGACACTCGGGGGCTACTGACATGGGTATACCCTATAGGTACTCGAGCTTGGTATATACGGCCTGAATACAGCGGACGCCCACGGCATCGTCAAGGCCCAAATGGAGAACTCGAGTAAGCTACGGACTCTCGATTGCTTGCAGAATAAGAAGAAGCTAAAGATAGAAAGTTTAAAGGGAAAACCCTAACTTATAACCGACTCGACCTGCTACCAGAGACCTAGCCTATCTATATAAAGGCTAGTAGGGGGCGGCGAGGAGGACGCATGCAACCCTAGTTTTCACAACCCTCGCCAGATTGCATCTGCGCACTATTGTAATCTTCGATTCCTCTATTAATTCCACGAGCAGACAAGCAGGAGTAGGGACCTCTATGAGGCCTGAACCTGGGTAAATCTTCGAGTCCCCTATGTGCTTGTTTGATAGCCGATTGATGCTTCCAGTGCTCCCTCCTTCTCCAAAACCCAAGTCCATAACAATGGGCATTGATGAGTTAAACCCTCATCAGGTAGGGCTTGACTGGAAGTTTATATGGCTTAATATGGGTTCCCTTGCGGAAGAGGTTGAGCTGAGGCTACCTCGTGATGAATGTCCACCAATGCACTGCTCAGGATGGCATATGGCCATGGCTAGGAGGCCAAACTCATAGGGGAGGTGCCTATACTAGGGTGTGTAATTGAAAGGTTAAGATTGATTATCCGCATACTAAGTATGATGATTCAGGGTTATCCCTGACCGATGTATCGAATTTTGTGGTGAAAGTGTACCACCTCTACAGAGTGTCAAACTATTCGAATAGCCGCGTCTGCGGTTATGGACAGTTGGAGTGGCCATACTGTTCCGTTGTCAGATGTTTTCAAAATGACTTGTGACTTGAGTTTGACTGGACCACAACGGAGTTGTGGACAGGAGATCTAAGTTCCCACTTAAGTGATGTAGAGAACTAAATTAGGTCTTTACTCTTGAAGCTTTATGAAATAAACCTGGCTTTTTACAAACAAACCTAGAGCTCATGATTCCTATTAGCTTTACGTTTACTTATACTAGTGATAGTTTGCGAGTACTTAAAGTGTACTCATGGCTTTGTCCCTGGCTATTCTCATGGCTAGACTATGAGGAGGATTACCCGGAAGATGGACAGCAGGAGCTCTATGACAACTAGGACCATCTCCCATCGTTAGCATTACATGTGACCCTGAAGACGGAGCCTACTACGTTTACTTCCCGCTGCTTTGATTGTATTAAGACTGTATCATGAGATCCCTTAGTTGTAAGACCATTATTATGGTTTGTAATGGATGATGTACTGTGGTACCACTTCTGTTATCTCTCACAAAAATGGTAATCCTGGGATTGTGATGTACGACATAAAAGGCATCTGGACTTAAAAATATGGGTGTTGACAGTTGTGTACTTGGTCAACAGTCGAAACCTCATGTCTACTTCACCCGAAGAAATATTCTCTCGAGAGATGCGAGTGACATTGTCAACATCATTCCAGCAGCACATCATATGCGCCCTAGCCTACAGCGCCTGTACTCGATGACACATCCAGGTGTGAATGAGGTCTACACCGCCCACTTCCTTCCCCATGCGGAGTTCAAGGTCGCAGACACGCTTGTACAGAACCTCGGTTTCTTTGGCTTTGCCGGGCATCACTGTGTTCTTCCATGACCTCCTACTCTTGCATTCTGCCTTGGAATCAAAAGGCACGAGTCCGAAGCGTTCCTCATCAACCTTCTGGTCGTGGATCTAGAACTACTTCTCCCTCTACCCTTGGATAGATGCATTTAAGTTGATGGAGAAATATTTGACACCGGGGTCTACATGGATCCCGCAGCCTCCTATGTCGTAGACTACCGACCCAGAGCCCGATTGGCGCTTCAATTTGAAGAGCTTTTTGAAATACCAAAGTGTGGCTTGATATCGAGCTAGCACTCGCAAAGGGCGATGTAGCAAGCAATGTGGATAATAGAATTGGGGGTCAGTTGATGCAGCTGGAGCCTGTAGAGGCAGAGTAACCCCCTCACAAACTTATGGAGGGGAGTTGAAGAGCTTCGTCTCCTTGATGGCGGTTTGCCACCACGATCCATTCGTGACGCGCATGACTGCGCCTTTCTTCTTGGTAGCTACAGCAGCAGTACCGGTGCCCGTAACGGCGGCGCCCTTCTTCTTAGCCGCAATGGTGGCTGCCGCAGATCCAGTGGCAGAAGTACCTTTCTTTTTCCCCATCTTACGCTTGCGGTGGGAGTGTAGAAAGTAGCTGGGAAAGGTTCAGAGGCCGTCCAACGCAGCAAGGAGGTGCGAGCAATGGAACAGCAAAGAGCAGCAATGGAGGCAGAGAGCGAGGGAGATGATGAGTTGTGGGGAAAATTTACTGCATAGAGACTCCTACTTAACCCCAGAGCAGATGCAATCCAACAGCTAGAAGTTCACTAGTCAGACGCGTGGCGTACATCAAGATGCATGCGTGGTGATGCAAACGGTGAACCGTCGTCCCACTCCTATCATTACGCGCGAGGATCAAGGAGACGCAGTTAACATCAAAGATTATGCATGCCTAGTCAAATCCAAGTCAGAAATGGGGCCCCACTTTCGACACATCCCATCAAAACCACTCATGCGGGCAACGGAGGTCATCTCATCATCAGCACTGACGTCGTCCACTCTAGCAGGAGAATCTTCTGACTAAACTAGGACTCTTCGACTCGACCAAGCACTCCGGGGCTACTCCTAACAGGAGCGCTGGTCGCGCACCCGATAAACTTCATCGACATAAAAAAATTGACAATATAATTGCACTTAAACCCTTCACTTGAATCAACGATTCGATTGTGGACTCAGGGTTACTCCCATAGGGAGCACTGGAAGCATATCCGACTGAAACAAGCAAAAGACGATAGTAGTCGAATTCACTGATAGTCCCCACTCGAGTTTATGACTCGAATAGGCACTCGGGGGCTACTCCCATAGGGAGCGCTGGTCGCGCACCCTATGATTTTTTCTTTTAAATAAATGTGTGTTGGCCACACTCGAAAGCATTGGCGACTCATATTTTTCCTGCAAAGAGACTGCATCTCCTACGCCACCTGAATCATCTCCGCGATGATAAAATTCGGATGTTATGCTTGCAGCGTGAAGATAAGACCTGAAGAAGGCCTAGCAACGCATCTACTGCGCTCTACCAGAAATAATCCGTGCCTGCAGGTACGATGAAATAAGCTTTGATGGACACGTCGAGTACCTACACTTATACACTGGAATTCAATTCTGTAAGACCTCTGCGACATGAGTCGAATTACGCCAGCACTTTTCCACATTCGAGTCGAGGCACTCAAATTTGAGTAGATTGCGTTGTTTTGCCCTAAGGAAATAACTGATCCCGATACATCGGATGAATCATGCACGTATATCAACAATCCCTATGACATAAATTAAAGCACCCGAAAACATGCTCGGTTATGTACTCGAAAGCTTCATAGTCTACACTCGAATATGCGATTCGACCGGACACTCAAGGGGTACTTACATGGGCATACCCTACAGGTACACAAGATCAGCATATTCGGTTGATACATTGCAAATGTATCTATAATTTTTTATGTTCCATGCTTGGTTTCATCCACTTTCTTGTGTTTTGTTCCAACTTTGGAGTACTTTTCATATGATTTCTTGGACTAACCTATTAACAAGAGCCACAGTGTGAGCTGCCAGTTTTCTGCTGTTTTTGGTTCTAGGAAAGTCAGAAAATGAATATTCTTGGAATTGGACGGGACAAAAGCCAAAGTGCCTATTTTTCCGGAAGTCATCAAGTGCTAGAATATGAGACGGAGAGGGGCCAGGGGGCCACCAAACCACCTGGCCGCGTGGCCAGGCCTGGCCCACGCCAGGGGGTGGTATGGCCGCTCCTGGCACCCCCTCGGCCTCCCCTTCCGACTATAAGATGCCCACGGGATGAAAACCCTAAGGACCCGATCAAAAATCCACGAAAGAGTCTGTAGCCGTCGTCATCTCCATCCCTAGATCGGGAGGGATATGAAGCTCTTCCCGGCACCCTGCCGGAGAGGGGAATTCACCCTGGAGGCCTTCTTCATAACCATGCAAGCCTCCGGTGTGATGCGTGAGTAGTTCATCCTTGGACTACGGATCCATGTAGTAGCTAGATGGATGGTTCTCCTCCTTTGTGCTTTCATGTCTAGATCTTGTGAGCTCCGTTCATGATCAAGATGATCTATTTGTAATTCTGCATGTTGTGTTTGCGGGGATCCGATGGATATTGAGATGCTATTTCAGATTGATTATTGATTCTATCATGTCTTTGTTATTTGTGATCTTGCATGCTTTCTCTTGTTAGTAGCTATCTTGGACAAGTAGATGCTAGCAACTCCAAGAGTTAGTATTTATGCTTGATAGTGGGTTCATGCCTCTGCTAATCTGGGGAAGTGACAGAAATATCTAAGGTACTAGATGTGTTGTTGCTACTAGGGAGAAAACAACAATCCTTTCTTCATAGAACAATCGTATTGTTTACCTTACACGCAGTTCGTAAAGCAATAATCTGTTGCTTGCAACTTAATACTAGAGGGGGTTCGGAGGATAACCTGAAGGTGGATTATTAGTCATAGATGCAGTTGGATGGCGTTCTATGTATAATGTTGTAATGCCCAATCGAATCTCAAAGGAGTCAAGATGATTAGTATATGCATGTATAGCTTTCTCGATGTTTGTCAATTGCCCCGCTGTAATTTGTTCACCCAGCATGTTATCTATCTTAAAGAGAGACACCTCTAGTGAACTATGGATCTTGGTCCTTGTATTTTACATACAATCTACAATCCTTTACTGCTTTGTGTTTACTGTATGCAAACTTTTACTTCTTTCCATTCGATACGTTTAATCCTTTGTTTTCCGCAAAACACGGTGAGATTGACAACCTCATCGCAAGTTGTGGACAAAGTTATGTGGTTGTGTTGTGCAGGTCTCCACGTTGCTACTAGCACTGGTAGTGCGCCCTGCCAAAGCTCAGCTAGTAACACCTTTGGGGTGTTTCCTTGCTCCTACTGGTTCGATTAAACCTTGGTTTCATAACTGAGGAAAACTTGTTGCTGTGCTCATCATACCTTCCTCTTGGGGTTCCCAACGAGCTCTACATCAACACCGCTCTAGCATTTTTCTAGGCGCCGTGCATTGAGCCATCAAGCATTTTTCTGGCACCATTGCTAGGGAGTCAAGGACATCTTCACAAGGGGAGTCCCTCATAACCAATCTCTTTACTTTGTTGTTTTTGTTTTGCTTAGTTTCTTTTTGCTTTGTTTGCTTGTTTCTTTATTCAAAAACACACAAAAATTAGTTTTACTAGTTTGCTTTTTTATTTGAAGACCCAAAAAAATGACTACTCTTGAAAACACTAAGTTGTGTGACTTCACTAGCACCAACAAGAATGATTTTATGAGCACACATATTGCTCCACCTATGCCTGAAGATACTTTCTTTGAGATAAAACCTGCTTTGCTCAATCTTGTTATGAGAGAACAATTTTCTGGTATTGGTAATGAAGATGCTGCTTCCCATCTAAATAACTTTGTTGAACTTTGTGAGATGCAAAAGCATAGGGATTTGATGGTGATATTATTAAACTGAAATTGTTTCCTTTCTCTTTGAGAGGAAAAGCGAAAGAATGGTTGAATTCCTTAACTAGGAATAGTATTGATTCTTGGAGTAAGTGCAAAGATACCTTTATTGGAAAATACTATCCTCCTGCTAAGATTATATCCATGAGAAGTGAAATAATGAAGTTTAAACAACTTGATAATGAGCATGTTGCTCAAGCTTGGGAAAGAATGAAATCTTTGGTAAAGAATTGTCCCACTCATGGACTGACTGCTTGGATGATCATCCAAACTTTTTATGCAGGATTGAACTATTCTTCAAGGAACCTATTGGATTCTGCTGCTGGAGGTACCTTTATGACCATCACTTTAGGTGCTGCAACAAAACTTCTGGACAATATGATGGTTAATTATTCTGAATGACATACTGAGAGAGCTCCACAAGGTAGGAAGGTAAATTCTGTTGAGGAAACCTCCTCCTTGAGTGATAAGATTGATATTATTATGTCTATGCTTGTTAATGGGAAAGCCCATATTGATCCAAATAATGTTCCTTTATCCTCTTTAGTTGCTCAAGAAGAGCAAGTTGATGTGAACTTCATAAGAAATAACAATTTTGGCAACAATGCTTATGGTAATAATGCTTATAGGAACAATTTTGGTAACAACAATTATAAGCCATATCCTCCCAACAATGGTAATGCTTATGGAAATTGTTACAACAATAGTAAGAGTGCTCCCTCTGAACTTGAAGTTATGCTTAAAGAGTTTATTAGTAAACAAACTGCTTTCAATAAAATATTGAGGAAAAACTCTCTAATGCGGAAAGAAATATAGCATCTTTGGCTGAAGCTCAATCTTCTTTGAATAAAATGGCTGCTAAACCTGAAACTAATGATAATCCCTTTGCAGCTACTAATGCCATACAAGTGAGAATTGATGAAAATGTTAGACTATTAGCTGAATTACATGCTAAGTGGGAAAGAGAAGATCAAATTGCTAGAAACATTAGTGTTTCTACTATTACCACCACTGGTGTTGAGGCTAGTAATAGTTCTACTACTTTAGATGATAAAGTTGACTTTGATCTTGATGGTTGCAATATCTCTAAAGTTATTAAGTTCCTACAAAAGCTTGCTAAAAGTCCTAATGCTAGTGCTATGAACATGGCTTTTACAAAACACATTACCGATGCTCTCATAAAGATTAAAGAAGAAAAGATGAAACATAAAGCTTCTATTCCTATAAAACAAGAAGATGGTTGGGAACGCATCATTAATATGAAAGTGAATGACTTTGATTTCAAAGCTTTATGTGATCTTGATAGTAGTGTTTCTATTATGCCTAGAAGGATTTATGATATGCTTGATTTGCCTCCACTTGAAGATTGTTATTTGAATGTACCACTTGATGATAATGCTAAAAAGAAACTCATGGGGAGTCTTAATGATGTTCTTATTATGGTTAACAATTCCTATGTCCCCGTTGATTTCTATGTTTTGGATGTTGAATACAATGCTTCTTGTCCTATTACTTTGGGAAGACCTTTTCTTAGAACTATTGGTGCCATCATTGATATGAAAGAAGGCACCATTAAATATCAACTCCCACTCAAGAAAGGTATAGAACACTTCCCTAAAAAGAGAGAAAAGATTTCTTTTGCTTCTCCTATGAAAACAAAATTTGGTCTTAATGCTTCTTCATTTGAGAACACTTGATTCTTTCTTGCTTCTTATGCCTAACTTAAAGGAGTTAAAGAAAAGTACTTATTGGGAGCTAACCCAAAAGTTTTAGATGAGTCTTGGAAGTTATTAACTCTGTAATAACCGCTCCTTATCCTTTTTATTTGCTTTTTGTGCCAAGAGTAACCTCTAATGAGAGAGAAGTAATGATTGGGAAAGTTGATGTCCCGAAACAGATTTCTATGCTTCACCATAAAAATTCGTGTAAAATATCTGAATGTCTTTTTGAGGCGTGAATTTTTTTACTTCTACCCCAGATTGTTATCTAACTTTCGTTAGTTCAACACGTTTTTATTTGAGGAACAGAAGGTCTACAAAAAAAATCGTCTTTACCAGCTGGTCTGTTTTGACAGATTTCTGCCATTTTCTGCATTTGCTTCTTGTTAGTTCCTTCTTGAGTTCTTTTGGGGAATTGAGATTTTAGAAGGAAGTGCTATAGTAGCTAGTGTTCTAATGGAAGTTTATTTGGTGTTAGAACTGAACCTTAAGACTTATTTATCTTGAGTGCACTAATGTTGCTAATAAAGATTGTGTGAAGTTTTGTATGAAGGAAAATTTTCAGGTGTATAGAAGGAATGAGTAGTGATATGAAGGATGGACTAAAGCTCAAGCTTAGGGATGCCACACGTGTCACCCCAAGAAATATCCAAGAAGTACAAGCGTCAAATCTTGGGGATGCCCAAGGCATTTCCCTTCTTCATCAATAAAAATCCCAGGTTTCTTCCAAACGCTTCATTTTTATTGTTTCATGCACAGTTGTGTTGTTCTTGGAGCGTCTTCTTTTTCGTTTTCATTTTGGTTTTTCGTTTGCTTGGTTTTCTTAGTTTTCTGAATAAATTGGTTGGACCCCCTCTTTCGTACATTGGTTTGCAAATAGTTTGGTTTGGTTTGGAAAAGAGTAGGAAAGTTCATGCTTATGTGGTAAAAAGAGCTTGTTTTTTACTGTGGCCTATGCTCTGTCATGCCAGCTTGATATTGTTTTGGCTTTATGCTTAGTATTATTTTCTGTAGCATGACTTGTTATAAACAATAGAGATTGCTTAATATGCCTTGGATGAATCATGCGTTGTTTTAGCATATTAAAGCATAGTATAGTGGTATTCCCCTTTGATGCTTTATTTGGATTGACTTGGCGCATGCTCACACCATTTTATGACTATCTCAAGTCACCATAGCCTTTATGATCCTTTAGTTTTCAACTTGTAGTATCACTTTATGCTTTGATCAATGATGTTTTGTCGCACTGCATGATTATGGCCATTATTTCTCTCTTAGTTTGTCGCTCCGAGTCTTTTGCTAGCCTCCACAACAAAGTATGAGTTCCACTCATGCATCCAACTACCTAAACCAAGTTATTCTAAAGAGTCCACCATACCTACCTACTAGCTTATGTTATTCCAAGTATATTCATGCTTTTGTTTACCTTCCAAATTAAACTTGTTATGAGAAAACTAGTGATTAAAGCTCTCACGAACTTGATGGCACACTTCACTTTTTGCATCTAATAAACTTGAACCATTGGGTCCTTTTTTGTTGCGTCTATGCTTGTGCTTTATAAGTTGAAATTAGCAGAACCATGTTTCATGGGGAACACTTTCAACATTGCACTTGTACTTTGTACCCCGTTGATATCATGTTCTTTTGCTTACGGATCTCGGCGGTGTGAACTAAAGTGGAACTTGTAAAATCATGGAGTTTGTATGTGTGTTAGAGAAACGCCTAGGTCGCTAGCCTAAGCCATGCCTAATCATGGTGGAAACTTGCAGCATCACTATAATGAGCACTCTATGAAGCATCCTCAATAAAAACCTATGCAAATAGCAAATAAAAGGATCGCTGAGATGCTCATTGTCTGCTTGCCTTGTCATTTTGATTATGGGAAAGCTCCTGTATCATGTGCAAGGGGTACCCTGTTGGCGGTTCTTAATGATACACATGTACTTACAATGACAAGAGCTTACTCGTGACTGAAGTTGAGTAGCATGAGGATCGGTTTTCGTAAGTAAGGGGCATGAGATTTTGGTTTATAACTTGTCAAGCATATCCTCTTAGTTGTGTCACTTTAACCTTAATCACCTTAAAGATGCTTATGATAGGGGGAATGAGAGCTGAAAGCTATACGTACCATAATTTTTGGAAGCTCTTTATGAGACTTGAATCCCTACTTCCTTTTACAAAGGCCTTTCTTCCACCATTACATTGAGTCTCCACTTTCTATCTTTATGCACCTTCTTTGAGAGCATAGTGGCCATTCTTAGTTCTATGTGCATTGTCCCAAGACTAGTTGATTGATGCATACTTTGATATTGCTTGTTTTAAACTATTGTATCTAGTCACTCTTATGAACTTTGAAGGTGTCCTATGCATTTATATTTCCTACTCTATTGAGGGACAAACTGAATACTATTATGCTATGTTTTCTTTATGTGAAACAAACAAACGTCTTGCAAAGCATTGTTATTCATGAATCTTTTGTTTGTGCCTTTTTATGTTGCATCATAGTTTATTTGCTTATTGCTAGAACTTTGTCTTTCATGTTATGATTGAAGTACTATAATCCCAGCTTTGAATGTTTTACAAATACTTTGATCAAGTCTTTGATGGTGCATGTCACCTCAAAAATTATTGTTTCTTTTTATCAGTTACCTACTCGAGGACGAGCAGGAGTTAAGCTTTGGGATGTTGATACATTGCAAATGTATCTATAATTTTTGATGGTCCATGCTTGGTTTCATCCACTTTCTTGTGTTTTGTTCCAACTTTGGAGTACTTTTCATATGATTTCTTGTACTAACCTATTAACAAGAGCCAAAGTGCCAGCTGCCTGTTTTTTGCTATTTTTGGTTCCAGGAAAGTTAGAAAATGAATATTATCGGAATTGCACGGGACAAAAGCCAAAGTGCCTTTTTTCAGGAAGTCATCAAGTGCCAGAATACGAGACGGAGAGGGGCCAGGGGGCCACCACACCACCTGGCCGCGTGGCCAGGCCTGGCCCGCGCCAGTGGGTGGTGTGGACGCTCCCGGCACCCCCTCGGCCTCCCCTTCCGACTATAAGATGCCCTCGGGACGAAAACCCTAAGGACCCGATCAAAAATCCACGAAAGAGTTTGTAGCCGCTGTCCTCTCCATCCCTAGATCGGGAGGGATCTGAAGCTCTTCCTGGCACCCTGCCGGAGAGGGGAATTCACCCTGGAGGCCTTCTTCATCACCATGCAAGCCTCCGGCGTGATGCGTGAGTAGTTCATCCGTGGACTACGGATCCATGTAGTAGCTAGATGGCTGATTCTCCTCCTTTGTGCGTTCATGTTTAGATCTTGTGAGCTCCGTTCATGATCAAGATCATCTATTTGTAATTCTGCATGTTGTGTTTGTGGGGATCCGATGTATATTGAGATGCTATTTTAGATTGATTATTGATTCAATCATGTCTTTGTTATTTGTGATCTTGCATGCTTTCCGTTGTTAGTAGCTATCTTGGCCAAGTAGATGCTAGCAACTCCAAGAGTTAGTATTTATGCTCGATAGTGGGTTCATGCCTCTGGTAATCTAGGGACGTGATAGAAATATCTAAGGTACTAGATGTGTTGTTGCTACTAGGGATAAAACAACAATCCTTTGTTCATAGAACAATCGTATTGTTTACCTTACACGCAGTTCGTAAAGCAATAATCTGTTGCTTGCAACTTAATACTGGAGGGGGTTCAGATGATAACCTGAAGGGGGATTATTAGTCATATATGCAGTTGGATGGCGGTCTATGTATAATGTTGTAATGCCCAATCGAATCTCAAAGGAGTCAAGATGATTAGTATATGCATGTATTGCTTTCTCGATGTTTGTCAATTGCCCCACTGTAATTTGTTCACCCAACATGTTATCTATCTTAAGGAGAGCCACCTCTAGTGAACTATGGATACCGGTCCTTGTCTTTTACATACAATCTACAATCCTTTACTGCTTTGTGTTTACTTTCTGCAAACTTTTACTTCTTTCCATTCGATACGTTTAATCCTTTGTTTTCCGCAAAACACAGTGAGATTGACAACCTCATCGCAAGTTGGGGACAAAGTTATGTGGTTGTGTTGTGCATGTCTCCACGTTGCTACTAGCACCGGTAGTGCGTCCTGCCAAAGCTTAGCTAGTAACACCTTTGGGCTGTTTCCTTGCGCCTACTGGTTTGATTAAACCTTGGTTTCATAACTGAGGGAAACTTGCTGCTGTGCTCATCATACCTTCCTCTTGGGGTTCCCAACGAGCTCTACATCAACACCGCTCCAGCATTTTTCTGGGCGCCGTGCATTGAGCCATCAACGGTCCATCTGAGAAGAAGCGCACGATGTTGCTAAGGTCCAGTCGAGATTGGAATGACCTAGGAGACTTCGACTCCTTGCGGAACATGACAAATATAAGATAGAAGTTTAAAGGGGAAACCCTAATATGTAATCCACTCGGCCTGCTATCCCGAGACCTAGCCTATCTATATAAAGGTTAGGAGGGGCGGCGAGGAGGATATCCGCAACCGTAGTTTCCACCCCATCGCCAGATTGCACCTGTGTACCCTTGTAACTTTCGACTCCTCGATAACTCCAAGAGGAGACAAGTAGGAGTAGGGTCCTCTGCGAGGGCCTGAACCTGGGTAAACCTCATGTCCCTTGTGTGCTTGTTTGCTAGCCGATCGATGCCTCCAGCGCTCCCCACTTCCTCGAACCTAAGTCCATCGGCGATGGGCATTGATGAGTTAACCCCTCGTCACTTACTAATAAGAGTATCATCATGAACATCAAGTATATCATTTTATCCTCCCATAAGTTTGTAACAATTTCTAAACATGGAGGATTATGAAGCAAGAAAGTACCATCATCTAAAGATTTATCATAAGGCATACCTAAAACATACTTATTATCACCAAAATTGTTAGTTAGAGCATCAAAGTTGATAATATAAGTATCATCATTAGATTCATCATAATAAGAAGTTTTATAAAGGATTAATGAGCATTGAATTTGAGAATTACTATCATATATGGAAGGTCCACATTATTTCTCTTCTTCCTCGTTTTGCTCTATGTCCTTTTCTTGGGGATGCCCAAGCTTAGACTTTTTCCATCTTGTTCCTACAAAAAATTAGTGCTTTCTATGGCACTTATTTTATAAGAATTAGTACAAGGAGTAAGATTCAAGCCTTTAACATATCTAAGTAATGATTCTCTCATATATTTGGTACTAGGAGACTCCATTTTTTACCTTTCCAAATTATATGGGGTTTTTATAAAAGAAAAGGTAAATACAAAACCGAAACTAAACTAAAGAAAACTCAAAACCAAACAAATTAAAGAAGTAAATCTCCCCAAGCTAAGATGATTGCAAGATATAAAAAACTAAATATAAAACATGTATGATGTCTTTAAGTGCACAAATCGTTTGTAGCTAGTTTCGAAGTATAGATATTGATCCCACAGGGAGCCCAAAGGTAAGTGTTTATGTTAAAGTCTCTGTCACACCCAACGTTGTCATAGGTCTTCGAGTGAATTGACTGCAAGTGTAAAAAAAAGAACGATATTTGGATTAAACTGGATGTATTTAAATAAAACTAAAATGTAAGCTTCAGAAATAAAAAGCATAAAATTATAGAACAATGCGGTTGTTTGTTGTTTTCTAAAGATGACAAAAAGGCGTGGGGAGATACAGTTCATGGTGATAGTGGTTGTGCCATATGGACGAGTGATAAATGTAACAATTGTAATCTTATAAGATATGTGTAGGCGAGCAACCCATAATTAGTAGGAACTCCTCTTGGTAGATTTCATCCCAACTTAAATAATCCTACTAGCCTGTTACCAAAACCATGGTCAGATACTAGACGATTAAGACCCTTCAGGTTGCTTAGCGATTAAGCTCCTTGGATCGGACTAATGCAACAAGCATGGTGGTTCCTTGTTATCCTCGAGTCTACTAGTTTTCCATTGATATCCTCGTGTCACTCGGGGGTCGCCGGTCTGCTAGCAAACAAGATCCTATCCATGTAGAACAAAGTATCATGTTGTCTGGGCCCTTAATTGGACAACAAGCATTGGGCATCCCACAGATAGTTAAGAACACATAATATAGTAATTAAAATCAACCACAAACTAATGGAAAATATATGAAGGCACATCACATCTCACCAATCCCTTACATCTGCCATGCCCCAGGAACTTACCCACACATGAGAGCAGAAAGCATCGTCAATATAATTAAAAAGGGAGTTCTTCTCGATATTACCGTGGAGATCCACAATAAGAATAGAAAAGTAATCCAACACAATTCAAGATGGGAAGAAACAATCTCAAACCCTAGTCTTGCAAGGTGAAGATCTCTCTCTCTCTCAAGTACAAGTAATGTCTATGGGGGTGTGTTGGCTAGGAGGTCGAAGATCGTGGAGCGAGATGAAGAACGTCTCCTCCTTCTTCTCCAGATTTCTTCTTTCTCCCTTCTGGATGGTGTGGCGACTGCTGTGTTGTGTTTTTGTCCTCGGTCCCTTCACAGAAGTGGTCCCATTTGACAAGACAGAGGTGGCGGAAGCTATGCGGCGGGAACTATACGGCCAATTTTTTTTCCCGCCGTATAGTTGCTTGTTAAAGCCTCTGTATGCTTCCCTCGATTTCTTCCAAAGAGAGACTTGCTTGTTTTCACTTGAATATTGTGTTTCTCTAGTTAAAACCCTCGGTTAACATTCAGAACTTGAAACACACATTAAAAACCAAGTTTTCTTTTCTACCAAAGTATTAGCATTAGGTAAAGCTAGAAAGCGATCAAATCCGGGAGAAAACCATCAATATAAACCATCAAAAATATTTCGAATCTCACAGCTATCACCTCCCCCAAGCTTAGATTTTTCTCGCCCTCGAGTGACAAGGAAATAAAGAAGAATAGCGGAGATTCGAGACTGAAATAAAAGAACTTACAAGCTTGAATTGGTGTCAAATTCTTTTCTTCACAATCCCTACAATCTTAAACATGATCATAGAAGCATGCACAAGATTGCACTGAGTCCACTTCCTAACCACGTATATCTTGCGAGCAAATAAATCATATGCCCGAGCAAGTGTCAAAAGTTTAGCTGGGGAAGTGAGACAAATTCTTTTGATATCTCTCTTTGTTGAGAGATGAAAACCTTTTGCTCATGTTTCTTTAATCAATAAAGAGTTCTCAAGTTGGCACCGAAATATTCAATTTAAGAACAACTCATCTATTCCCATGTCAAATTTCAAGACTCTCAAAGTTCAAAAAAAATTCAAGACTCTCAAATCACCTTTTTCCTTCCTTTGCCTTTCAAAAACTTCAGCTCTTTCATAGAGAAATCATGCCACATTTCTTAACATGTTAATTGGGACTGTGTTGTGCACTCGTGACCATGCCAATGAATATGTTGAGCAATAATGGATCATAGGAGTACTACAACTTCACTTGGAATATGAAAACACGAGGAAACTAAAATTTTACCCATCATAGCATTGCTGCTACAAACATTTACATAACTCAATAGCCGAAATCAAGTGGTTTCCCACATTTAGATCATTCGTTGGCCAGCGGAGTTAATAGTTCCCCATGGAGCATGACCGTGTTGTAATGACACACGTAAAGCAATATCTTATGGTCATTATTAGAAAAAGAAGTGGCATAATCTCTACTACTTCGAAGCATCCATTTTATCAAACAATTTGATTCAATGGTACTATCGAGCCTATTTATATTAAGCTCAAACGGGATGGAGTAGTTCTAAAATCAAATTCTTTGGGCTAAACATGGACACAAGTCATCCTTTGGATGCTTTTTCTTGTTGTAAAAATTTAGGAAATATTTTAACTAAGTTCATTGCTCATTGTTTCAAAGCTTAAAAGGAGACACTAGCAAAGGAATAGAATTTATAGGATAACAAGCTAAGTGGGGAGGGAATCTAGTGCAAACGAGTAAATAATTCTAGGATCAATTTAAGGTTGGAAAAAGGTGATGAAAGGAATGTGATACCTCCTCTTGCTTGCTTCCTTCTCGTATTTTAGCCAACCCCCCTCTGTATTTCCATATTGCCAAGTCGCTTAAAATTGAGCAATCTCCGAGAGAAACAAAGAAATGGACTTCCAATAAAAGTTACAACTAATTTTTTTGTATTTTTTTTTAGGAATGCAAACTGAAAGTAAACATGCAATTTCGAAGAAGTAAAATAAATCAAAAGAAGAAATAAAAATATAAATGCAAGGTTTGGAGGTTTTCAAACCTCCCCCAAGCTTAGGCTATTGCCAGGCTGAGTTGTTGCCGTCATTTGGCGGCTAGTGAGGATACTGCTGGTAGTAGTCAGGGAAGTGGGTCATGAAGTGATTGAAGTTGTGAGTTAAGGCACTCACATCTTCATTCACACCTCGAAGTGTGTGGTCGATCTCCCCAATGCGTTGGTTGAGCTGCTGGAATTCTTGATAGGGGACGTAGTTATACCCCTACTACGGCTGGTTGGGCCACGGGTCCCAGGCCCCCCCTTACTGCTGCTGCTATCCCTCCCAAGCAAGGTTTTGTCCTTTCTCATCCTCATGCTCCTGCTCATCCTCATCCTGCTTCTCTCCTCCTTCATCTTCCTCTTGATCAGGCTAGAGTTCAACCATGGTCTCCATTACTTTGTCCTTGGTGAGGATCCAAGTGTCCTTCTCCAGAATCGAGAAGGCTTGGGGATAGGGAAACACAACCTTCTCAACCTGTGCATCACCAAGATAACCAAACGGATATGCTTGGAGCCTCTGGTTAGCTTGGTAAACACCAAGGAAGCCATAAGTAGTCAAATACTTGACGTCCATAAGTTTGGAGCCGTCAACAGATTGCATAATAGGTAATGTAATATTTAATGCATGGGCAAGGTGGGTTACCAATCCACCAATGTGAATATCACCTTTCGTCTTGTTTCTTTGGTGGCGAAAGTGCTAGATGAGTAGAGCTGCAGGATTGGGGATTTGTGGTGCAGTGGGAAAGAGATCCTTGGTGATCATTGCCCTGTCTGCATTGGCCACGGAACTGATATCACCTCTTCCCAATAGTGTGTTGGCGAGGAACAAGGCGTAGTAGCGAATTGTTAGGTTCTGAATGGTGGACATCTTCTTCTGGTAGAATTTGGTGCCACGAATAACAGAAATAGCCTCTCAAGTTTCTCCACTTCTGACGCAATAGCGGTTAGTATAAGTGTAAGATCTCACCATAATAAGGTAAGATCCTTGTGATTGCAGTGCTAGTCCCTGGATCGAAATGCTAGAACCCATAGTTTATGATGAAGTACACAGAAACAAAGGTCATTATTACATCGCATATCCAGGAATATAATAGTTCTTACAACTCACTTAGCCAAGGCTAACATTATTCAAGGTTCACAAGACACAGTATAATAATAGAGTCTTTTGTCTTCATGCGCCAAAGGCAAACATGTCGAGTGTAGACCCGCAACCCTACTCATCATCAGAGTATCCTGCAACATAATAAGTTACAGCCACAAGGGTCAATACATTTGGAATTGTATTGGCAAGTGATACCATAGATAGTTAGTATAATCCAACAACTACATGAATATATGGCTAAGTGTGGTTTTTGGCTGACTTTGCTAAAAGCAAGGTTTTATCTCATAGTTTTTGAAGAGTAATTTTTCTCTTTCAAAACACTAAGGTACCATTGATAGACATCAATGAACCTTTAGCCATGTTCAACCACAAGTTTTTAACTTAGAGAAATTTGGATGAGGAGATTATTGAACTGCTTCATTGTCTTGACACTCAGAAATTGTCCATACCTGGGGACACGGCTAAGTACTTAGTTTTACCCTCTCGAGAGGTGGTGCACTTTCCCCACAAGACTCGACATGCATCGAGACCAGAATTTTTAGAAATAATCCCTCAGACCACCACATACGCGTTCTGTCCTATCAAATCTACCACGCTCTAGCCGTCTGGCTGAGTTCTTGCAACTTAGTCGGTCAAGGAAGAGCCCATGTGCCATGTGGTTGCACTGGAAGCTTCGCGACAAGAATGTCTCCAATCTCTCTGTTCCTAGGTGGCCGTCCACAAGTGTGATACACCAGCTGACCATAGACATGGCCCCTGAGTAACTACTCAACATAATCCAAGCAAGTCCCATTCCACCTAGTTGTTTGTAACATCCCAAAACTTCAATCCAAGCTTATCAAGATCAAACCAATCAAATTTGGGGTTAACAAAAACTTTTTCAAAGTTAATATGAAAGCATTCATATATGTGTGCATTTAATTTAGGAGTTGTTTGAATTGCCATGATTGAGTGATCCAATGCTTGTAAAATGTTTCTTGGGTGATTTAAACATCATCTACATCATTCCCAAACTTTTCCTAAAGAAAATCAAATCAAAAAGAATTAAAAATGAAGAATGGTCATTTTGGCAAATTTAACCCTCATGCCTACTTTGGCTATTCCCAGTACTCAAATTCTAAAAGAAACAATTCTTGATCTTTGAACCCCTTGCTAGTACACATAATGAGGTACCAAGGCCCACCTTTTGATCTGCTAAAAACATTTTGTTAACTATTTTAATAACAGTTTAAAATTGAATCTAATGTATATGCATAGATCACCCCTATTTCAAAACCCATCTATTTGAGCTCCATTTTCAAAACCCATGCAACCAGAGACTACCTAGCATCAGTGGAGAACACCCAAAAAATTTGAAACCAAACTTCAAAACTTTTTCTCTTTCGGCCATTTCATCAAACAGCTTGTGTGCACAAATCTGGCCTAATTTAAAACACTGTTTTGAGCAGTGATCTTGGTCACCATTTGTGCCTAACCTTGTCCCCTTGTTCCCTCAGTACCAGCCCTACCCTTTGCTAGCCCAGCCACACCCTGTGCACACGACCAAATGGTCATGGCCATTAAGGCCGAGCACCATGAGCACCCCCACCGGCGACATCGCGCTACAGCAGCCGCCAACCCCTCTCGCCATGTCTAGCACGTCGCCAGTGGTCCACCTCCACCGCCCAAGCAGCCCCAGGCCAGAGACAGAGGGCAGAGCGGCCAGGAACCGCCGCGCCCGGAGCTGGTCGAGCATGCCAACGCCGCCCCTAGAGCACGCCCTGTCCCCACTCGCACAGACCACCCCTTGGCACCAGCCCGCGCCTACCGTTTGCCTCGACCCGGAGAACACCCCATACACGTCCGCCGTGAACACCGCCGCCTCTGCCGCGCAGAGCGCCACCTCGCCCCGACCGCATGCCACCGCCCCTACGGCTGCATTTAAGCTCTAGAGCACCGCCAGGGAACCGCCCATCGATGGCCACCCACAGCCATGCCTCTACCTCGCCGTAGCCATGTCGCCACCATCGACCGCCCATCCCGCTCAGTCTCACCATCGAGCCTATAAAAGGAGCACTCCCCAGCCTCTCTTTCCCACACCATTCCACTCCCCTCACCTCTCTGGACCTTACACACCTCTAGCCAGAGCAAGTGGATCAGCAGCTCGCAGGAATTGGAGCCGGAGCAGCCGCGGCAGTAGGAGAAGGGCACCATTGATTGCGACCACCCCAAGCTCCGCCGCAACCACGCCTCGCCTCGCCGTCGTCTTCCACTTCGTTTGCCCGCCTCGCCGACCCTGCTGGAGCCCTGGTATGCCCCCAGCAGATCCCCACCGAGACGCTAGGGTTCGAGCTCGACGGCGACCTGTTCGTCGTCGACGATGACCCTCAGCCGTAGATCTAGCTTCTAATCGCACGGCCCACAGCGCGCGTACCGTTTCACGTTTTAAGTGCCGCTGACACGCGGGACCCCCCCTGTCAGCTGAGCATCGCGCCGCGGAGCACCACTAGGCCGGCCCATTCTGTTTCCCGCGCTAGCTCACCGATTCAAATCTGGATTTTTCTTTTTAGTTAAATCTAGTTTCTGTCCAATATTTCAAAAATCAATTCTGTGAGTTTTACAAATCCAAATTGCATGAAACTAATTTTGCCTGAAAGGTATGGAAGTAATCTACCCAAGACCGTTGGATTTAATTCAATTAGAGTTATAGATCTCTCCTAATAAAAATAAGAAGACAGAAGCATTTGCAACTTGCAACATTTTTATAAAATCAACCAAGTTAGCTTTTGAGTTGATTCCAACTCTCAAAAATCACATTTTACCATATCTATCCAATTATGTAATAAATATTAAGGTTTAAATGCAGTGACTTTGGACTAGTACTAAAATAATGCTATATAGGCATTTCTAGTCACTTTAAATCATTAAATAATGAACTTAAACCAAAGTAATATCGATCCAACCCTTAAATTTCATTCCCACCTGTTAGAATATGTGGTGAGGACATGTGTGAACATGATCCCATATTTTGGTGGTGAATATTAAACTTTAGTTAATTTTTCAATGAGTAGAAATTACTTTTCTAAAATAAAAGAAGGAAACTTTTGATTTAAACTTGTGATGCTTGTGATGATAATAGATCATTAATTGTGTGTCTTAGAATGCTATCTAGCCTAGTTAATTATTGTTTGGTGATTGTGCACTCCCTATGTATTTATAGACGATAGTACCGGCCAAGCTTTCGAGGAGGAGGAGTTCTACCAAGAAGAAGAAGAAGAAGAAAACTTCAACCACCGCACCAACCAAGGCAAGCCACCATTAACAATGGTAGCTACTATTAGCAAGCTAGCATTATCCAAGATTAACTCTTGCAAGTTAGCACTTGCAAGTGTTGTACTTAGCAAACTAGAATCAAACTAGATGGTTTAGCAAAGATGCATTAAGCCTACTTGGATCACACCCCCCCTTATTTACTAGTAGTACCCCAAGTCTTAGTTACAAGTTTTACCCCTCTTAGGTTCTACAAAGTTCTTTACTGGTTTTGAAGGTAGCATAAAAAGTATAAAACTTGACCTATTTAGAAACCTTTAGATGTCATTCTATGGCATGAGATTGAACCCATCTTTACCACCTTAGTGAACACTCTTAACTTAGTAGTTTAGTGTAGATCAGAAACTTAAGTCACTTTAGATGGGAACATTTGGTGAAAATGAATTATGAAAACCTTGGAATCTTGAGTCATTCTATTGAGATGTTTTGACATATGTTGAGAAACACAAAGGATTGATGTGGATGAAAATGTTGAGGCATGAGCCTTAACCCTTTTATAAAACTGATGGTTGGATTCGGATGCGATACCATTCCAAATTTATCATACAACCACATTACCTGAATTGGGTAAGGCGTAGCTGGAAATTTATATGCAGTAGTATTAGTTCCCTCACGGGAGAGCTTTGAGCTGAGGCTACCTCTCAATGTATTCCACCTATGGAGTGCCCAAGATGACTGATGGTCATGGTTGGGAGGCCATGCTCATAGGAGAGGTGCTTATACTAGGGTGTGTAAAGGGAAGGTTATGTTTGATTATCTGCATACTAAGTATGATGATTCACGGTTATCCCTGACAGATGTATCGAATCTTGTGGTGAAAGTGTACCACCTCTGCAGAGTGTCAACTATTCGAATAGCCGCGTCCACGGATATGGACAGTTGGAATGGCCATACTGTTTCATTGTCAGATGTTTTCTAAAAACTTTGAAAATAATGATGAATCTTGACTTGACCACAACAGGGTTGTGTTTATGACAATAGCTTCCCAACTTAAGTGATTTTAGAGTTTATCTTATCTTTCTTTGCTTCAGAACTCAGTTTAGGTTTTAAACTTAACTTGATTAGTTAAGCATAGAGTTAGTACTTTAGCATAGATTTATAATACTTGTTAGTGGTAGATTGCGAGTACCTAAAGAGTACTCATGGCTTTTGTCCCTGGCTATTATCATGGCCAGACTATGAAGGAGATTATCAAGATGATGGTCAGCAGGACGGCTATGAAAACTAGGACTATCTGCCTTCCTTAGCATTGCCTGTGCCCCTGAAGATGGACCCACCGCTACTCTATATTTATTTCCACTGCTTGTTGTATTAAGACTGGATCATGAGATCCTTATTTGTGTAAGAACCTTATGTATGGTTTGTAATGGATGATGTACTGTGATATCCAATCCGTTATGTCTCGCAAAAATGGTAATCCTAGGATTGCGAGGTATGGCATAACGGGCATCTGGGATTAAAAATCCGGGTGTTGATAGTGTTTCATTAACATTAGTTGTTTTCTTAGTCAAACAAAATATTGTATTTCCATACTATCTTGGTATGAATTTCCACCCACGAATTATAATAGCATGGCTAAGCACTCTATCATACGATGTCTTTCAACTAGGAAATACTACCAAGATATAATCTATAGGATAGCATAGCATAGTATCATATAAATATTCCTACCATTCTAAGATCTACCAAAAATAGCACTAGTGCAATAGTGAAAATAATAGGACATAAGATGAAATATCACATACCTTGGTAGCTAGGGGAATAAGTACAATCCTCACAGCAACAAACTTCACAATCCACACAATCTACATAAAGAACAATCCAACAACAATAATACAATCAATATAGCATCACTAAAATATGAATGCATGCAAAATGCAATGATATGAACCAAACTCTAAAACTTGTAGAGTCTATAGTACAGAGGTTAAAATACTCTATCTAAAGGCATAAGAAATACCTAAAAACAATTTATGAAGTAATTTTTATGGGCAAAATAATCCTAAAAAAGTTCTGCCTTTAACTAAAAAAATCAGAAACAATAGTGTGAAATAAGGATCAACAATAAAGGCCTCATTTTTCTGAATCCATAGACACCAAATTTGCATTTTTATGATTTGTGGATCAAAAGTTATTGAATTTCTAAGTTAAATACATATTCTGTCTATTTTTCTAATTAAACGGACGCTCTGGCTGACGTGGCACGATCCTATTGGCCCGTACCGATTCGGTCGGATCAACCGCTGCGGGCCGTTGGATTCTAAGTGGCAACGGACGAACTAGATTAGCCCGTACCGCTTCGGCTAGAGATATAATCCTAGCCACTGGTGACAGATCGGAGGGGGCTCAGCACATGGCCAAGAACTGGTGGCACTGGCTCTCTGTGCGCGGTGGCGGCATGGCGGACGGCGGTGTGCCGGTGATTCTAAAGAGGCAGGGGGTCCGTCGATTGTTACTAGAGGTCGTGGCGGTCAAGAAAGTCTCGTTGATGGTCGCGGTGGAGAGAGGGGTGCTCGGCTGCGTCCTGTATTCCTCGCCGGAGTTCTTGCCGATGGTGGAGCTCGCATCTCCGAGACGGTGACGTCATTCAGGGGCTCGAGCAGGCAAATAAAAGGGTCAGTAAAAGGCGTCTGGTCTTGTACAAGCTAGTGGTGGCCAAAAAGGGGCGGCGGGAAACCGAGTCTCACCGGAATCGTCGTCTGATGGTGGCGGCAGCAGAAAACGCCGGCGATGATCGTGTCGTTAACCTGGGGCAAGGAAAAATGTGTGGGCAGGGTTAAAAGGTGTGCCAGGACATGGTAAAGGGGATAGGGCAGAGTGGAGGGTGCAAGGTGGTCGGAGCTCACCGGATTCATCGTCGGAGTTGCGTCGGTGAGTGGCGGTTCGAGCTCACAATTGAGGAGCCTGGGGGCTCTTTGGGGGTGGTGACTGAGGGGAAACCGAAGAGAGGGAAGAGGGGATTAACAAGGGAGGGTCGCAGTGGGGATTTAATGCGTGTAACGCTCGAATTCGAGCCGATTAGAAACAGCAGAGGAGAGAGGGGGTCAGTTCGTCCCGCGGTGGAAGAAGATGAGGTGGAGGGTGACGTGGACGTGGGGCCAGGGTGGAAGTGGGAGGGGCGTGCAGGGGGACGGTGAGAAAGGAGAGAGAGGGGAAGGGGTGGCCTGGGTGGGCTGTTGGGCTAGGTTGGGCCGAATAGGCCAGGTGCTGCTGCTGCTGCATTTTTTTCTCCCTTTGCTTTTTCCTTTTTGTTTTCCTTTTCCAAGGTTTTGAATTTAGCAAAAAGGTTCCAAATTGCCTCAGAATTTCACCAAATTTTTGGGGGATAAACTAGATGCAATGCAACACATGCCATGATGATAAGAGTGCAATGATGATTTTTAGATGAAAATTTTGGGATGTTACAAATCTAACCCCCTTAAGATGAATCTCGCCCTCGAGATTCGGGTTGGCTAGCAAATAGGTGAGGGTGATCTCTCCGAAGTTCATCCTCTTGTTCCCACATTGCTTTTGATTCAGTGTGATGGTTCCACTGCACTTTGCAGAATATGATTGTCTTGGTACGTGTAATTCTTTTTGCTGTCTCCAGAATCTTAATAGGTTTCTCTTCATAAGTGAGATCATTCTCTAGCTGAACTTTTTCTAACGGTATAGTGTCTTTCAACGAAGTTTCTTCCATCTCTGGGTGATACCTTTTCAGTTGACTGACATGAAATACATTATGAACCACTGACAGAGATTCTGGTAATTCTATCTCATTTGCGGCTCAAAATCTTGAAGGGTCCTACATAGCGTGGTGCTAATTTCCCTTTGATTCCAAATCTGTTCACACCACGAAGTGGTGATAGTCTGAGATAAGCTCTACCACCAACGTCATAGGTGACTTCTCTATGTTTTGGATTTGCGTAGCTCTTTTGTCGAGATTGGGCTACCTTTAGCCTATCCCTCACCATCTTGACTTTCTCTTCGACCTCCTTGATCAGGTCTGGTCCGAACAAATTTATTTCTCCTACTCCATTCCACAGGAATGGTGTAGTACACTTCCTTCCATAAAGGAACTCAAACGGAGCCATTTCTATGCTTGATTGATAGCTATTATTATAGGAAAACTCTACGTGTGGTAGACTTTCATCCCAACTAGACCCGTAGTCTAACGCACAAGCTCTTAACATATCCTCCAATATCTGATTGGTCCTTTCCGTCTGCCCATCAGTCTGTGGATGAAATGCAGTGCTGAATTCTAGTCGAGTTCCCAATGACTCGTGAAGTTGTCGCCAAAAGTGCGAACTGAATTGAGTTCCTCTATCTAACACGATACTCTTAGGCACCCCATGTAAACATACAATTCTATTCATGTATATCTTGGCTAGCTTGGCACTTGTGTAAGTGGTCTTCACCGGTATGAAATGAGCCACTTTTGTCAAGCGATCAATAATAACCCATATAGAATCGTATCCAGATTTAGTCCTTGGCAGTCCAGTGATAAAATCCATACCCATTTTATCCCATTTCCAATCAGGTATTGGCAGTGGTTGTAATAATCCTGCTGGTTTCTGATGTTCTGCCTTTACACGACTACACACGTCGCACAAGGCAATGTGCTCTGTTATATCCTTCTTTAAATTATTCCACTAGAATCTTTCCTTAACATCCATATACATCTTGGTGTTACCAGGATGAATTGAATATGGTGAATTGTGAGCTTCTTGTAAGATCAACTTCTTAAGTTCAAGATCCTGTGGAATACAGATACGTTTTTCATACCATAAGGTTCCTTGTTCGTCTACATGAAATCCTTTTGCCTTGCCTTCACTAATTTTACTTTTGATTTCTTCTATTTCTTTGTCCATATTTTGAGCTTCTTGGATTCTATTCATTAGTGTGGGCTGCACTTCCAAGGATGCAAGGTATCCTTCAGGCACTATCTCTAATCTCAACTCCCTAAATTGGGCACATAACTCTTCTGGCAATTCTCCTTTATTAAGGCCATTTACATAAACCTTGCGGCTTAATGCATCGACTACGACATTTTCCTTTCCAGGATGGTATTTCAAACTTAAGTTGTAGTCCTTGATAAGTTCTAGCCATCTTCTTTGTCTCATGTTGAGTTCTTTCTGTGTGAAAATGTATTTTAGACTATTGTGATCGGTGAACATTTCACAATGCTTTCCCATAAGATAATGCCTCCATGTTTTTAATGCATGCACCACTGATGCCAACTCTAAGTCATGAGTGTGATAGTTCACTTCATGATTTTTAAGTTGTCTTGATGCATAGGCCACAACTCTACCTTCATGCATTAGTACACCTCCTAGTCCTTGGTGAGATGCATCACAATAGACTTGAAAGTCTTTCTCAAGATCTGACAAACATAACACTGGTGCTGACACTAATCTCTTCTTCAACTCCTGAAAACTGGTTTCACATGCTTCTGTCCAGTTAAACTTCTTTTCTTTCTTTAGCAGATTAGTCATAGGCTTTGTTATCTTTGAGAAATTTTCAATGAACCTCCGATAGTATCCTGCTAGGCCTAGGAAACTATGGATTTCTTTAACTGTTTTAGGAGGTTCCCATTCTGTTACAACTGCCACTTTTGCTGGGTCGACAGCTATACCAATTCTAGATACTATATGCCCAAGAAAACCCACTTCATTCAGCCAAAATTCACATTTACTGAATTTGACATAAAGTTTGTGTTCCCTGAGTTTCTCCAGAATTAGGCGCAGATGTTCTTCATGTTCTTCGTTACTCTTGGAATATATCAATATGTCATCGATGAATACCACTACAAACTTGTCAAGAAATTCCATGAATACCTTATTCATCATGTTCATGAAATAGGCTGGTGCATTGGTCAATCTAAACGGCATCACTGTATATTCATACAACCCATATCTAGTGGTAAATGCAGTCTTAGGTATATCATGTTCTCTAATCTTTAGTTGGAAGTATCCTGATCGAAGATCAATTTTTGAGATCACACATGCTCCCTCTAGCTGGTCAAAAAGATCATTTATTCTAGGTAGGGCATATTTATTCTTTATGGTCACTTCATTAAGTGATCGATAGTCTATGCATAGCCTTTGACATCGGTCCTTCTTCTCAACAAACTAAACTGGTGCTCCCTAAGACGAAGAACTTGGTTGGATGAATCTCTTTTTCAACTATTCTCCCAGCTGTTTCTTGAGTTCTTTTAACTCGTCCACTGACATTTTGTAAGGTCTCTTTGCTATAGGCCCGATTACTGGTAGTAAGTCTATCAGAAACTCCACATCCCTATCTGGTGGCATGCCAGGTAATTCTTCTGGGAACACATCTGGGTACTCCTTCACTATGGGTACTCTGTCTAGGATAACCCCCTTAAGAGAATTAACCTTGCTCCCCTTGGGTTCAAAGTTAGACTTGAACCTGATCCGTTTCTTTTCTGGGGTTGTGAGCATAACGGTTCGTTTGGCACAATCAATCACTCCCTCATAACGTGTCAACCAGTCCATCCCTAATATTACATCTAATCCTGGGGACTCTAGGATTATTAAATTAACTGGAAACTTGTTCCTTCCAATCTCTAGGATTATCTGTCGGCACCCAAAATTTACTATCATCTCTCCACCCGGGGAACTTACTCTAATGGGGCATCCAATGGTTTCAGTGGAGAGTTTGTTTTTGACTACACATGCTCTTGAAATGAATGCGATGCGCCGGTATCGAAAAGGATAAGTGCAGGAAAGGAATTAATCTTCAACTTACCGATCACGGCATCAAATCCTTCTTGAATTTCCTCCACATTGATGTGATTCACATGACCCTTTTGAAAAGGGTTTGGCTTAGCCCCATCAGTCTTCTTCTCTGGGCATTCATTAGCATAGTGTCGTGTCTTCTTGCACTTGAAACATTCCACCTGACTGATGTCTTTCTTTGCTGGCTAATTGTGACGGTTCTGACCATTTTGTTTCCCATGGCCACGACCATTGTGGTTATTCCTGTACCCACATTTGTTGTGTCCATGATGATTGTTTCCATCATGGTGGTGGTTATTGTTACGATGGTTGTTATGATTCCCATTCTTGTGGAATCCAGAACTCCCGCTTCCATCACCATGAGAACGCTTGTGAGGTGATCCTGATCCAAACTTATCAAAATGGTGCTTCCTCTTTCTACCTTCCACTTGCTTTATCTTTCTTTCTAGGATGTTAGCTTTATCACACAGAGATTGATAGGTTTGAACATAAGCAACAGATAGTTGCATAGATATTTCATCATTCAACCCATCAAGGAACTTCTCCTTTCTCTTTGCGTCCGTGTCAACATCATCTGGTGCATAACATGACAGATTGTTGAACTCTTTGATGTACTCGGAAATACTATGGTGGTGTTGTTTGAGGTTGTGAAACTCCTTTTTCTTTAACCCCATTATTCCCGAAGAGATGTGAGTGGTACGAAATCCATCCTCAAACATTGCCCAAGTTACTTCTTCAATAGGGTGAGTAACTTGGAAATTGTCGCACCAAGTAGCTGCATGACCTTCCAGTAAGTGTGCTACAAATCTGACTTTCTCTGCGTCAGTGCATCCAACTGTGACTAAGTCCTTATTCACAGAGCGTAGCCAGTCATTTGCTACCATTGGATCAGTAGTACCAGAGAACCTAGTGGGTCTCAGCCTTAGAAATCTTGTGAGCATATCCAGAGGTGGTGGATTGTTCTGGTTGTTATTATTTTTATTATTGTTGTTCTGATTCTGGTTCGCCATGAACTAAGTCATCATCTGCATCAACTGTGTCTGCCCAGCCATCATTTGCGGCATTCCATTGCCGTTGTCGTTGTTGTCCTTGTTGTTACGGCGTGGAGGCATCTGTGGGTTTAATAAGGGTAAGTAATGATAGATAACCCCAAACAGAATAACAACATTCAAACAAACAAGCACATGCAGGTTCAACATCACGACAATAATGGGGTTTGCGGAGATAAACATACTAGCATAGTCACCCACAAGTCGGTATGATCTATGCGACTCAATAATAAAATGGTAGATAAATGGATATCACTACTCTTCCATGTCAACTTCCTCCTCCACTAGTGCAAGTCCTGATGCGGCGAATCCTGCCTTGTATTCCTCCAAGCTTGTTGACAAAGCATCGATCTTCGCCTGTAAATCTCTCTTCTGTGTGCGCAGCCTCTCTATCACCTCGTGATCTGCCTCCAGCTCAATGTCCTCAAGCTCTAACTCAGTCTCCAAGTCTCTAATCTTCTTGTTCTTCTCCTGAACCCTCTTCTCTTGGCTCTTGAATTTCTTTTCCTGGTCTTCAAACTTCTTCTCCATTTCCTTGATTCGCTTCTCCTATTCTTGGAAGGCCTTGTCCTTCTCCTTAAGTTGGACACGTAGTTCATCGTTGCTAAGCATCACATTAGTCCTATTAGTATCCAGGTTCCTGATAAGGCTCTCTAAGTCCTGGAGGTGGTGACGCACAGGCTTGATAGTCTCCTTAGTGTCTTCGTCCAACACAATAGGCTCTCCGTCCTTGTCGCGTCTCCCAAAGAAGTGAAAGTAGTGGCTCTTGATATCAGAAGAGTGACGTCCACATAGGCGTCCCAACAGCTCCTACATAGCTACGTCGAGGCCCCTCTCCAACTCATCATGGAGTATCTTGAAGGCGATCTTCTTAGTTGGGGGCTCTGTCTCGCGTCCTGGCTGGGTAACTCTGAATCCCCATAAGTCCTTCCTCTGAAACTTCCTCAGCTGAAGTACCTGAATGGTAGGGATTAGAAGAGCAAGAACATGGACGAGCTCCAACATGCGAGTCCCGAAGTGATTTCCCTTGCAATCCTCGGCCGTGCTGTAGAAAAAAATTGGCATCTTTTGCATAGTATGGAGAAAATTAGTAATAACACAAGTCTAGAGAAAGAAAACACAAATAACAATAGATGCAAAGATAAAATCAACCAACAAAACAATCCTCAGACCAAGTGGCAATACATTATTCAACTCAAGCAATCAAGGTCCAAACGTAGCTTATTTTTGCCATACCACATAGGTCGGTATGATCAAAATACTAATGTGATAAAACTCCATGTATGGTGGTCCAACTAGTATCTCACTCCTTATTAACCAATGTAGCAATCTGGGCGTCCTTGGCAGCAATCTGTTTGTCTTGCTCGCATAACTCTAAATCCAAGTCTATGATATCCTTACTTAGCCGTTTTACCATGGCCCTTGATTCTTGGACACGATGTTTCTCCTCCTTAAGATCCTCCTGAGTATTGAGCATTCTATACTTGAGCCTTTCCCCAAGTTCCTCAATGGCTTTCCACGCAGCATTCCTTGCAGAGTCAAAGAATGACGGGTGCATTTTAGAGTTGGTGAACATGTAGAATCCCATACTCTTTGGATCATCTTCCTTGTTCTTATATAAATGGAGTTGCACCCACCAATGCTCTTGCCCTCCGTCTATCACAGGAAATCCCTTGTACACGGCTTCACCATCCATCCCTAAGCCGATCATGAGGTTCTTGATTGCCTTGGGAAATTCCGTCTCACACTCAAGTGTCATAGTCATCAGTGGTCCCTTCTTGATAGATTCATTGATGGTGGACATCTACAAAAATAGATGAGGAAGGATGATCAGGAAAAGTTTTACGAGCTGAAAAGACAAGTGTAAAATTTGAAATAGAGTTATTTGTCCTAAGGGTTTTCCTTAGTCTAATCCAACCTAGGGTCACGAACCTACAGGCAACACAGTGCTCTGATACTATCTGTAAGATCTCACCATAATAAGGTAAGATCCCTGTGATTGCAGTGCTAGTCCCTGGATCGAAATGCTAGCACCCACAGTTTAAGATGAAGTACACAGAAACAAAGGTCATTATTACATCGCATATCTAGGAATATAATAGTTCTTACAACTCACTTAGGCCAAGGCTAACATTATTCAAGGTTCACAAGACATAGTATAATAATAGATTCTTTGTCTTCATGCGCCACGGGCAAACATGTCGAGTGTAGACCCGCAACCCTACTCATCATCAGAGTATCCTGCAACATAATAAGTTACAGCCACAAGGGTCAATACATTTGGAATTGTATTGGCAAGTGATACCATAGATACTTAGTATAATCCAACAACTACATGAATATATGGCTAAGTGTGGTTTTTGGCTGACTTTGCTAAAAGCAAGGTTTTATCTCATAGTTTTTGAAGAGTAAGTTTTCTCTTTCAAAACACTAAGGTACCATTGATAGACATCAATGAACCTTTAGCCCTGTTCAACCACAAGTTTTTAACTCAGAGAAAATTGGATGAGGAGATTATTGAACTGCTTCACTGTCTTGACGCTCAAAAATTGTCCATAACCAGGGACACGGCTAAGTACTTAGTTTTACCCTCTCGAGAGGTGGTGCACTTTCCCCACAAGACTCGACATGCATCGAGACGAGAATTTTCAAAAACAATCCCTCAGACCACCACGGACGCGTTCCACCCTATCAAATCTACCACCCTCTGTCCGTCTGGCTGAGTTCTTGCAACTTAGTCGGTCAAGGCAGAGCCCATATGCCATATGGTTGCACTAGAAGCTTCACGATAAGAACATCTCCAATCTCTTTGTTCCTGGGTGGTCGTCCACAAGTGTGATACACCAGCTGACCATAGACATGGCCCCTGAGTAACCACTCAACATAATCCAAGCAAGTCCCATTCCACCCAGGTGTTTCATTTACATTAGTTGTTTTCTTAGTCAAACAAAATATTGTATTTCCATACTATCTTGGTGTGAATTTCCACCCATGAATTCTAATAGCATGGCTAAGCGGTCTAGAATACAATGTCTTTTAACTAGGAAATACAACCAAGATATAATCTATAGGATAGTATAGCATAGTATCATATAAATATTCCTACCATGCTAAGATCTACCAAAAATAGCACTAGTGCAATAGTGAAAATAATAGGACATAAGATGAAATATCACTTGCCTTGGTAGCTAGGGGAATAGGTACAATCCTCATAGCAACAAACTTCACAATCCACACAATCTACACAAAGAACAATCCAACAACAATAATACAATCAATATAGCATCTCAAAAATATGAATGCATGCAAAATGCAATGATATGAACCAAATTCTAAAACTTGTAGAGTCTACAATACAGAGGTTAAAATACTCTATCTAAAGGCATAAGAAATTCCTAAAAAAAGAATATGAAGTAATTTTTATGGGCAAAATACTCCTAAAAAGGTTTTGCCTTTAACTCAAATTTTTCAGAAATAAAGTGTGAAATAAGGCCTCAACAATAAAGGTCTCATTTTTCTGAATCCATAGACACCAAATTTGCATTTTTCTGATTTGTGGATCAAAAGTTATTGAATTTCTAAGTTAAATACATATTCTGTCTATTTTTCTAATTAAACGGACGCTCTGGCTGACGTGGCGCAATCCTATTGGCCCGTACCGATTTGGTCGGATCGACCGCTGCAGGCCGTTGGATTCTAAGTGGCAACGCATGAACCAGATTAGCCCGTACCGCTTTGGCTAGAGATATAATCCTAGCCACTGGTGACAGATCGGAGGGGGCTCAGCACGTGGCCAAGGACTGGTGGCACTTGCTCTGTGCGCGGTGGCGGCGCGGCGGTTGGCGGTGTGCCAGCGATTCTAAAGAGGCAGGGGGTCCATCGATTGTTACTAGAGGTCGTGGCGGTCGAGGCGGTCTCGTTGATGGTCGCGGTGGAGAGAAGGGTGCTCGGCTGCGTCCTGTATTCCTCGCCAGAGTTCTTGCCGACGGCGGAGCTCGCGTCTCCGAGATGGTGACGTCGTTATGGGGCTCAAGCAGGCAAATAAAATGGTCGGTAAAAGGCGTCTGGTCCTGTACAAGCTAGTGGTGGCCAAAATGGGGCCGCAGGAACCTGAGTCTCACCGAAATCATCGCCGGACGGTGGCGGCAGAAGAAAACACCAACGATGATCGTGTCGTCGACCTAGGGCAAGAAAAAATGTGTGGGCAGGGTTAAAAGGTGTGCAGGACATGGTAAAGGGGATAGGGCAGAGAGGACGGCGCGAGGTGGTTGGAGCTCACCGGAATCGTTGCCGGAGTTGTGTCGGTGAGCGGCGGTTCGAGCTCACGATTGCGGAGCCTGGGGGCTCTCTAGGGGTGGTGACTGAGGGGAAACCGAAGAGGGGGAAGAGGGGATTAAGAAGGGGGGTCGCAGTGGGGATTTAATGCGTGCAATGCTCGAATTCAAGCCGATTAGAAACAATAGAGGAGAGAGGGGTCAGTTCGTCCCGCGGTGGAAGAAGATGAGGTGGAGGCTGACGTGGAGGTGGGGCCAGGGTGGAAGTGGGAGGGGCGTGTAGGGGGACGGTGAGAAAGGAGAGAGAGGGGAAGGGGTGGCCCGGGTGGGCTGTTGGGCTGGATTGGGCCGAATAGGCCAGGTGCTACTGCTGCATTTTTTTTCTCCCTTTTCTTTTTCCTTTTTGTTTTCCTTTTCTAAGGTTTTGAATTTAGCAAAAAGGTTCCAAATTACCTCAAATTTCACCAATTTTTTGGGGGATAAACTAGATGCAATGCAACACATGCCATGATGATAAGAGTGCAATGATGATGGTTTTTAGATGAAAATTTTGGGATGTTACAAACAGTTGACTCCCCAACGTGAGGGAAGCCGAAAGCATCACAAAATTGTTCAAAAGTTATTTCATAAGGTTCTGGTTCATGGTGAAGTTTACCGTGCACGCATTACCTTTCTCCCTGTGGTCGTTGTAGAAGGAGGCAAGGAACTCATAGGTAAGCTCAACATAGGAGTCGTGGCTTGCATAGCCAAGCACTGTTAGCCCGGCCTTGTTACACATGAGGTCAAAGTCCGCCTTCAACCATGCCACAATGAGAAATCTGTGGTCGGCCCAGCGTGTGGGCAGCACCCTCCTCGATGAAACTGTGGCTAACTTGGGGTTGCGCTCAGCTTGGGACCCCAAGCTCTCGCCACGTTGGCGCTTGCTCTTGCAAAAAAATATTACCAATTTTGTTCATCTTGATGCACTGAAAAACTTCACCATAAAACCTTAGGCATATAGTTTCTACATGATATACAAACGATTCTACATGGAAAAATTCAATCCTAACATGAGCAATCAATAGGAAAAGCTAGACAAGCTTGAGTTCATCCACTAGATCAATGTGAGAGTTTCAACCATGGAAATCTAAAAATAAAGCATGGGTAGGGAGAGAAACATACAGATCTATAAATTCCCCCACTCAAATGAATGAAATCCGCGAAGAATCAAGAGTTCTAGGGTGGTTTTGAGAGGTTCAGAGAGAGAATATGAGAGAAATAATGAGGAAGGAGAATAAACCTAGCCACCCCGGCCCGATTTTGTAGCCGTGCCAAACTATACGGCCGGAACTATACGGGTGGGATATGTTGTTCCGCCCGTATAGTTGCGGCGGTGCCGCCAACTAGGGTTTCTTTATGCAGAACACAGCTATACGGAAACAACTATATGGCCGGATCATAATGATCCCGCTGTATAGTTGGTCATTAAACCGTCTGTATCCTCGAGGTAAATTCTCAAAAACAAGCATCGATATCTATACGATCGGAACTATACGGCTGGAATTTTTATTCCCGCTGTATAGTTGGTCGTTAAACAGTCAGTACCTTTGAGAAAAAATTGTATGGAGGCATCGATATCTATACGACTAGAGCTATACGGCGATGTTCCCACGCAAGAAATTTTTTGATGACAAAGATATCTATACGACCGGATTTTTTATTCCCGCCGTATAGTTGGTCGTTAAACCATCAATAGTCATAAAAAAATTCTGTTTCTTTGAGAATACCTTCTTATCTCGAAACTCAACAAAATACTTTATTTTTTACAGAAAAAATTACAGTAGAAACTGTCGACCAACATCAGCATTTAATGAGCAGAATTTTAACCTTTGTAGATAAAACTCAAACTTTTATTTTTATACTTATTCTACATTCATTCAATCAATGTTTCTACTACTTTTTGATAGCTTCATATTCACGGGCGCGCTTCCGCAAGAATGTCTGTGAAAAAGTTGTATGAATGTGATGAACTTTTTATTCTTTAGTTTATTTTATTGACGTGATGGGTTGAGTCCCATTAAGCATTTTATTAAGAATTGTTGAATAACTCAACCCCTTCTCTGTTCTTGAATTCTTACCTTGGTTGCCCCTTATCAAAGGCACTTACCACTTGAACTCGTTTTGCCGGTGGAATATGTCTTTCTCCTGCTTCTCTTCTTTGGAAAGTACCGGATGATTTTAGCATCATAAACATTGAAGATTATTTTTCCTTCAGCATAGTCAACTGATTCTCCTGCAGTACTATGGAAAGGTCTTCCAAGTATTATAGATAATTTTTCATCCTCTGGCATTTCAAGAATAATAAAATCAATGGGAATAACATGCTCATCTATTCTAAGTAGAACATCCTCAATCATACAAATGGGTTGTTTAGTGGACTTGTCAGCCATCTGTAAAGTAATAGTAGTAGGGGAATACTCCCCTAATCCTAACCTTTTATAGAGGGAGTATGGCATTACACTAACTCCTGCACCTAAATCACACAAGGCATTGTGAATATTAGTCTTGCCTATTGATCATGAAATAGTTGGTATTCTGGGATCTCCTGATTTAGACAATAGTTTACCATTAGCAGGATAACTAGTCACCATGGCAACAGTTTCAGTTATTTCTTTCTTTCTACTAAGAATATCACGGAGGAATTTAGAATAGGTAGGAACTTTAACTGCGTCTACAAATGGAATTTCTATACGAAGGTCACCAAGTTCTTTTGTAAAAGAATCATAGATTACCTGATCTGGTTCTTTCTTTTTTTGATCTGGATAAGGAAGCTTTTTCACTTTTCTTATTCTTGTCTTTTACCTTTTATGGGGGGTCAGGCTCTTTTGTTGCTTTATTTTGTTGTTGTTTATCGCTTTTCTTCTTTTCTACTACAACGACTCATCTTCTTTGCTCACTTCTTTTTCTTCTCTTAGATCAACCGTCTCTGCATCAGAGTCATAACGGTCATCCTGTCCATCATCTTGGCCCTCCTTGGTTTGATCTTGTGTTTCTTGAGCAGTTTCATCTTGAGCATCCACCAGTGAATCATCTTCTTGGCTTGCTTCGAGAAAGGCTTTTTCCTTTTGCTCTCTTTCAGCTTCATATTCTGGTGGTCCTAATGGTCATGTAACAACTGCACCTCTTCTTGTAAGAACATTAGTAGAAACGGGAATATCTATATCATCTCAAAGAAAAAAATGATAACCATATGCTATTTGTTCACACTAGGTTTCAATCATACTAAGATACTTGTGAAATAATTTAATTTCTTAGCCGGTCCCATCATAATTTTCTGTGAGTTCCACCAAAATCTTTTTATGTTATTTTGCTTGTCAATGTTTTAATTCTTGAAAAAAAAATCCTAGTTTCATCTTCTTTAGTTAAAACTTGTAACAAGTCTATCCCTTTTTCCAGCTTAGTGCCAAAATCAGGATTATATAAAGAATCATTCTTAGCCCTAGTAGACATCAATTCTAAACATTCTTTAATAGTTAAAGTATTTATCGATCCTCCCGCTGAGAAGTCAAGCAACTCTCTACATTGAGTATTAAGACCGTGGTAAAATAAATGGAAAATAGTTGATTCAGAATAGCCATAATTAGGAATACTATTGATCATTCCAAAGAATCTATCCCAGGCTTGTGGGTAGTTTTCTCCCATGTTCTGACTAAAGTTGCCTATATTCTTTCTTAGTTCAATTACATTTTTAAAAGGATTAAACCTATTTATGAATTTGACAATGCAGTATTCCCAACATTTAATGTAATGGCGAGGGAGAGAGTATAACTAGTCTAGAGCCTTACCTTCAAGAGACTGACGAAATAATTTTAGACGAGAGAAATCTCTTGGCAAACCTTTTGGTCCAAGTGATGTTACCACACTGCCAAACTCTCTACGATGTCTTCCTGGGTCTTCATCTTCCCTTCCACTGAAAGCTTTTTTCTGCAAAATTTTAATAATTCCACCATCAAATCGATATTGTCTAACTCCAGAGTTAGGGAATTCTATTGGTTGCTTAAGAAATTTAGAACTTGGAGCACAGTATTCTCTGAGAGTTTCTTAGGTTTCTTGGGAGTTGTCCTGTAAATAGACATGATTTCCATTATATCACTCAAGTTTTCAACTTCAAATTTATTCGATCTTAAAAGTTTTTCAATAATTTCCCTATGTCTCTAAGAAGGCACGCGATCAATATAATCTAGTAAATAGGTCCTCCCAGAGCGTTTAGACCATTTGTCTCCTAGGGAGAACATTTTTGTAGTAGTAACACCTAAAATGTCAAGAGACAAACACTTATCTCTTAGCTTCCCGGCAACGGTGCTAGAAAATAGCTTGATGTCTTTAAGTGGACAGATCGTTTGTAGCTTGTTTCGAAGTATAGATATCGATCCCATAGAGATCCTCATGGTCAGTGTTTATGGTGAAGTCTCTGTCACACCCAAAGTTGTCATAGGTTTTTGAGTGAATTGACTGCAAGTGTAAAAATGAGAATAAAATTTGGATTAAACTAGATGTATTTAAATAAAACTAAAATGTAAACTTTAGAAATATAAAGCATAAAAGTAAAGAACGATTCAGTTATTTGTTGTTTTCTGCAGATGACAAAAAAGGTGTGGGAGATACAATTCATGGTGATAGTGGTTGTGTCAGATGGACGAGCGATAATTGTAACAATAATAATCTTATAAGTATATATGTAGGTGAGCAACCCATAATTAGCCAGAACTCATCTTGGTAGATTTCATCCCAACTTAAATAATCCTACTAGTATGTTACCAAAACCATGGCCAGACACTAGATGATTAAAACCCTTCAGGTCGCTTAGCGATTAAGCTCCTTGGATTGGACTAATGCAATAAGCACGGTGGTTCCTTGTTATCCACGAGTCCACTAGTTTTCCATTGATATCCCCGTGTCACTGGGGGTCGCCGGTCTTCTAACGAACAAGATCCTATCCATGTAGAACAAAGTATCATGTTGTCTGGGCCCTTAATTGGACAACAAGCATTAGGCATCCCACAGATAGTCAAGCACACATGATATAGTAATTAAAATCAACCACAAACTAATGGAAAATATATAAAGGCACATCACATCTCACTAATCCCTTACATCTCCCATTCCCAAGGAACTTACTCACACATGAGAGAAGAAAGCATCATCAATATAATTAAATAAAGGGAGTTCTTCTCGATATTACCGTGGAGATCCACAATAAGAATAGAAATGTAATCCAACACAATTCAAGATGGGAAGAAACAATCTCAAACCATAATGTTGCAAGGTCAAGATCTCTCTCTCTATCTCTCAAGTACAAGTAATGGCTATGGGGGTGTGTTGGCTAGGAGGTCGAAGATCGTGGAGCAAGATGAAGAACGTCTCCTCCTTCTTCTCTGGATTTCTTGTTTCTCCCTTCTAGATGGTGTGACGACTGCTGTGTTGTGTTTTCGTCCTTGGTCCCTTCACGGAAGTTGTCCCTTTTGACAAGACAGAGGCGGCGGCAGCTATATGGCGGGAACTATACGACCGGAAAAATTGTTCCTATCATATAGTTGCTCGTTAAAGCCTTTGTACACTTCCCTCGATTTATTCCAAACAGATACTTGCTTGTTTTCACCTGAATATTGTGTTTCTCTAGTTAAACCAAGTTTTCTTCGCTACCAAAGTATTAGCATTAGGTAAATCTAGAAAACGATCAAATCCGAGAGAAAACCATCAATAAAAACCATCAAAAATATGTCGAATCTCACATCTATCAGTGTACAAAATTGAAAGTAAATGTAATATTTAGTGCACACAAGAATAAAATCCTTATCGCTACACTCCCCGGAAACGGCACTATAAAAGTACTTGATAACCCCCAAGTGCAGGGGATCAATATAGTACCTCTCAATGTGGAAGTAGGGTATCAATCTGTAGGAGTAAGAAGAAAAATATATTTATTCACTCCAATTAAAGTGTCACAAGTTTTGGTTGTTTATGCGTTAAAAAGTTATAGAAAAAAGGAGGTTGATTTAATAAAAGAAAGTAAAGTGCAACAAAAAAAAAATTTAAAACTGTCCTAATCCTCTTCAATGCAAGAGGACAAGACAAAGGTTTTCTCCTATTGGAATAATGGAAATGGGTTCTTGGGTTCACTCAATCCTCTCTCTCCATCTATGGTGGTGACCATGTTATAGATAATACAGTTACACACAATTATCATGTTTTAATGGTAACTTTTATGATGGCTACATGTTCTAAAACACATAGTCGAAAGAAGTACCCATATGTATTGTTGTGTCACCCTTGTATGGCCACCATGTGGTTATTGTCACTCCACCACGACATACTTCTCCCTTTTTACCCCCAAATAAAGGATGTTTGGCAGCATTGCTATCACTCAATACATATGTCGGTGTCACTCGGCCACCCATTACCTTATATATATCATACTCCTTAATGGTGAACACTCCAAATACTAGTGCAATGATTTATTTGTTGTGTGCATGACCACATCTCTCCCATCTACATACACATGGCGTTGTCAAGCACCTCATGGCATGGGTAAAGAAGGCATTAAGAATAGAAAACATAACGTGTATCATATAAGTGTCCCCAGAGTATGACAAACCGTAAAATCCAAGCAAAATGGTAGATGCATAACAAGTATGATCTCATACCACAATATCCACCATACGAATTACATAGATTGATCCATAATCATGAAAGACACATAATATGGATTTCAACAATGATCATACATAGAGAGATTGGATCAAGATACCACCACAAAACCATAGTCCAGGGGATCACTACTCCCCACTCACGGTGGAGAGTGATGAGGAGGCATTGGTAAAGAAGGAAAGGCTACTGGAGATGATTTCGGCAGTGGTTCCCCCTCCAAGATCTCTAGGCGATAGCCTGCTGGCTCTCTGTTACTTGGTTTTCAATCTCATCCTCTGTGCGTATCAATAAAGGCCACCAGGGGTATATATAGATGGTTTTAGGTCAAAATGAAGAGAATGGCGGTGGAATCAACGACATGCGAACAACATGGTGGGAACGGATGGTGGTGGCGTAGTCTGTAGTAAATGGGCCTCCATTTTCCTCTTGCTGGGACCCTTGTGTTCTACTTTATCTTGTTGGATACATATCGAAATTACATAACTCCTCCCTTTAACCTAGCCCTTTTTGGAGTTCCGTAGCTCCTTGAAAGTTATAAACACTAGAAGAGGGTTTTTCCGCCAGACATTATTAGAACCAAAAGAGAGGGGATTGTTTAGAAAATCCCCAAAATTATTCAGAACATTGGTAATAACTACTAATATGATGCAAATATGTTGTAATATGTGATAATAAACTACTTCATGTCTGCATTTTACATGCATCAGAATGCGATTTTGCATATGGAGATTCTAGAGACTAACCAAAGGTATATTGACATTATGATCCACTTTAACCTTGACGATCCTTTGGTCCATGTTACTTTTGTGTATGGAGAACCTCGTACCGAGCATCATCATCATATGTGGACACCTCTTGCTAATATGAGAGTGTCTTCTCCGAGGCCATGTCTTGTGTTGGGTGATTTGAATGAGGTGTGTTGGATATTTGAGCATATTTTAGCTCGGCAACAACAAGAGCCACATATGATTGTGTGCATACATGTCAACTGAATGATTTGGGTTTCTCAGGACCTCCTTTCACATATGATAATGGTAGGTCTAGATTGCGCAAGGTACATGTTCATCTTGATTGTGCACTAGTTGATAATAGTTGGATGGTTATATATGCAGAAAAGGTTATGGGTCACTTGGTTTCACCATGTTTATATCATTGCCCAATCCTTGTTATGGTGGAGAAGGAGGCTCCTATTCCTGACTGACCACATACGTTGCAATATGACATATGCTGGGAAGATGATCTAGGGTTTAAGGAAGTTATTGATGAAGTGGGTGTGGCCTTGTGAAATTCTCGGATATTGGTACCTTAGTGCATGCTTGAATTCTATGATGTGCAAGTTGTACTCCTGGGGCATTAGGAGATTTGGCAACATAATGAGATAGCTAACTCGTTTACGTAAGAAGCTAAAAGTATTATATCAAACCGATGCTCCAAGAAAAGAAATTCGTGAGGTTACAAATTCAATGAATGAAATTCCTTACCGTGAAGAGATGCTTGGGCTTCAGCAATCACGAGTTTTGTGGTTAAAAGAGGGAGACACAACACTAAGTATTTCCACCATAGAGCGGTGCGTCATGCAAGGAAGAACAAGATTACAAATTCGAAAGGTCACGATGGAAATATCCAAACTATTCCTTCTAAGAAGGAGCATATGGTGATATCTTACTTTAAATATCTATATGCTCGGGATTTGTCTCTAAATGATGATGCCATCATGTCTCTAATTACGGAGCTTTTGACATATGATATGAATACTAAGTTGTGTATGGCCTCTTCGGATGAGGAAATATTCGATGCTCGTTTTCATATTAGGCCTATTAAAGCCCCGAGACGATGGCATCTCGGCTAGATTCTACCAGCATAATTGGGAGCTCATGCATGGAGAGGTGATCAAAGTTGTGCAAATTTTCTTTTCTATTGGGCATATGCCCGAAGGTCCTAATGACACATCTATAGTCATTATTCCAAAGATTGTTAATCCATTAGAAGTTAAAGACTTTCAACCTATTGGTCTGTGTAACTTACTTTACAAAGTGGTTTCAGAATATCTGATGAATAGGCTCAGATCTCTGGTTTGGAGCTATTATCTCAGAAAACCAAAGTGCTTTTATTCCTAGGAGAATGATAATGGATGATGCACTCCATACTTTTGATTTCCTTCAATATATGGATCATGGGACATACACATATTCTTCATTCTATGATTTTAAGGGGGATATCTTGAAATATTATGATAGAGTTGATTGGAGCTTCTTGGAGAATATCATGCATAAATTGGGGTTCTGTCACCGATGTGTACAGCGGATAATGGCACATGTGACCTTCTGGAATCCTCTAACTCGGTTGCCTGGTAGGCCATAGGTCTTTCCACCATCTATGGGCTACCCGGGTTAGCTGGATCAGATCTATGGTATGAGGAAACCATTATGCATATCCCCAACATAACCAACCTTCCATTTTGGTTCTATGCACATGTGTAGTGCATTCAGTGGTCAATCCCATACTCTTTTTGTCCTAATTTGACTTTCCAAACAAGACATGTCGGTTGACTAACTACTTTATTGTCCTAACCCCCTCTTGTCCAGTGACAAGTGACATTCCAGTCATGATTTTTTTATAAAGCAATCATGTTTATGATTCAGGGTTTAGGTAACCTTGCTAGTTTGTTATCACAGAGAAAGTTAATTTTACTTTGGTTTGGAAAGTTGATGGTTAGATTAAAATATATATTGTTCATGAAACAATCACAATTAGTTCTTTAAAAGAATCCAAAGTTTGAGGTATCTTTCTATTTTTTTTCATAGATACATCAATGAATTATTTCTATAGTTGTAATTTATGTTCTCTATCTCTGTTGTGTAGTGTTTCTACTATCACTATACCGCTATCCATTTGTTGTTGATCATCTGATCATGATCCAATGCTTACTCTGCTATCTTATATCCATATTTATGCATTGTTCAATGCTTTTAATGCTCATGTTCGTTCTATTTTACTCAAAACCTCAGGCTTTCAAAGGTTTAGGACTAGTTCCTGGACTCTTGATTTGGATTCTAAAACAAATGGTCTCACCATAGGTGTGACCAACATTTCAACCACAAACATTTGGTTTCATGTTGTTTGTTTTGCAGCCCTTGAAGAAAAGGTAGAAGATAAGAAGTCTTGTAGATAGGATTTTAGAGTAGGATTTTCCTTTTTATTTGTAGTTGATAAATCGTAAACATATCTATAATTTTTGATGCTCCATGCTTGTTTTGTTTCGACTTTTCTACGTTTTGTTTACACTTTGAGGTATTTTTATACATTTTCTAGAACTAACCTATTAACAAGATGTCGCAGTGCCAGTTGCCTGTTTTCTGTTGTTTTTGGTTTTAGAAAAGCTAGTAAGGAAATATTCTTGGAATTGGAGGGGACAAAATCCAAAGTCAATATTTTACCAGAAGGAACACGGAGTCCGAAGGGAAGCCGAAGTGGGGCCACGAGGTGGCCACACCTAGGGTTGGCGCGGCCACCCCCTAGGGCGCACCGCCCCAAGGTGTGGGCCCCTCGGGCGCCCACCAACCTTGCCCCTCTGCCTATAAAAGTACCACGATGCAGAAACCCTAAGGACCCGATCAAAAATCCACGAAAGAGTCTGTAGCCGCCGCTATCTCCATCCCTAGATCGGGGGATCTAAAGCTCTTCCTGGCACCCTGCCGGAGGGGAGAGATCATCCCGGAGGCCTTCTTCATCACCATGCTAGCCTCCGGAGTGATGCGTGAGTAGTTCACCCTTGGACTATTTGTAATCCTATATGTTGTGTTTGCGGGAATCCGATGGATATTGAGATACTATGTCAGATTGATTATTGATTCTATCATGTCTATGTTATTTGTGATCTTGCATCCTCTCCGTTACTAGTTGATATCTTTGCTAAGTAGATGCTTGTAACTCCAAGAGGGAGTATTTATGCACGATAGTAGGTTCATGCCTCTAATAATCTAGGGAAGTGACAAAAATCTCTAAGGTTGTAGATGTGTTGTTGGTACTAGGGAGAAAACAACAATCCTTTGTCCATGGGGCAATTGTATTGTTTACTTTACACACTTTGCTTAATGCAATTATCTGTTGCTCGCAACTTAATACTGGAAGGGGTTCGGATGATAACGTGAAGGTGGATTATTAGTCATAGATGCAGTTGGATTATGGTACTAATCACATCTCGTAGGAGTCAATATGTCTAGTATATGCATTGTTATGCTTTCTCAATCTGTCAATTGCCTCGCTGTAATTTGTTCACCCAACATACTATTTACCTTAAGGAGAAACACCTACAGTGAACTATGGACCCCAATCCATTCCTTTACCATTAATATACCATCTACTGTTTACTGTTTACTTTCTGCAAGCAATTACTATCTTCCACACTATACGTTTAATCCTTTATTTTTAGCAAAACCAGTGAGATTGACAACCTCACTGTAAGTTAGGGCAAAGTTCTAAGGTTGTGTTGTGCAGGATTGCAAGTTGCTAGCAACACCTTGGAGTTGTTTCCTTACTCCTACTGGTTCGATAACCTTGGTTTGATAACCGAGGGAAACTTGTTGTTGTGCTCATCATACCTTCATATTGGGGTTCCCAACGAGCTCTACATATCTTGAGCCATCAAGCACTTTTCTGGCGCCATTGTCGGGGAGTTAAGGGTAGCTTAAATCTCTTCCTCCTCGTCAATCACTTTTCAGGGAGAAATAAGATTCTTATAAGGGGAGTCTCTCACAACCAATATTTTTACTTTGTTATTGTTTTGCTTAGTTTCTCAACTTTATTTTATTTGCTTTTTTATCAAAAATATAAAAAAATTTAGTTTCTACTATAGTTGTTATTTTTGTTGGCCTGTTATTGTCTTGCTTTATCATGCTTTCTATCAATGGTTCCTTTCTTTGAAACTAGATCTTATTGGCAAGGTGGGTTCACGGAAGAACAAAAATATTATGAGGAACACCGCTTGTCACAAAAAGGGAAACACTTATGGGAACAAATTAATAAATTGTATACCATTGCTAGAAACTTGTGCTCTACTTATAATGTTACTTATTGCTTTGATAAATCTTGTTGCTATAGGAGGTATAAACACCTCCATTTTCAGTGTGAGTATAATGATAATGTTACCATATCTTCTTATGTTAAGGGAAATTATGACTTTTATGATGTGGAACAAATTGAAGAATTTATTGCTTCGAAGGGTGCATTCGAATTTGCTTATTTGCTTGAAAATACAGATGATGCACCTTATAAATATGAGGTTTATGATATACTTAAATTTTACTTTGATAATTACAAGGAAAAAATGGCTATATTCTTAAATATCTTAATAGATGCTCTCCACTAACGGAAGAGACTAATACCTTGCAGGAGCCTATGGAAGAAGAAATTGCTGAAACTGGAAGCTCATTAGATGAAAAAGAGGAGGAGAGTGATGATCAAGAGGAGGAAGAATGGAGCAGCTACCCATGTCTACCTCCCAATAAGAATAACTCTTTAACTAATACCTTATTTGATCGCCCTCCATGCTTACCAAAGGAGGATGAGTGTGATATTTATATTGTTGAGCTTGTTCATGATGCGACTGAAAATCATTATGAGAGAGGAAAATATGGTTGTTGGAATTCTCATGTTACTAAAACACCTCTCTTTATATTGAAAGTTCAAAAGTTGCTCTTGTTTTATCTACCCATTCTTGTTACTATGTGCTTCTTTGATTTATTTCTTTACAAGATTCCTATGCATAGGAAGTGGGTTAGACTTAAATGTGTATCATATTTGCTCCTTGATGCTCTCTTTTTCTTCAATTCATATTTCTTATGTGAGCATCTTCTCAAATTACCGAGCCTAGCTCAAAGGCATTAAAGAAAACCACTATTGGGTGATAACCCAAATTATTTTTACTTTCAGTAAGTTTTTCTTTTGTTGAGTCTTGGAAGTTATTGACTTAGTAATAACCTCCCCTTATCCTTTTTGTGTGGTTTTTGTGCCAAGAATAACCTCTAATGAGAGAGAAGTAAGACTTGGGAAAGTTGCTGTCCCAAAATAGATTTTTGTGCTTAACAGTAAACAATTGTGAAAAATCCATGTACGTTGATTTGCTGTAATTTTCTGTGTTAATGCCCCAGGTTATTATCTAACTTTTGTTAGTTTATCACTTTTCGATTTGAGCCATAGAAGGTCTTCGGAAAAATCGGTTTTTACCTGTTGGTCTGTTTTGACAGATTTCTGCCATTATTTGCATCTGCCTCTTAATCTCTTTCTCTTTGAGTTCTCTTTGATCACCTGAGCTTTTAGAAGGAATTTCTACCATAGCTTGTGTTTTAATGGAAGTTTTACTTGTGTTGAAACTAAACCCAAAGACTTATTATTTTGAATACACTAATGTTGCTAATGAAGATTGTGTGAAATTTTGTATGAAGGAAATTTTCAAGTGTACGGAAGAATAATGTGATGAGATGAAATATGGACAAAAGATCAAGATTGGGGATGCCACCCGTGTCACCCCAAGAAATATTCAATAGGTACAAGCATCAAAGCTTGGGGATGCCTTGGCATCCCCTTCTTCATCAATAAAAATCTCAGGTTTTCTTCCAAAACACTTCATTTTTTTGTTTCATGCATAATTGTGTTGTTCTTGGAGCGTCTTTTTTTGTTTTTAGTTTTCTTTTGTTTGGTTTTCTTAAATAAATTGGTTGGACCCCCACATTCATATGTTTCTTCAAATAAGTTGATTGGTGTTGGAAAAGAGTAGGAAGCTTCATGCTTATACGTGGTACAAAAGGAGCTTGTTTTGACTGTAGCCTAGACTTTATCATGTCATGTTTGATGTTGCTTTGACTTTATGCTTAGTGTTTATTGCTGTATCATGACTTGTTCCAAATAATTGAGATTGCATAATGTTCCTTGAAAGAATCATGTGTTTTTTAGCATACAAAAGCATAATATTGTGGTATTCTCCTTTGATGCATTATTTTGGGTTAACTTGGCACATGCTTACACCATGTTAAGACTATGAACCAGTCACCTTAGCCTCTATGATAATTTAGTTTTTGACTTGTAATATTACTTTATGCTTTAATTAATAATGTTTTGTCTTTTTGCATGTTATGGCCATTATTGCTCTCTTATTTGGTCGCTCCCAGTCTTTTGCTAGCCTCCACCTGTACCACGTATGAGTTACACTCATGCATCCAACCTCCAAGGAAACCAAGTTATTCCAAAGAGTCCACTATAAATTCCTATGCATGGTGTGTTACACCATTCCAAGTATATTCATGTTTTTATCTACCTTCCAAATTAAACTTGTTATGTGAAAATTAGTGATTAAAGCTCTCACAAACTTGATGGCACACTCTGTTTTCTTGCACTTAATAAACTTGAACCATTTTGCCCATCTATGTTGCTTATATGCTTGCATTTTATAAGTTGTGAATTAGCAAAACCATGATACCATGGGGAATGCTTTCAACATTGCACTTATTATTCAGTTGATATCATGATTCTTTTGTTTATGGATCTCGGTTGTCTGAAATAAAAGGGGAGCTTGTAAGCTCATGGAGTTTGTATGTGTGTTAGAGAAACGCCTGGTCAGCTAGCCTAAGCCATTCCTAATCCTGGTGGAAACTTGCAGCTTAACCATAGTGAGCATTCTATGAAGCATCCTCGATAAAAACCTATGCAAATAGCAAATAAAAAGATCGCTGAGATGCTCATTGTCTGTTGCCTTGTCATTTTGATATGGGAAAGCTCCTGTGTCATGGGGCAAGGGGTACCCTATTAGCGGTTCTCCATGATACACATGTACTTACAATGACAAGAACTTACTTGTGACTAAAGTTGAGTAGCATGAGGTTCGGTACTCGTAAGCAAGGGACATGAGATTTTCAACTTATAACTTGTCCAGCATATCCTTAGATTTGTGTCGCTTTAACCTTAATCACCTCAAGATGCTTATGATAGGGGCAATGAGAGCTGAAAGCTAATAAGTACCATAATTTTTGGAAGCTCTTTATGAAACTTGAAATCCCTGCTTCCGTCTGTGAAGGGCCTTTCTTTTTACTTTTATGTTGAGTCTCCATCTTCTATATTTATGCACCAATTGAGAGAGCATAGTGGTCATTCTTAGTTTAATGTGAATTGTCCCAAAACTTGTTGATTGATTCATAACTTTGATATTGCTTGTTCTTAAATTATTTGTATCTAGTCACCCTTATGAACTTTGAAGGTGTCCTATGCATTTATGTTTTGCTATACCATGAGGGACAAGCTGAATACCACTGTTTTTATGTTTTCTATATGTGAAACAAACAAACGTATTTCAATGCATTGTTATTCATGATCTTTTGTTTGTACCTTTTAATGTTACAACATAGTTGATATGTCTTATTGTTAGAACTCTATCTTTCATGCTCATGTTTAGAGTACTTTGATCCCAGCTATCAATGCTTTACAAATACCTTGATCAAGATTGTGATGATGCATGTCACCTCAAAAATTATTCTATCACTTACCTCCTCGAGGATGAGCAGGAGTTAAGCTTGGGGATGCTTGATATTTCATAAACGTATCTATAATTTTTGATGCTCCATGCTTGTTTTGTATTGACTTTTCTATGTTTTGTTTACACTTTCAGGTATTTTTATACATTTTCTGGAACTAACCTATTAACAAAATATCGTAGTGCCAGTTGCCTGTTTTCTGCTGTTTTTGGTTTCAGAAAAGCTAGTAAGGAAATATTCTCGGAATTGGACGAGACAAAAGCCAAAGTCAATATTTTACCAGAAGGAACACGGAGTCCAAAGGGCAGCCGAAGTGGGGCCACGAGGTGGCCACACCTAGGGCTAGTGCGGCCACCCCCTAGGGCGCGTCGCCCCATGGTGTGGGCCCCTCAGGCGCCCAACAACCTTGCCCCTTCGCCTATAAAAGTACCCCAATACAAAAACTCTAAGGACCCGATCAAAAATCCACGAAAGAGTCTGTATATCCATCCCTAGATCGGGGGATCCGAAGCTCTTCCCGGTACACTGCCGGAGGGGAGAGATCATCTCGGAGGCCTTCTTCATCACCATGCCAACCTCTAGAGTGATGCGTGAGTAGTTCACCCTTGGACTATGGGTCCATATAGTAGCTAGATGGTTGGTTCTCCTCCTTTGTTCTATCATGTTTAGACCTTGTGAGGTCCATTCATGATCAAGATCATCTATTTGTAATCCTATATGTTGTGTTTCCGGGATCCGATGGATATTGAGATACTATGTCAGATTGATTATTGATTCTATCATGTCTATGTTATTTGTGATCTTGCATGTTCTCCGTTACTAGTAGCTATCTTGGCCAAGTAGATGCTTGTAACTCCAAGAGGGAGTATTTATGCTCGATAGTAGGTTCATGCCTCTAGTAATCTAGGGAAGTGACAGAAATCGCTAAGGTTGTAGATGTGCTGTTGCTACTAGGGAGAAAACAACAATCCTTTGTCCATGGGGCAATTGTATTGTTTACTTTACACACTAGAAGGGGTTCGGATGATAACTTGAAGGTGGATTATTAGTCATAGATGTAGTTGGATTACAGACTATGTATTATGTTGTAATGTCCAATCAAATCTCGTAGGAGTTAAGATGTCTAGTATATGCATTGTTATGCTTTCTGAATCTGTCAATTGCCCCGCTGTAATTTGTTCACCTAACATGCTATTTATCTTAAGGAGAAACACGTCTAGTGAACTATGGACCCCAGTCCATTCCTTTACCATTAATATACCATTTACTATTTGTTGTTTACTATTTACTTTCTGCAAGCAATTACTATCTTCCACGCTATACGTTTAATCCTTTATTTTTAGCAAAACCAGTGAGATTGACAACCTCATTATAAGTTGGGGAAAAGTTCTGTGGTTGTGTTGTGCAGGATTCCAAGTTGCTAGCAACACCTTGGAGTTGTTTCCTTACTCATACTGGTTCGATAACCTTGGTTTCATAACTGAGGGAAACTTGCTGTTGTGCTCATCATACCTTCCTCTTGGGGTTCCCAACGAGTTCTACATATCTTGAGCCATCAGTAGTTTGTAATAGGATTTGGTTCATATGTACTTCTTTGTAATTTCATCTTGTAAAGAACATACTCATATTACTATGAATAAAGATTCAATTTTTTGATACATTGTCCAATTTTGTTATTACCATCTAGAGTTTTATTTGTGTTCTTTTTTATGTTTGAATCTGCACTCAAGTTTTACTTAAGTCAAACCTCCATTTTGAGTTCAAATTATATCTATGTGTTTACTAGTTCAATTTTGGATATAGTGTAAATTTTAAGTGATTTGTAATTGTATTTGAGTCGTTTGACTCTTTTATTGATTTTCTTAAATTCTTAAGTTCCCAAATTTGAATTCCAAACCTAATATTGAATTTGGTTCAAATTCTATTGCCCATTTGGCTTTAAAGCCTCACTAGATCCAAACTCAATTCTTAACTCTAGAAATTTGAATTTTATCCCAATTTTTAGATGCATGCAATGCATATGTACATATTATAATTTGAACCTTTCCCATTTCCTATTTTGTGGGATGTTATATTTGTCCTACTAAATGTGGTTGGCCTGTAAGATTGCAAACTAGGATTTCTATGGATTTCTTTTGCAGCGGTTCTGTTGGAAAACTTCCATCTACTCCAACGCTTGGGAAATATTTTTTTTCTACGACAACTTATGCCATGCACATAATCCCGTGCTGATGAGTGCATTTTTTCAGCACTTTTAAGCATAGCATTTTTTTTCAATTATTCACTCATCTCATTCTCCATCTAGCTATTACTATGCCAAATATGTATGCTTACATTTTTTATTTACTTTCAAGTGAGCTTTGCAAAACTAGTAGTTTTATTAGGATTTTATATGTTTTCCTTTGCTTTGGTTTGTGTTTAGAACAATGGAATAAAGCCTAAAAAAGAGTCCAAAAGGATGCAATAGGAGGAGTTATAGGTACCAGACTTAGCCACAAGAAGGGTGAAAACGTAAATTTTTTACATCATAAAAAATATCCAATTACATGGTGTTGTATCTCTCTTCCATACAAATCCAATGAGCCAAAGAACACTACAATCAAAGTTCGTATGAAGAAATGACACCCAATATACTAGAGAGTCAGTGGTTTAATGAGTCCATACCACCTGGCTCCGAAATGTCAAAATGAACCACCTTTGTGAAGGCCCGAAGGGCATATTCCCCGTGGATCTTCCTAGAACCGCCTCGCAAGCCACTTGATGTATATTTAAGCAAGGAAATCCCTATCCGCCACATCTATCATCCATAGCTGCCACCTCACACATCTCCACGACGGAGCCCTGCCACCATAGCATCTCCATCGAGATCTACATCTCCACCATTGCCAATACACCTCAAGATACATATCAACCTTTAAGAAAGACCAAGGAGGAAATACACCGGGGAGCCACCACCAGGTTGCTCCCCATGCGCCGCCGCCACCATCACACCATCTCCATCACCACCCCTGCTCCTTCTTCTTTCCCCATCATGGTATCCTTAATGTGTTGTAATATGGTTTGAAACCCTTTAATGTTATAATTACTTGAGTATATGTAAATTGGTGTTATGGTCTATTTTCTATGGTGCATACTTCTAATCATGTTATAATGTATCTTAGTGATTGGAGATCTCCAATCCATCAGTGTAGTTGGAGACATCCAACTCCCCAAGTCCAAACATGTATTAGATGGGTATTTTGTGCGACTCATTTGACCTTGCTAGTGATAGGTTTGATATCTCTTGTGATGTACATACACTTAGGATCATAGTTGTCCATAGAACTTAATGCTTCTGGTCTGGTCTTTATTGATCTTAATAGCTTCCGTTGCCCATGGCTGATGTGTAATGTAGGGAGGATGATTAGGATGTCTTATGCCCCTCGTGTAGTTCGGATACAACAGTACTTGAGGGACCGCCACACTTATAAGATAAAAAACCATAAATGATTGACCAACGCACCTATACACCACTTTACATGGAAATCATAGCATTAAAACTCTCTCATCATATTCACCCTTTTAGTATTTACATCTGCACTAGTTTACTTCTAGTCCTAGTAGTAGTTATTTATTACCCCTTTAATTTAATTAAATTTATCCTAACAACTTATATAATAGCTATTTCCAAACACCTTTTTAGGTGTGAACGTCGTGGCACTAACAACGTGGCTATGGGGTTGACTAGATTCCATTCCGCAAAGCTTCCAAGAGACGATACATATTGGGAGATATTTGCTGCTACAAGTACTACAATAACCATGTTGTTAGATCAGGTTAAATAATAGTTTGAACAGGAAAACATCTCATAAAATTAGCATCGTTGTCGGGTAGCATAACGCCTGGTTTTTACCTACCCACTCACACATAGTTATTTCCGTTTGTTGTGATTATCTTACTACTTTTATTTATATTGAAAAGAACAAAACAATTATAATTTTTTTGCTACTAATCATGTCTTCCGAGATTACTATTTTTTAACAGATGAAGCTAGCAATGGAGGTGAAGAAGTTTGGAACTTTTGGATACTTTATTATGAGGAAAAAGGCATGAGAAGAATGGTTGAATGATTGTTCATTCATATTATGTGCCTTAGACCAGTTTGTTTGTGAAGACTATGGATCCACAAATCATATTAATTATCAATGTGAGTATAGCGTTGATACCATATTAGCATCATATAACAAAAGTGATAAATTCTATGTTGATATGAAGGTTTCAGAACTGGTTGTTGTGAGTTTCTATATCACATGAGTAATATAAACTAAAAAGATAAAGCACTTGATAGAATCTATCGAGCATTATATATTATATACTCTTATTATTATGATATATATACCTTTAGTGGTAATGCATTAGTTATTACTTATCATGAGTGGATATTGACCATCGTGGAAGAGCCTAACCTATTGCATGACTCACGGAAGAAATAAGAAGAGGGTGTACACCGCAATGAAAATACTACTGCCACTGGTATGGATTTTTTAACTTGTATGATCTGTTGGATGGTTGTGCAAAATCATTTTGTAATTCATATCAAGAAACTTGTGATAAATGTATGGCAGTTGGGCACTTTAGTTTTCAATGTTCCATTACTTTTGAATAATCCCTAGTATCTACACTAGAATTGAAGTATTAAAGTATTTGGTTTATAAAGGTGTCCATAATCTACTCTTAAATAGATACATTATGAGTAATAGTAGTGATAGTATGCTTCATATGAAACTTACCAAATTGTTACCAATGTTAGAATCTTATTTTCAAGAACATCTTAGTGGGAATCCACTTGTGGTAGAGAGTAAGGCGTGTTATAAAGCCGAAGTGCCTGAAGATAACAATTTGCAGGAACCACAAGATAAAGAGGAGGAGGACATGGAAAGTGAGGTAGACAAAGAGGGGCATACTACAAATAATATGTTTGTTTATGATGCCTCTATCTTTGGTAATGATTCTTGTAATGCTAAAACTGATGATAATTTATCTACGGAGGCCTTGTTCCTACACACTCATATGGAGATCATTAATAATGATGAATAATATATAAAACCTTTGTATGAATCTTTCGATGCTAATATGGAGGGACCTAAGTTACTCCTTATTGAAAAGTAAGAATGTTATGAAGTGTTCCCCTACAATGGTAACCAAGGTAAAATTTTAAAGATTATATATGAATTCCTAATCCTATCATGAAACTATATAAGGAGGCATGATCACCATACTTTGTGCATCAACACTCGCTTGGAAGGGAGAACCTATTCATCTAGATGATGCCCGATGCACCACAAGAGGGTATGACTTCGACCGTACTCTGCTATGAAATGCTCCAACCTACTGTTGGAGGTGAGTATGTTGGAGATATGCCCTAGAGGCAAATAATAAAGTATGTTTATTATCATATCTCATTAGTTCATAATATGTTTTATGTTATGCTATCAGTGTATCAATTGGAAACATTGGTACATGTGTGGTATGTAAACAAACCAAGTCCCTAGTGGCCTCTATTAAACTAGTCTATTGGTCAACGGATGATCAAAGTTTCTTGATCATGGACATTTACTTCAATTAACAATAGGGCCGTATCATTAAATTAATGATATGATGGACATACCCAACATAACTATAGCAATACGATCAAGTCACAAAGTTCATCTTTGTGATAATTAGGATAATGAAGTAACCTACTCCTTAGATCGTGAGATCATATCTAATCACTATAACCAGAGGCTGCCTTGACTGCAACAACCATCACACCGTAACAGGGTGATCATAGAGGTGTCTATCAGGTATACCGAATGTTGGGTCCGCAGCATAGAAAACAAAAAATTTCCTACGGTGTGAACTACACGCCAAGATCTATCTACTAGGTACAAAGCAACGGGTGGACATACATCCAACGAGAACTTACCCTCGAAGACAACGAGTTTGGTTAACGAGTAGGAACTCGTGGTTGATGTAGTCGTACGCTTGCCGATCTCAAGATCATGAGGAAGTCCGAGCGCCGCAACTCAGCAGCGCATCCACACTCGCACACACGTTCAAGCCACCGGACAACCTCCACCTCCTCGCTCCAGCAATCCAGCGGAAGCAGCAACTCCTTCCAGACGAAATGCCACCAGGAACATGTATCTCGCTAATCCGAGACCATGGGGGAATAATTCTAGAGGGGGAGAGAGATCCTTCACAAGGAGGTGTAAGGATGAAGGAGGGAATAGGAGGAGGGGGGTGCCCCCTCTCTCCATGGCCGGCGCATGGGGGGTGACCCCTCACCTCCCCCATTCATGTGGTGGTAACCCCTCCATATTAAAATGCCTCTTCACATTCCCTTTTAAAGTCTCCACTTTAAATGAATTTCTCCAAATTTAATGCTCTCTCATTTAATAAAACTCTTTTTATTAAATTTATTCAGAATTTTCTTAATTACTTTAATTAACAAACATTCACATATAGCCCCTTGCAATATTTCAATATCACATGCAGAACCACTTTCTGCAATTTCACCCGAAACAATTTCTCCGCTTTGCAATTCTTTCGTCTGAAACATATGTGCTCCAAAATGGTGTCCGATAACTCTTAAGTGTGCCACCCTACGGTTCGCGAATAATGCAGACATGATCGAGACCCTTCTCTGATCAATAATCAGCAGCAGGATCTGGAGATCCGTACTGACTCCTACACATTCAACGATGACTTCTGTGATCGTGAGAACCTTTAACGCTTGTAACTAAATCCCTTTGTCTCTCGATATATTACATGTCCGAGATTCGATCATCCGTATCTCCATACCTAGTTTGATCTCGTTAGCGACATGCACTCTTTTCTTGTTCCCGTGATATAACATTCTAGTGATCACATCACTTGATTGCAAGCTATCTTAATGTGATATCACTGAGAGGGCCCAGAGTATATCTATCCGTCATCTGGATTGACAAATTCCACTCTTGATCCATGAGCCTCAACATAACACCTTCGTAGTACTGAACCCATCTTTATAGTCAACCTGTTACGGTGTGACGTTTGATGTTATCAAGATACTCTTCCGGTGTTAGCAATTAACATGATCTCATGGTCTAAGGATAAAGATTACTTCGTATGATGTTATAGCAATATAAACATAATGACTTGATCGTAATGCTATACTTCGGATGAATGTTCATCACATTGTTCCACCAATGGTGTGACCTTGCTATTAACAACATCCAATGTCCATGATCAGGAAACCTTGATCATCTTGTTAATCAACAAGCTAGTCAATAAGAGAGGCATAACTAGGAACCCTTTTTGTTTATTAAACACACATGTATTGATGTTTCCGATCAATAAAATTCTAGCATGTAAAATAAACATCTATCAAAAATAAGGAATATATAATAACAACTTTATTATTGCCTCTCAGGGCATATTTCCGTCAGTCTCCCACCTGCACTAGAGACAATAATCTAGTTCACATAGTGATAAATCTAACACCCATGGAGTTCTGGTGTTGATCATGTTTTGCCCTAGGTAGAACTTTAGTTAACGGATCTGCTACATTTAGGTCCGTGTGTACTTTACAAATCTTTATATCTCCATCCTTGACATGCTCGCGGATGGAGTGAAACCGGCGCTTAATATGCTTGGAATTCTGGTGAGACCTCGGTTCCTTTGCGTTGGCTAAGGCTCCATTATTGTCACAATAGATCACCATTGGGCCCAACGCACTGGGAACCACACCTAGTTCCGTAATGAAATCTTTCATCCAAACCGCCTCCTGTGCCGCTTCTGAAGCAGCAACATATTCCGCCTCCGTCGTTGATCCAGCCACCACAGGTTGTTTGGAACTCCTCCAACTAATTGTTGCTCCGTTCAAGAGAAATATGTATCCGGATTGAGACTTAGAGTCATCCGGATCGGTGTCAAAGCTAGCATCGACATAACACTTAGCGACTAGCTCTTCTTCACCTCCGTATATAAGAAACATATCCTTAGTTCTTCTCAAGTACTTGAGGATGTTCTTTACCGCTATCCAGTGTTCCGAACCTGGATCAAATTGGTACCTACTAGTCAAAATAATAGCATGTGCCACATCCGGTCTTGTACATAGCATGGCATACATAATAGAGCCTATGGCCGAGGCATAGGGGATCTTATCCATCGTCTCTCTTTCTTCCGCCATAGCCGGACTTTGAGTCTTACTCAATGTCTTGCGTTGCAACATAGGTAAGAACCCCTTCTTACTTTCGTCCATATTAAACTTCTTTAATATATTATCAAGGTATAGCCCAATTAGGCGCCTTGATCTATCTCTATAGATTTTAATGCCTAATATATATGATGCTTCACTAAGGTCTTTCATCGAAAATTTGTTGTTTAGATAACTTTTAACACTGTTTAAAAGATCTATATCATTTCCAATCAATAATATGTCATCCACATATAATATCAGAAATGCCACATTGCTCCCACTCACTTTCTTGTAAATACAAGCCTCTCCATAAGTTTGGACAAATCCAAACTCTTTGATCACCTCATCAAAGCGGAGATTCCAACTCTGGGATGCTTGCTTTAGTCCATAGACGGATCGCTGAAGTTTGCATACCTTATTAGCATCCTTAGGATCGACAAAACCCTTAGGTTGTATCATATACAACTCTTCTTCAATATTACCATTAAGGAACGCAGTTTTGACATCCATCTGCCATATTTCTTAATCGAAATATGCAGCAATTGCTAACATAATCCTAACCGACTTAAGCATCGCTACGGGAGAGAATGTCTCATCGTAGTCAGCTCCTTGAATTTGTCGAAACCCCTTTGCGACAAGTCGAGCCTTATAGATGGTCACATTGCCATCAGCATCAGTTTTTCTTTTGAAAATCCATTTATTCTCAACGGCCTTTCGGTCGTAAGGTAAGTCCACCAAGTTCCAAACTTGGTTCTCGTACATGGATTCCATCTCGGATTTCATGGCTTCTATCCATTTGTTGGAATCTGGGCTCATCATCGCTTCTTCATACGTCACAGGGTCATCCATTTCATCAACCATGAAATTCACAACAGGATTGCCGTACAGTTCAGGAGCTGCACGTGTCCTGCTTGACCTGCGAGGTTTGGTAGTGTCCTCTTTCGGAGTTTCATGATCATTATCATTAGCTCTCTCTTGATTAGGTGAAGTCAACTCCGAAACAACTTCCAGTGCTGTGCCACTAGCCATTCCATGAAGAGAAGGTTCAATAACCTCTTCGAGTTCTACCTTCCGACTACTCACACCTTTCGCGAGAAACTCCTTCTCAAGAAAGGATCCATTCTTGGCAACAAAAACCTTGCCCTCGGATCTGTGATAGAAGGTATACCCAATTGTTTCCTTAGGGTATCCTATGAAGACGCATTTTTCTGCTTTGGGTTCGAGTTTATCCGGTTGAAGTTTCTTCACATAAACATCGCATCCCCGAACTTTAAGAAATGACAGCTTAGGTTTGTTTCCGAACCATAATCCATACGGTGTCGTTTCAACGGATTTAGATGGTGCCCGATTTAAAGTGAATGCAGCTATTTCCAGTGCATAACCCCAAAATGACAGTGGCAAGTCAGTCAAAGACATCATAGATCGAACCATATCCAATAAGGTAGGATTACGACGTTCCGACACACCCTTACGTTGTGGTGTTCCGGCAGGCGTGAGTTGTGAAACTATTCCACACTCTTTCATGTGCGTGCTAAACTCGTAACTTAGATACTCTCCTCCACAGTCAGACCGTAGAAATTTTATCTTTCTATTATGATGATTTTCCACTTCATTCTGAAATTCCTTGAACTTTTCAAAAGTTTCATACTTGTGTTTCATCAAATAGATATACCCATATCTACTCAAATCATCCGTGAAAGTAACAAAATAACGATATCCACCTCGCGCCGACACACTCATTGGTCCACACACATCAGTATGTATGATATCCAATAGATCTGTCGCCCGTTCCATTGAACCGGAAAACGGCGTTCTAGTCATCTTGCCCATAAGGCATGGCTCACATGTATCAAATGATTCACAATCAAGTGATTCTAAAAGTCCATCAGAATGCAGTTTCTTCATGCGTTTAACGCCAATATGACCTAGACGGCAGTGCCACATATATGTAGACATATCATCATCAAGTTTAATCTTTTTAGCATTAACATTATGAATGTGTGTAATATTACTATCGAGATCCAACAGAAATAAACCATTCAATATAGGTGCATGACCATAAAAGATATCATTCTTATAAATCGAACAACCATTGTTTTCAGATTTAAAGGAATGACCACTTTGCATCAAACACGATCCAGATACAATGTTCATGCTCAGTGCAGGCACTAAATCAATTATTTAGGTTTATAACTAATCTCGATGGCAAATGGAGAGGTAGCGTGCCGACGGCGATCACATCAATGTTTGATCCATTGCCGACCCGCATTCTGACCTCACCCCTTGCTAGTTGTCGCTTGTTCCGTAGCCCCTGAACCGAGTTACATATATTAGCAACCGATCCCGTATCAAATACCCAGGTGCTACTGCGAGTACTAGTCAAGTACACATCAATAACATGTATATCACATATACCTTTGTTTGCCTTGCCGGACTTCTTGTCCGCCAAATACTTGGGGCAGTTGCGCTTCCAATGGCCAGTCCCCTTACAATAGTAGCACTCGGTGTCAGACTTAGGGCTAGCTCGGGGTTTCTTTTCAGGCGTGGCAACAGACTTGCCACCCTTCTTTCCCTTGAGCTTGCATTTCTTGTCTTTCTTGAAACCGGTGGTCCTATTGATCATGAACACTTGATGTTCTTTCCTAATCTCCACTTCTGCAGTCTTAAGCATTGACAGAAGCTCGGGAAGAGACTTCTTCATGCCCTGCATATTATAGTTCATCACGAAGCTCTTGTAGCTAGGTGGCAGAGATTGGAGAACACGATGTATGCCTAAGTCAATGGGAATCGTTATTCCCAAGGACACAAGCTTATCGGCGTACCCAGACATTTTGAGTACGTGCTCACTAACGGAGCTGTTTTCCTCCATCATGCAGCCAAAGAACTTTTCTGTAGCATTATAACTCTCTACGGCAGCATGGGTATCGAAAATAATTTTCAATTCTCCCATGGTATCAAAGGCATTGCCATTTTCGAAACGCTTTCGAAGTTCTGGCTCTAGCCCATACAGTATGTCGCAATGAACTAAGTTGTGGTCCTCCTGACGAGTCACATAGATATTCTTTTCCTCGTCAGGGGCATCAGGAGCTGGTGGGGGGCCTAACGGCGCATCTAGCACATATTGCTTTTGTGTAGCAGTGAGGAGAATCCTCAAATTCATAGCCCAGTTGGTGAAGTTGCTACCATTCGCAACAAGTTTCTCTTTCTCCATGAACACATCGAAATTAAAAGCAGGTGGTGCCATCTACAACAGAATTTGTAAAGTTTATTTAGACTAAGTTTATGATAGATTGAGTTCAACTAATCCAAATTACTAATGAACTCCCACTCAAAAACGACATCCCTCGTGTCTTTTTGGTGATTACATGAACTAAATCCACTACACCAAGTCCGATCATCACGTGAGTTGATGTAGCTTCAAAGGCGAGCATCTATATGGGCATCATATCAACTATATGACTCATGCTTAACCTTTCAGTCTGTGTTCCGAGGCCATGTATGTACATGCTAGGATCGCCAAGTAAGAACCTTAGTATTCGCGTGTGTAAAACTGTCTTACACCCGTTCCTATGAAAGCGTAGATTCGAGTACACCCGATCATCATGTGATGTCTCGAAACGCGATCCACAGAACGGTGCATACTTAAGGAAGAACACATTTTTATCTTGATATCAAAATGAGGGATCATCTTATAATGCTACCAAAAGTGCCAAACTAGCAGTATAAGATGCTAACATCTAATGTGTAAAGTGAGATGATATGGTCCATGCATTTGATCTCTATCACTTGCATCGTGGTATGATCTCTATCATTCCTTTGTGTGTAAGGCCAAGGTCTATGGAACTTACACGTTGAGTGTGTTGTAAGAGTATCTATCATACATCTACTTACAACAATATCATATCAATACACTAGCCCAGCAACGATCTAAACTAGACAACTCTAATTTATCAATTGCAAGTTTTAGATGGCTTAGGGCTTTCGGAGATAGAACCGTTCTCACCTACGAACATGAACCACAACGAGGATAACTAAGTTATTAGCAACTCGTTGTAAATCAGATATTGACTATAGTAGGAGAGACAGACACCCGCCAGCCACTTATGCAAAACAAGTTGCATGTCAGTCGTGGAACCGGTCTCATGTACGATGACATGTAAGGTTGGTCCGGGCCGCTTCATCCCACTATACCACCAATATCCAAAATACATAGAAGATGCAATAACATGATCATCATCGCCCACATATAAACATATGTGTACTACCCATGCAAAGCACCTACGCATAGATCAGGCTCTGATACCACTGTTGGGTCCGCAGCATAGAAAACAAAAAGATTCCTACGGTGTGAACTACACGCCAAGATCTATCTACTAGGTACAAAGCAACGGGTGGACATACATCCAACAAGAACTTACCCTCGAAGACAACGAGTTATGTTAACGAGTAGAAACTCATGGTTGATGTAGTCGTACACTTGCCGATCTCAAGATCGTGAGGAAGTCCGAGCACCGCAACTCAGCAGCGCATCCGCACTCACACACACGTTCAAGCCACCAGACAACCTCCACCTCTTCGCTCCAGCGATCCAGCGGATGCAGCAACTCTTTCTAGACGAAATGCCACTGGGAACATGTATCTCTCTAATCCGAGACCATGGCGCAATAATTCTAGAGGGGGGAGAGATCGTTCACAAGGAGGTGTAAGGATGAAGGAGGGAATAGGAGGAGGGGGTGCCCCCTCTCTCCATGGCCGGTGCATGGGGGGTGACCCCTCACCTCCCCCATTCATGTGGTGGTAACCCCTCCACATTAAAATGCCTCTTCACATTCCCTTTTAAAGTCTCCACTTTAAATGAATTAAATTTCTTCAAATTTAGTGCTCTCTAATTTAATAAAACTCTTTTTATTAAATTTATTCAGAATTTTGTTAATTACTTTAATTAACAAACATTCACAAATAGCCCCTTGCAATATTACAATATCACATGCGGAACCACTTTCTGCAATTTCACCCGAAACAATTTCCGGTTTCTATCAAAACAATTCCTGTGCTTTGCAATTCTTTCGTCTGAAACATATGTGCTCCAAAATGGTGTTCGATAACTCTTAAGTGTGCCACCCTACAGTTCGCGAATAATGCAGACATGATCGAGACCCTTCTCCATCAATAATCAAAAGTGGGACCTGCAGATCCGTACTGACCCCTACACATTCAACGATGATTTCTGTGATCGTGAGAACCTTTAACGCTTGTAACTAAATCCCTCTGTCTCTCGATATATTACATGTCCGAGATTCGATCATCGGTATCTCCATACCTAGTTCGATCTCTTTACCGACATGAACTCTTTTCTCGTTCCCGTGATATAACATTGTAGTGATCACATCACTTGCTTGCAAGCTATCTTAATGTGATATCACCGAGAGGGCCCAGAGTATATCTATCCGTCATTTGGATTGACAAATTCCACTCTTGATCCATGAGCCTCAACATAACACCTTCGTAGTACTGAACCCATCTTTATAGTCACCCTGTTACGGTGTGACGTTTGATGTTATCAAGATACTCTTCCGGTGTTAGCAATTAACATGATCTCATGGTCTAAGGATAAAGATTACTTCGTATGATGTTATAGCAATATAAACATAATGCCTTGATCGTAATGCTATACTTCGGATGAATGTTCATCACATCATTCCACCAATGGTGTGACCTTGTTATTAACAACATCCAATGTCCATGATCAGGAAACCTTGATCATCTTGTTAATAAACAAGCTAGTCTATAAGAGAGGCATAACTAGGAACCCTTTTTGTTTATTAAACACACATGTATTGATGTTTCCGATCAATACAATTCTAGCATGTAAAATAAACATCTATCATATATAAGGAATATATAATGACAACTTTATTATTGCCTCTTAGGGCATATTTCCTTCACCGAAGGGATAGGTTCAGGCATATATATCAAGATCGGGATTTGTTCTTCGGCATGACGGGAAGATACACAGGACCCACTCGATGAGATTACATCCATAAAGCTACAACGTATGACTAGGTCATTATGATGGAATATCACGGGAACAAGTTAAGTAGCAATTGTCGGTAACGAGATTGAACTACCTATGTTGATGCCGACAATCAGATCTTTGACAAGTCAAGTATCAAAGCAACAAAAGTAATGGGACTCGACATTTATGGTTGAAACGATATATATTCGTGTAATGTGCAGGGATCATTATGGGCATGCAGGTCCTGCTAATGATCATTGGTCTGAGAAGCGTCTCGATCATGTCTACTATGTTCCCAAATAGGAGGGTAACACACCTAAGGGTTTGATGACACTTAAGAGTTTATTATCATATCTCAATTAGTTCATAATACTTTTATACCATGCTATAACTGTATCAATCGGAAACATTGGTACATGTGTGGTATGTAAACAAACCATTTCCCTAGTAGACTCTATTCAGCTAGTTCATTGGTCAACTGATGATCAAGGTTTCCTAATCATGGGCATTTATGTCAATTGACAATGAGGTCATATCATTATAGAATGATGTGATGGAAACGCTTACCCCACATAAGTATTCCAACATGATCAAGTCACAAAGTTCATCATTACGATAATTAGGAAAAAAAGTATCCAACTCCTTAGACCTTTATATCATATCTAATCACTATCACCCAAGTCTGCCCTGACTACATCAATCATCACACCACAATAGGGTGATCATAAAGGTGTCTACCAAGTATTCCAAAGGGATATATTGAGGCATATGCATCAAGATTAGGATTTGTTCTCTCGTGTGATGGGAAGATACGTTGGGCCCTCTCGGTGAAATTACATCCATTAAGTTGCGTAGCGTATGACTAGGTCATGAGGATGGAATATCACGGGAACAAGTTAAGTAGCACTTGTCGGTAACAATATCGAACTAGGTATATGGTGATACCACCGATCAGATCTTGGACAAGTTTGGTATCAAAGTAACAAAGGGAATTGGACTCGACGTTTATGGTTCAAACGATATTTAAATCATGGAATGCACACAGATCATTATGGGTATGTAGGTCCCACTGATGACCATTGGTTTGAGAAGCATCGTGATCATCCCTGTGATTTTCCCGAACCGCAGGGTAACAAACTTAAGGGTTTGATGATGCTTAGAGATAGTTTTGGAATCATTGGGATCACCAGAGGAAATATAAGGGAGAACCGGAAATATTCCATGTGGATCCAAAAGGTGTCTTAGAGCATAGAGAATTAGTTAATATGTATTTAATATTAATTAATGGAATTAATATTTACTTTTCAGGGGCAACCCACCTTAATTGGCCAAATCCTGAGGAGGGCCCATGTGGGGCTAGCCGCCCCCTTTGGATAAGGTAAAGGGGGAGGGGCGCCTAGGGTTTGGGAACGCGGGATGGGGCCCACCTATGGCCTACCCCTCCTGGATGCCAGCCCCTCCTCCCATGGCACCCCCTTCCGCTATATAAGGAGGGGCGTGTGGGGGAAGGGAGACACACAATTCCATTGAGGCATTTTCTCTCCCCTCTCACGAGCTCTCCTCTCTCTCTCCTAGTTGGATTTTGTGCTTGTGGTTCCAAGAAGAATGTCAACACCCAAATTTTTAATCCCAGATGTCTATTATGCCATACCTCACAAACCCAGGATTACCATTTTTGCGAGACATAATAGAGTTGGTACCATAGTAAATCATCCATTATAAACCATAATAAAGGTCTTACAAATAAAGGATCTCATGATCCTGTCTTAATACAAATCAAGCAGCAGAAATTAAACGTAGTAGGGGCTCCATTCTTCAGAGTCACAGGCAATGCTGACGATGGGAGATGATCCTAGTTGTCGTAGACCTCTTGCTGTCCATCATCCTGGTAGTCCTCCTCATAGTCTGGCCACAGGAATAGCCAGGGACAAAGCCATGAGTACTCTTTAAGTACTCGCAAACTATCACTAACAAGTAAGGTAGTTCTAAGAGGAATCTTAAGCTCGAGGTTTATTTACAAAAGCCAGGTTTATCTCAAACAGAGTTTAGAAGGAAAGAAAACTAATTTAATGTTCTAAAGCACTTAAGTGGGAACCTAGTTTTCATATCCACAACCCTGTTGTGGTCAAGTCAAAGTCATAGTTCAATTCACAAGTCATTTTGAAAACATCTGACGATGGAACAGTATGGCCACTCCAACTGTCCATGACCACGGACGTGGCTATTCGAATAGTTTGACACTCTGGAGAGGTGGTACACTTTCACCACAATAATCGATACATCCGTCAGGGATAACCCTGAACCATCATACTTAGTATGAGGATAATCAGTCATAACCTTTCAATTACACACTCTAGTATAGGCACCTCCCATGTGAGCTTGGCCTCCCAGCCATGGCCATCTGCAATCCCGGGCACGGCATAGGTGGACATTCATCACGAGGTAGCCTCAGCTCAACCTCTTCCGCAAGGGAACCCATACTAAGTCATATAAACTTCCGGGTAAGCCCTACCCAATTCAGGTATTGTGGTTGTACGGTAAAATTGGAATGGTATCGCATCTGAACCCAACCATCAGTTTTTGTAAAGGGCCAGGGCTCATGCCTCAGCATTTTCATCATCAAATCATTGTGTTTCTCAACACATGTCAAAACATCTCAATAGAATGAAACATCATCCCAAGGTTTTCATAATCATTTTCACCAAGTATTCCCATTTAAAGTGATCAACTTTTATGCTTATCCCTAGCCACTAAAGTTTAGGCTATTCACTAATGAGGGGTGCTAATCAAGGGTAACTATCCAACTCTAATCTCATGCCTTGTAATGACATCTAAGAATAACTACTTAGGCCTACTTTTATACTCTTTATGGTATCTATCCTATTTATCCAATACTCACTAAGCACTAACTAAAAGTAAAGAACTTTAGTAAAAGTAAAATAATAAAGCTTGCAAGTAAAACTTGGGATTGGTATAAAAAAAGTTCCATAACCAAGCATGCCTAATGCATCTTGTATAGGTTATCTTGTAAGGATGACTTGCATAGTTCTAGCTTGCAATTAGTGATGGCTTGCATAGTTAGTAATCTTGCAAGTGTTAGCTTGCATGGTTAACTTGTAGTGTTAGGCTTGCAAGTAATAGCTTTCCTTGGTTGGTGAAGTGGTTGAAGTTTTCTTCTTCTTCGTCTTCGTAGTACTCCTCTTCCTCGTATCCCGGGTCTGTACTAGCGTCTATAAATGAGTACAAGGTACACAATCACCAAACAATACTTAACCATTTCTATTTAGCACACTAAAGCTCACAGTTGATGATCTAGCATCATCACAATCATCACATGAAATAAAGATTTAGTCTTATTTATTTTATTTTAGAAAAGTAATTTCTACTCATTGAAAATACTTAAGATTAACATTCTCCAATTGAAATATGGGATCATGTTGACACATGTCATCACCACATGTTCTAATACATCGGAATGTTATTTAAAGTGTTGGTCATATTTCATAAAGTTTAAGGTTATCATTTAATAGAATTAAAGTCACTAGAAATGCCTATATAGCATTCTTTTGGTACTAGTCCAATGTCGCTGCATGTAAAGCTAAATATTTTTACATATTCAGATAGATCTTGTCAAATGTGATTTTTGAGACTTAGAATCAACTCAAAAGCATTTATGGTTGATTTTTGAAAAATGTTTGAAGTTGGAAAAGTCTCTGTATTGTTTTTTATACTATAGATGATCTCTAAATCCAAATGGCTTGAATCCAATGGTCTTGGATAGATATTCTAAATACCTTTCTAACAAAATTGGAATCATGCAATTTGGTTCAGTGAAACACTTTGAATTGATTTTTGAATCTACTGACAGAATCTGGTTCAACTAAAATAGAAAATAACTATTTGAATTTACAGGCCTGCGCCGGAAACTAACTGGGCGGACCCAATCTGCACAGCACGGCACAGCGGGCTGCTGATAGGAGGGTCCCACTAGTCAGCGACTCTATCTAACCGAAACGGTATCTTTCAATCTAGGCCCTACGATTAGAATACGATCTAACGGCTGAGGTTCATCATCGACGATGAACAACTCCGGTGAGGTCTGAACCCTAACGCGGCAGTGGGGGTCGTGTGAGGCTCACCAGGGCTCTAGCTAGGGTCGGCGATGGGGGCGAACGATGTTGTCGATGACGGCGGTTCGAACGGCGGTCGCGGTAGCTCCTAGGGTGACTCCAACCGAGGGATCCCTTCTCCTTCTATAGCGGCGGGCTCGGGCCAAATTCCGACGATGTGGCGCTCGCCTTGCTCCAGGGAGAGGTGTGGGAGGTGTGGTGAGGAGTGGGGAGTGAGGTGGTCTGGAGAATTAAGGCGGAGGGGTCTCTATTTATACACCGACGAAGGGACGGAGCGGGATGGGCTGGGTTCTCTGGCGATGGCGGTACAGAGAGCTATCGGCATGGCTGTGGATAGGGGGTAGTGCGGTGCTCCCTGGCGGTCATCACTGGCTTAAAGGCGTGGCACGGGGCGGTCGGGGTTGGTCGGACGCGTGCGGTGCTCCGCGCGGGAGTGGCAGTGTTCGAGACCACGCACGGGTGCTACGGGTCACGCAGCAGCGAACGGGGGTGTCTAAGAGCTAGCTGGGGTTAAGGTGAGTATGTGATGTTGGGGTGGTCCATGGCCTGGCTGCGGTCAAGGGCTGGATAGGGGGTGGCGGTGGACGGTGGCCTGCCTGCTGGACATCATGGACGGGGACGGTGGTGTCTGGAGCAAGCGGTTCTTGGTCGGCCGGCGATGACCATTTTCAGGCGGTGTTGCACTAGCGCAACGGCAAAGGGGGTTGCGTGTCTGGTGCTGCTAGACGCTGGGGGAGATAGGGCAGTGAAGAGGGAACCGTTTGGTCGAGTGATCACTGCTCAAAACAGTGAAGTTAGGCAGTAATTAATTAGTGTCTGCAAGGACTCAATGGCCGCAAGAAATTTAGTTTGAAAATTTTGAATGAATTTTGGTAAGTGATCTAAACTTATGCTTGGTAGTCTCTGGTTGCTTGGGTGTCGTTCTATTGGGAACGGCAGTACCTGAGGAGGTTAGATAGAGGTGTGGGGAATAGCAGGGAAGCTGTCGACGGCATCCGCAGGCGAGATTGGATACAAGCGAGCGTAGCGGGACGCAAGAAGTACCCAGGTTCGGGGCCCTTGTGGTGAGGTAAAGCCCCTAATCCTGCCGGATCTGACTATGTGGGATACACCAACTACAAGTGCTCCTTGAGGTGTATGTGCTAGCTACTGCCTTAAATGCTAAGAGACCAACCCAACTATCTGACTATGTGTGCTCGTGAGAGAGTAAGCTAGCTAGCAGGTGGAGTGATCGATGGAATGGAGCATGTGAGCGTGTGTGCCTGTGAGAGTCCCTCCCTTGGTGCCTTATACTGAGGCCCAAGGGACAAAGGTGGGACCCGCTGCCTAACTAGTACTATTGCCTATGTCATCTGATTGTGTCATGCATGAGGTAGTGTGCAGTATACAGAGTACATACATAGTGCAACACTAGTCTGTACGTAAGCGGTGTGGCCTTGGTCTTGTCGTTCTTGTCGATGTCGTTGTCCATGTGCTTCTTATCCTGCCGATATTATCCAAAGCAGCTGGGTGCCAGGTACTTGGTCGATGGAGCTGGGCGATGGCAATCCGGCTGGGCCCCTAGCCGGGAAGAGGCGAAGCCGGTGGGGCGCTGCGATCGATCAGCCAGGATCGATCGGCAGCAACCGGAAGCCCTCAAGCAGCCAGGGAGCAGAGGCCCACCCGGGTGGGAGGCACAAAGCCCAGCCGGGCGGAGCGGAGCGGCCCAGTCGGGGTGTTGCCACCCGGACCGAGGGGAGGGCGCGGACGGGCCGGCTGGGGCGGCCCAGCCGGGAAGGAGAGGCGGCCCGGGAGTCTGGTGAGGTCGGTGGGCCAACTGGGCGGCCCAGCCGGAAGCAGGGAACGCCCAGGCGTGGGGTGCGCCCAGGTGCAGTGGTGGGCCGGCTGGGGTTGGGAGGCCCAGCCGGAAGGAGACCGCCTGGCCCAGCCGGAAATGGCACTATAGGCCGGCTGGGGGCTTCTAGTCGGCCCAAGGCGCCCGAAACTGTTGTTTTCTTTATCTTTTATCTTTTTTTGTCTTTTTTAACTGTCTTGAGTGCTTCTTTGGGGTACCCGGGGATAATCCCCCCGACACTAGCCCCCGAGCGCGCGCCGATTTCACCTGGAGGGGGAAATTTGCACGAGCTCCACAAAAAACTTGACGTTGTCGTTGTAGATGCAGTTCTTGAATAGCGTCCGTATGGACCCCTCCATCTCGGGAAGCAACACAACTACCGCGGGGGCACGCGAGCGCACCCGCAGGGTGTAGCCCCCGAGATTCGGAGTAGCTGACGAAGACAGGTGCTGCGAATCTTCTATGTCTTGCCCTTTTTGACACCTCGAACTTGCTATCCGGCTGAACGCCTTCAGCCGGACTGGAGCACTTGATTACACCGGGGGCGCGCGAGCGCACCCGATGGGTGTAGCCCCCGAGATTCGAAGTAGTTGGCGAAGACAGGTGCTTTGAATCTTCATATGTACTTGAAATCCGACTCGGTGCAGTCGTGCAAAACAAACACACAGAAACGAACTTGCTGTCAGTACATCAACATATAGTACACATGCTATCAACCGGATAACGGTTTTATTTTTCAAAAACTAGCTCGTGCTTCTTAGAACACTTAGTCACTTTCCCGTGCGCTCTGCTGTTTACGCTGTGTCCTTGCCGGCCAGCCGGGTTGCGATCTGGAGCCGGAACCGAAGGGGGAGCTGACAGTACATTGCACACGGTACTGGGGGCTGAGCAGCTAGAACAAAACCAACTAGGCACAAGGCCGGAATGTCCAATCTATCACACCCTTCGCCGTTTTTCATGTGGGATGCCTCGGGCTTTTGCTCTTGCTAGCCGGACAGCCGGGTTGCGGTCTGTAGCTGAGACGAATAGTGGGCCTCTGACACCGTCGCACACTACTCAGTCGGTTTACGGGTTTAGCAGGCCAGGCCAACCGGCGAGCCCCCGGGTAGGGGTTGCCGGCGCCGGAAAACTGAAAGCAGGAAGGAAAACAACATCTGGCGAGACCTCGAGGGTTGCTCGAGGTTGAAAAAACACTCACATTGCAGCAGTTGGCGCGGTAGGGTTGAAGACGCGATTCCGCAGGCGTTGCGGCTGCTGAAATGGTCCAACTGGCGTTCCAGCCGGATAGCCTGGCTCCAGCCAGACAGGCAACCAAGCGCGGCATAGTCGGATTCAGTCCCTGGCCAACCAGGCAACCAAACGCGCCATCATGCGCCGAGCCGGCCTAGCCTAGCCGGAACGGGTCCAGCCGGCCGAACCGTCAACCAAACGGAACGAATTCGTGTGGAGTCGGTCCGACTCAGCCAGAACGGGTCTGAACTGGCCGAATCAGACAGACAAAACAGGCATTCGAACGGATGTAGCCGGATCTGAAATTTTTCTCTGTTTCTTTCTCCGGCCGGATTAGGCTTAGCTGGATTTTTGTAGCCTGATCTTTCTTATTTTTTCTTGTTTTAGCCAGACTAGCATAGCCGGATTTTTTCTTCTCACTTTTTCCTCTTTCTTTTTTCCTTTCATTTTTTCAACCGGATTAACCTAGCTGGATCTTTCTTTTTTCTTTCCTTGCCCCCCTTTTTTTTTCTTTTTCTCAACGGGCTATGCACTACCTTCCCAGCCGGTCCTACTTCCTTGCATTTTTTTTCTTTTCAAAACCGGCTACTACTCTTTTTCTTTCTTCCTAACCGACTGTCATCAGCCGGACAACTCCACCACTTCCTTTTCTTTTTCTCATTCATTTTTTTATTTCAACTGGCCGGCCCACCACGTCCTTTTCATCCGGCCCCACTCCACCTTCCTCCTCTCCTTTTTCTTTTTTCCTCCGCTTGAGCTAGCCGGCCACCGCACGCGCATAGCCGGGGCAACGAGGCCGCACGAGAACCGGCTTGGCGGCAGCAAGGCGGCGCCCCGGCGGACGGGAGGGCCGCGGTGTAGGCGCGGCGCGGCGGGGAGCTCGCCGGGGGCCTGTGGAGGGGCGCGCGCATGCAGTGGAGGCGTGCTGCAGAGGTGAATCGGGGTCTCGGGGACGCCGGCGAGGAAGCGGACGCGCGAGACGGCGCTGGGGAGCCACCGTGGATTCGAGGAGCTTGGGGTGTGGCTCCGCCATGAGGATGGAGGTGCTGGCGCAGAGGCTCGCGGGGGACGCTCGATGGAGGCCGGGGCAGTGCCCACTGCGGGCGCTCTCGGAGGAGCTTGCTGTGGGCGCGGAGACTGCGCTGCAGACGCGGCGACAGGCTCGAGGATGACGTGGACGGCGAGGCTGGCGACGATGTGGACGAACTCGGGAGGAAAGGCACGCATCTGGCGCTCTACACGCACGCCACTCGCCGCCTCGCTGCGGGCACGTACACGAGCGTGCCGGGAGATGCTGCCGGCGGCGGTGACACAAGCACTACTGCAGGCACACGGGAGGTTGCTACTGGAGCCAGACGGCGTCGGCGCGGACGGGCGCGGGCGCGCAGAGATTGCTGAAGAGGATAAAGGCGGGCGAGTGCGCTGCTGAGGACTGCGCCGACTACGACGATGCCGCCGAGGACTGCGCGGCCGGATGATGCGAGCGACGGCGAGCCCCGGCTCCTTGGCGCGGCAGTGGCGATGCAGAGGCGACGGCGAGGCCCCGGGCGACTCGACGATCCCCGAGAAGCTTGGTGAAGCATAGTCGGTGATGACGATGCGGGGGCGGCGAGCCCCTGGGCAACTTGAAACAGTGTCAGTGCCGACGATGACGATGACGAAAATTGGTCCCGTGGGGAACGGAACTCCGGCCGAAGCTATATTTTTGCCCCACAGTAGGCACCAACTGTCGTTGTATTGGGAACGGCAGTACCTGAGGAGGTTAGATAGAGGTGTCGGGACTAGCAGGGAAGCTGTCGACGGCGTCCGTAGGCGAGATTGGATACAAGCGAGCGTAGCGGGACGGAAGAAGTACCCAGGTTCGGGGCCCTCGTGGTGAGTAAACCCCCTACTCCTGCCGGATCTAACTATGTGGGATACAACAACTACAAGTGCTCCTCGAGCTGTATGTGCTAGCTACTGCCTTAAATGCTAAGAGACCAACCCAACTGTCTGACTATGTGTGCTCGTGAGAGAGTGAGCTAGCTAGCAGGTGGAGTGATCGATGGAATGGAGCATGTGAGCGTGTGTGCCTGTGAGAGTCCCTCCCTTGGTGCCTTATATTGAGGCCCAAGGGACAAAGGTGGGACCCGCTGCCTAACTAGTACTATTGCCTATGTCATCTGATTGTGTCATGCATGAGGTAGTGTACAGAGTACATACATAGTGCAACACTAGTCTGTACGTAAGCGGTGTGGCCTTGGTCTTGTCGTTCTTGTCGATGTCGTTGTCCCTGTGCTTCTTATCCTGCCGATATTATCCAAAGCAGCTGGGTGCCAGGTACATGGTCGATGGAGCTGGGCGATGGCGATCCAGCTGGGCCCCTAGCCGGGAAGAGGCGAAGCCGGTGGGGCGGTGCGATCGATCAGGCAGGATCGATCGGCAGCAACCGGAAGCCCTCAAGTAGCCAGGGAGCAGACGCCCACCCGGGCGGGAGGCACAAAGCCCAGCCGGGCGGAGCGGAGCGGCCTAGTCGGGGTGCTGCCACCCGGACCGAGGGGAGGGCGTGGACGGGCCGGCTGGGGCGGCCCAGCCGGGAACGAGAGGCGGTACGGGAGTCTGGTGAGGTCGGTGGGCCGACTGGGGCGGCCCAGCCGGAAGCAGGGAACGCCCAGGCGGGGGGTGCGCCCAGGTGTAGTGGCGGGCCGGCTCGGGTTGGGAGGCCCAGCCGGAAGGAGACCGCCTGGCCCAGCCGGAAATGGCACTGTAGGCCGGCTGGGGGCTTCTAGTCGGCCCAGGGCGCCCGGAACTGCTGTTTTCTTTATCTTTTATCTGTTTTTTTCTTTTTTAACTGTCTTGAGTGCTTCTTTGGGGTACCCGGGGATAATCCCCCCGACATTGGGTTTGTGAAGGTGAATTGATTTGAGTGGTTTTTGCAAAATGGTGATCTTACCATATGAACTTGATTCAATTTTGAACTATCCTTTAAATAGATTTGAAAATAGTTTCGGTGGGTTTGTAAAGTGGGCTTGGGTTCACTTTTACTTGGTCTAGCAAGGGGTGAAAACAAGTAGAAATGTTTCTATTGGAAATTCTTTTCTAGGAACTCACAAAGTGGCCTAGGGGTTAACTTTGGTCAAAATGACCATTTGCTTATTTGATTTATATTTGATTTCTTTTTCTTTGGATTTTGTTTGCAATTGGCCTAGATGATATAGTATTCATCTTTAAACCATTTCTTATCATTTGTAGCAATCAAACATGGCAATTTCACTCAATCCTATACTAATGCAAATCACACATTCACTCATATTTAATTTAATAATAAAAGTTTTTGTTAACCCTAAGTTTGGGTGATTAGGACTTGATAATCTTGATTAATAGTTTTTGGGTGTTACAAACCTTCTATCCTTAAACAAAATCTCATCTCGAGATTTAAGAAAACTAGGAACTAAAGAGATTGGGGAACTCAGTCCTAATGTAATCTTCTCGCTCCCAAGTAGCTTCTTCTTCAGTATGGTTACTCCACTAGATCTTGAGAAATTTGATACTCCGGGTCCTGGTGGTTCTGAAGGCTTCTTCCAAAATACGAATGGGTACTTCATGGTATGTCAGATCCTTGTTGATATCTATGGCTCGGTGATCGATGTTCTTGAAAACTTCGGTCTTCTCCGGAACTTCTAGACATTTGTGAAGTAACGAGATATGGAACACATTATGTATGGATGATATCTCCTCCGGAAGTTCTAGTTGATATGATACTTCTCCTCTGTGATTCAAAATCTTGAATGGTCCAATATATCTGGGGGCTAACTTTCCTTTCAGCCGAAAACGTTGAATTCCTTTCAAGGGTGACACTCTGAGATATACAAAATCTCCGACATTGAAGGTCAAGTCTCGACGTCTCTTGTCAGTATAACTCTTCTGTCTGGATTGGGCGGTCTTGAGGTGCTCACGGACTTTGTGAACCTTCTCTTCGGCTTCTCGTTGGATGTCGGGTCCGAATATCTGACTCTCTCCTACTTGCAACCAATTCAAGGGGGTACGACACTTCCTTCCTTACAGAAATTCAAAGGGGGCCATTTGCAAACTGGCTTGATAACTATTGTTGTGTGAGAATTCTGCGAAAGGCATACAATCTTCCCATTTTGATCCATATTCTAGCACACAAGCTCTCAACATATCTTCTAAGATTTGGTTGACTCTTTCAGTTTGTCCATCGGTTTGCGGGTGATAAGTTGTGCTGAAGTTCAGCTTGGTTCCTAATCCTTCTTGGACTTTCTGCCAAAATCTTGAGGAAACTGGGTTCCTCGATCTGATACTATGGTCTTAGGGGTTCCATGCAAACTGACGATTCTATCAATGTACAGCTCTGCTAGCTTCAAACTCTGGTAGGTGGTCTTGACAGGTATAAAATGGGCTACCTTGGACAGTCTATCAACTATGACCAAAATAGAGTCATTTCCCCTACTAGAAGTAGGCAAACAGGTGATGAAATCCATTCCAACAGAATCCCATTTCCATTCTAGAATCTGCAATGGTTGCAAAAGTCCTGCGGGTCGCTGATGTTCCGCTTTGACTCTCTGACAGATATCACACTTGGCGATGTAGCTTCCGATTTCTCTCTTCATCCTATGCCACCAAAATTGCTCCTTCAAATCCTGATACATCTTCGTTCCTCCAGGATGGATAGAATAAAGAGTATCATGAGCTTCCTGCATGATAACTTGCTTCATCTCGAAATCTGTTGGCACACAGATACGTCCTTTGTACCACAAAACTCCTTCTTCATCTTTGCTGAATCAGGGTACCTTTCATGTACCGATACGACGCTTGATTCCATCGATACTTGCATTTCCTTTCTGGGCTTCCTTGATCTGACTGATCAAAGTGGGTTGAAGTTCAGTGCTAGCTAAAAATCCTTTGCTAACTAGCTCTGTTCTAAACTGCTCCAACTCTTCATGCAAACTTGGCTGAGCTTTTTTGATCATGGTGTTTAATCTACACGGAAATCTGCTAAGAGCATCCGCTACCACATTGGCTTTGCCGGGGTGATAATGAATGTCAAGGTCATAATCCTTGATTAACTCTATCCATCTCCTTTTCCTCATATTCAGCTCCTTCTGGGTTAAGATATACTTCAGACTCTTGTGATCCGAATAAATCTCACAGCGGTTACCCATAAGGTAATGACGCCAGGTCTTCAAAGCTAAAACTACGGTTGCTAGTTCAAGGTCATGGGTAGGGTAGTTTTGCTCATCTTGCTTCATTTGTCTAGACAGATATGCTATGACTTTGCCTTCTTGCATCAACACACATCTGAGACCAATCCTGGATGCATCACAGTACACATCAAAAGGCTTCTTGATATCTGGCATAATCAATATTGGGGTTGAAATCAATCTCTTCTTGAGCTCTTGAAAACTTGCTTCACATTTGTCCGTCCATTCGAACTTCTTATCTTTCTTCAACAACTGGGTCATCGGTCTTGCGATGCTCGAAAATCCTTCAACAAACTTGCGGTAATATCCCGCTAATCCGAGAAATGCGCGGACTTGGGTTTGAGTGGTTGGGGCATTCCATTCTTCAACATCTTTAATCTTGGCGGGATCAACAACGACTCCTCCTGCTGACACAATATGTCCTAGGAATCCTACTTCCTTTAACCAGAACTCACATTTGCTAATATTGGCATACAACTGATGTTGTCTAAGGGTTTCAACGATGGTTCTCAGGTGTAGCTCATGGTATTCTTCTGACTTGGAATAGATCAGAATATCGTCGATAAAAACAATGAGAAACTTATTCAGGAAGTTCATAAAAATCTTATTCATGAGATTCATGAAATAAGCGGGGGCATTGGTTAATCCAAAAAACATGACTGTATACTCATCCAATCCATATCTGGTGGTAAAGGCTGTCTTTGGAATATCCGTTGCACGAATCTTGAGTTGATGATAACCAGTTCTAAGATCAATCTTAGAAAACACTCTGGCACCGGTCAACTGGTCAAACAGATCCTCTATCTTTGGCAGTGGGTACTTGTTCTTGATGGTGACATCATTCAGCTTCCGGTAATCCGTACATAAATGGTTACCTCCATATTTCTTATCCATAAACAAGACAGGTGATCTCCATGGTGATGCGCTTGGTTGAATCAGACCTTTCTCCAACATAGCATCAAGTTGCTTCTTCAGTTCCACTAATTCAGATGGGTTCATACTATAAGGTCTCTGAGCTATGGGTCCAGTTCCAGGAATTAGTTCAATGATGAACTCGATATCCCGATCTGGGGGCATACCAGGGAATTCATCTAGGACTACGTCGGGATATTCACAGACTACTCTTACTTGGTCTAGTGTTGGTTGGGCTAGACTCTTGTTGCATTTGAATTGATGGGGCAAGGTCTCAGATACATGCTCTACGGATACTCCAGAGCTACTGGTCGTGGTTATGGCTTTCTTGGCACAGTCGATCAATCCTTTATGTTTTGACATCCAATCCATTCCTAGTACTACTTCCAAACCTTTGGTTCCAAGTACTATTATATTGGCATAAAAATCTATTCCATGGATTCAGATGGGTACAGCTTTGCAAATTTTTCTAGCTTTGGTGGTTGAACCGGGTATTTGAACTATCATAACATGCTTCAATTTTGATGGTTGAATCTTACTAGTGCATGCAAATTCTTCTGTAACAAACGAGTGCGATGCACCAGAATCAAACAACACTCTTGCAAGTACCGAGTTAGCAGAAAACATAGCAAGAACGACATCTGACGCTTCCTGGGCTTCTTCAGCATTCATGTGGAACAGACAGCCGTTGCAGTTGAGCGAGTTCCTTGGGGCAAATCTCCTTCCAGGCTGAACACGATGTTGCTGCTGAGCGGGTGCATTCACATTGGTGGCTGCTGCAAGCTTCTTGGGACACTCGTTGGAGTAGTGACCCTTGACTCCGCATTCAAAGCAAGTAATCTGGGACTTGTCCTTGCCTGCAACAGGCACAACATTGCTTCCAGTCCTTGGGGCAGTATTGTTGTTGGACTTGGGCGGTGCACGGTTGAAGTTATTGGAGTTGTCGGGGTCATTGTTATGGTTTCCTCCAGACTTCAAGTTTCCTCCGGTACGATTGGGATAGTTGGGACAAGACATAGGGGGTCTGTTGTTTCTTGGGGCATATCCTGCAGACGGGTTGGGGTGATTCTTCTAGATATGGTGGGCTCTAGGCTGGTGCATCATGCGACGCTTACGGTTGTCATTGGCTTGGTTTTTCTTCCCTTCCATCTGCATGGCAGAGTCCACTAATTCTTCTAGATCTGCAAAACGGATGTTGACTAACACAGTCTGCATCTCATCATGTAATCCATTCAGGAATCTCTCCTTCTTCTTGGCTTTGGTGCTAATCTCATCAGGAGCATATCTAGCTAGGGACGGAAATTTGTCATGGTACTCAACTACCATCATCCTTCCTTGCTTCAGTCCCCTGAACTCATCCTTCATCCTGGTGACCAAACCTTGGGGCACATGGGTGCGGTTGAACTTGATCTTGAATGCTTCCCAAGCCATCATCTGCCCTCCGTTCATGGTACGGGTGCTATTCCACCAGGCTCTTGCATCTCCTGCCAGATAATGGGTGGCAAACAGTACTTTTTCATTGGCTTCAACTCCTGCAACCTCTAGGTTGTTCTCCATGGTTTGCAGCCAATCATGAGCATCTAAGGGATCCTTAGACTTACTAAAGATAGGTGGGTTGGTATTCTGAAAGTTCTTGAGCTTGGATCCATGGTGATCCTGGTTTTCGTGACCTTGATTATTGTGGGCCATCTGAGCTATCTGTTGAAGAGTGGCTAGGTTGGCTTGGCGTTCGGCTCTCCTAGCTTCACGATCAGAAACTAACATTTGCAGAATTGCAGCATCGAGTCCTGCGATGAAATGTTTCCTCCGGGATTTCCATGAGTCATCTGAAGATTGAGATAGATAATGAGATAAGAGGGAAATTTCTAAGGTTCATGGTTTTGTTTCAAAAAGCTTTAAAGTTTGAGTTTGACTCAGGTTTTGCAACTAACAACTTCCTCTCATTCATTCATTCAAAGCACACAATACAAACACACACCACAACACAAATGGAAAACAAATGGTTTTAAGAACCATTCTGTGAAACTACAATACAGTGGGACCGACACAACTCATTCCTACGATAGTGATCAAGTGCATCTAGTCATCATCAATGAAGTCGGAATCATCATCATCAGTGTGGAACTCCATGGCATCATCCTCCAGGTAGTCATTGGCATCACTGTGGTAAGAGTAAAGATCTCCCTAGATATCTTCACCTTCCTCCTCCTCCTTTGCTTCAAGATGGATTTCCTATTCAAGGATGGTCTTCTCGAGAGCGGCCACCTTCTTGCGAAGGCGATCGATGGTGCGATCCTTCTTGTCGCGTTGACAACGAAGTGATTGGCGCTCCGTCGCGAGAATTGCGAGGGTCTGCTCCTTCTTGACTGCAATGGCATGGTTGTGGTTGGCATAGGCACGAGCATTGTCCAACTCCTTCTGCCTATCATACAACATGAAGTCAAGATTGTCCACCTGGTGCTTTAGTTCTAGGTGTCCTGGCATCTCCAAGGGCATTCCCATAGAATCACGCCCTGCAAAGTGAGCAAAGCAAGTTCCTTGGATCAGGTTGATGTTTTGTCCGCATAGACGGGCAAGAGCTTCATGCATAGACCTGGCTAATCCATCTAGGCAGTTGTTCTCACGCAAGGTGAATTGGATCTTCTCAAAAGTAGGTGCTTCCATCTTGCCTCTGAGATCTGCAACTATCAGCCATTGTAGATCTCCTCCTATGTGATTTTTGAGTTGGGCCCTGAAGAATTCCGGATGCGGGCGCTCAAGATACTCTGACAATGCATATAGACCCCTCTTAAAGATCAGTTGGCCTCCTTTGCCCAGCTGGTAGAACTTGCAATACTAGACTTCCATCTATAAGAATTTAGGGTGAGTAAGTTAGTGAGGTGATCAAGTGTGTCAAATTTTATGTAGAATTGTAAGAATTTTTGAGGAACATGAATTTTTTTGAAAGAATATCAAGGGTAAGAGGGGGAATATGTTTTCATAAATACTCACTTATTTTGTTTTGAAACTAAGTTTTTGTTCGGACGTCCATTCTAACTAGGGTCTCCTTTGGTCAGGATGGCTCTGATACCAACTTGTCAACACCTGAATTTTTAATCCCAGATGCCTGTTATGCCATACCTCGCAATCCCAGGATTACCATTTTTGTGAGACATAACAGAATTGGTACCATAGTACAACATCCATTACAAACCATAATAAAGGTCTTACAAATAAAGGATCTCATGATCCAGTCTTAATACAAATCAAGCAGGGAAATTAAATGTAGTAGGGGATCCATTCTTCAGAGTCACAGGCAATGCTGACGATGCGAGATGATCCAAGTTGTCGTAGACCTCCTGCTGTCCATCATCATGGTAGTCATCCCCATAGTCTAGCCACGAGAATAGCTAGGGACAAAGCCATGAGTATTCTTTAAGTACTCGCAAACTATCACTAACAAGTAAGGTAGTTCTAAGAGGAATCTTAAGCTCGAGGTTTATTTACAAAAGCCAGGTTTATCTCAAACAGAGTTTAGAAGGAAACAAAACTAATTTAATGTTCTAAAGCACTTAAGTGGGAACCTAGTTTTCATATCCACAACCCTGTTGTGGTCAAGTCAAATTCATAGTTCAATTCACAAGTCATTTTGAAAACATCTGACGATGGAACAGTATGGCCACTCCAACTGTCCATGACCACGGACGCGGCTATTCGAATAGTTCGACACTCTGCAGAGGTGGTACACTTTCACCACAAAATTTGATACATACGTTAGGGAAAACCTGAATCATCATACTTAGTATGCGGATAATCAATCATAACCTTTCAATTACACACTCTAGTATAGGCACCTCCCCTATGAGCTTGGCCTCCCAGCCATGGCCATCTGCCATCCTAGGCACTGCATAGGTGGACATTCATCACGAGGTAGCCTCAGCTCAACCTCTTCCGCAAGGGAGCCCATACTAAGGCATATAAAATTCTGGCTAATCCCTACCCAATTCAAGTATTGTGGTTGTACGGTAAATTTGGAATGGTATCGCATCCGAACCCAACCATCAGTTTTTGTAAAGGGCCAAGGCTCATGCCTCAACATTTTCATCATCAAATCATTGTGTTTCTCAACACATGTCAAAACATCTCAATAGAATGAAACATCATCCCAAGGTTTTCATAATCATTTTCACCAAGTATTCCCATTTAAAGTGATCAACTTTTATGCTTATCCCTAGCCACTAAAGTTTAGGCTATTCACTAATGAGGGGTGCTAATCAAGGGTAACTATCCAACTCTAATCTCATGCCTTGTAATGACATCTAAGAATAACTACTTAGGCCTACTTTTATACTCTTTATGGTATCTATCCTATTTATCCAATACTCACTAAGCACTAACTAAAAGTAAAGAACTTTAGTAAAAATAAAAGAATAAAGCTTGCAAGTAAAACTTGGGATTGGTATAATGAAAGTTGCATAACCAAGCATGCCTAATGCATATTGCATAGGTTATCTTGCAAGGATGACTTGCATATTTCTAGCTTGCAATTAGTGATGGCTTGCATAGTTAGGAAACTTGCAAGTGTTAGCTTGGTTAACTTGTAGTGTTATGCTTGCAAGTAATAGCTTGCCTTGGTTGGTGCAGTGGTTGAAGTTTTCTTCTTCTTTGTCTTCGTAGTACTCCTCCTTCTCGTATCTCGGGTCGGTACTAGCGTCTATAAATGAGTACGAGGTACACAATCATCAAACAATACTTAACCATTTCTATTTAGCACACTAAGGCTCACACTTTGATGATCTAGCATCATCACAATCATCACATGAAATAAAGACTTAGTCTTATTTATTTTATTTTAGAAAATTAATTTCTACTCATTGAAAATACTTAAGATTTAATATTCTCCAATTAAAATATGGGATCATGTTGACACATGTCATCACCACATATTCTAATACATTTTAATGCCCTAGTTTTAGCTAATCTTAATAAGGGATTTGTTTTGTGCATTCATGAGCATCATCTTTTAAATTGCATGCAAAGAAATAATGCAAAACCCTAAACCCTAGCTATTTTCCCTATCTCTTTAAAAGAAATTCAAAATGGTTTTGAATTTTGAAAACCCAAAATGTTTGGAGCCCAAACTAAATACAAGGGCCCATCGGTATTTTATATACTTTCTAAACCTTCTGGTAATTTTTGAAATAACCAAAACAGGTTTGAAATTCAAATACAAAAGAGATAAAGAAAAACAGAATTTGGAAAATGTTTTCAGGACTGAAATACAGGTTTGTAATTCAAATACAAGGGCCCATCTCTCCTTTTCCCTCTCTGCCGCCCGCGCGTAGCTCCCCATGGCCCAAGCCAGCCAAGCTACAGCACACGCGGCCCGCATATCGTTTCGGCCTTCTGTTTCTCGTCGTCTTCGACAACGACGGGAAGTAGCTCGGTGTCCCGAGCACCGTGTCGATCCCAGCTGCGCGCTGTGATGCGCGCCACCGATTCCCGCGAGGATAGGAGCCTCCCCGAGAACGTCTCTCCTCATCCCTATCCTCTTCCCCTCGCGCGCTCTCTCTCGCTCTCTGCGGCATGCCCGAACCCTAGCCGCCATGGCCTTGAGCTAGAGCTTGCTACCGGCCACCCCGTGCCCTGCCGACCGCGCCACAAGCTCCGGTTTGATCGACTAGTTCGTTTGCCCCCACTTTCGCGAGCCGGCGTGCTCCCAATCGTGCCAATCGGACCCGCGTCCCCGATGCCGACCGTCGCCTCCACCATCGATTCCCGCACCGACCGGCCTCCCCGCTCTCCGCTGATGCCACCACTACAACCACGGTGAGACCACGGTGCTCAGGCGCCCCTCCAAGCTCTCTTTCCTTCTCTGTAGCGTGCCCCCGTCATGCGCCTGCCGTCGGCCGCCGTACTTCTTCATCGTGGAGGTTGCTCCGGTGACTATTTCCGGGTGGCGCTGCTACCTTAGCGTTAGTCTCGTCGTGCTCGTTCCGGCAGGGTAGTCCGCGCGTGCTGGCGAGACCTAGATCGTCGCCGGTGACCATCGCTTAAGGGTGGACGTCATGTTGACGTCACGCCCACGTCATGCTGACGTGGCCCGTGGGTCTGCTGACCGCTGACCGCCAGCGTGGCTTGCTGATGTGGCCTCGGGCCAAGTAGTCAGCCACAGTGGCTAGATCCAGTTGCAGTGTGAAATGTTTCAACCGTCTGTGCTGACATCATAATGATGCAGTAAATGTTTTAAAATGGTTTAATTAATTCTAGAAATTGAATAAATATTAGAAATTCAATAACTAATTAATTATAAGTCAGAAAAATGTGTATAATATATCAAAATGTTCAGAAAAAAGAGATCTATCTGTTTAAACTATAATCATGCATTGATCAACAACTTTCATGACAAGTTTAATTAGAGAACAAAATCAACCCCTCACAGGTGTTCCGGGGATCCCCTGTTCTAGGGTTTGTACCCTTCGGACCCTGTTTAAAATGATCAAGCATGCCCTAGTGTTTCATTTAAGATATATTTAACTTGTAATATCATCATCCTTGCTTGAGCATTGCATGAATGCCATGTGTTGATTTTTTCCCATTTCTTTCCGGTGTTTGCTTCTTCCCGGTAGAATACGATATCGAGATCGAGATCGAAGACCGAGATCAACACCATTGAAGATCGAAGATCAATACTTGACCAACTATAACCAAGTCAAGTACAAGGCTTCCGAAGATCTATATCAGGGTATCAACGAACAAGGCAAGCAAAACCCCACACATGATAAAATCCTATGATTTCGAAAGTATTTCATTCTTTCCATGATGCATACGATTCTACTGTGGTCTTTTATCGATAGATAGAGTATCCTATTTGTTGCATTACTCCCTTGAGCTTATATTACCTGATACACTACTCCTAGCATAACTAGGTTGGCTTGTGCGCACTGCTAGAGCTTTTATCTGTGTCTTGCTTAGCCACTGTCAGTGCTGGTTCATCCAGATGATGTACAATTTGCAGAGAATCTAGTATGACAGTAGAACAAGGTATACTGATGAGGTAATGTCAGTGGTAAAGGTAAAACATGCTAAGGCTTGTATGGGAGGCCACGGTGGGATGTGGTTTTTGTAGTCCCATGCTCGCCACTACTAGGAACCGAGTTGTTGCCTTTGGACCAAGACGAGCATACAGCCACACATTGCTTGGGAACCCCTCCGCTGATTAACTTTCCTAGTAGATTCCATGAGTCACATAGTTCGGGCATTCCATTCGACATGCATTCTGGATCTTCTCAAAGGTGGTGAGGTGCATTCATACATGTAGGTAATCGTGGATGGGGTTGTAGGTAATCTCTAGGGACCGACTTTGGAATTTGACCCGTTACGGTGGGACCATCCTTAGGGCGTGACTCATGGTCTCGGCGAAAGCAAGGTAAAGGTCGTGGCCAACCACCCTCTAGCGGCCTTCTAAGGAAGAGGGCTAATGATCTGGCATTAAGAGTCTGTTGGTACATGTGGGTAAAGTTGTACACCCCTGCAGGGTTAAATCTTTTCAAAAAGCCGTGTTCACGGTTATGAACGCTTGGTGACCGAATTCCAAGATCATAGAGAACATTAACCTAATCGTAAAACTTGGTAGTTCAACGTGTGCTTAAGGATGCTTCCTCATGGGTATGAGGGGGTGATCCTAGTTGTGAGATGAGGATTACTTTTGTGGATATCAAGATGATGATCAATTCTTAGGAGATGTCGCTCTCTTATCCCCTTTTAAAATATTCTGATTAGACGAGCTTCTCTCCCTCTTGTTTTATAAACAAAGATGGCTTTATGCAAAATAACCCTAGCAGCCATAAGTCTTGCGGAGTACACCCTGTAGTCGCCCTTGCTTTGTTGATACTTTTGTAGCAAAGTAAGTGTTCCCCTGAAGACACGTTCCGTACGACATCGACACCGACGTGTAGCTTGGGGTTCCCGGCCGGTGGCCTAGAATCTACGGGCTGGGACGTCATCGTTATGCTTCAGGCCTCTTAGGCCATTTGTTAAGTTTGCTATACTTAATAGCATAATTTGCCTTCCGTTGTTTGATCTTTGTGGTCAGTGACCTCTGCTTGTAATATTTTGGTTCTTCGCTCCGTTATGAGCTTGCTGTAATAATTTTTGTGTCGCAGGGTTACTGTTGTGTTACTGATTTCTCACTGGATATCCTCGAGCTCTAGGTTAAGATTATGTCAGGCTAAGGTCTGGATTTGTTTAACCCTGATCCCGGGGGTGTCACAGTCTTGGTATCAGAGCAGTACCGACCATAGGAAAACCTTGCCATTGGTCGATGTTGAGTCTAGTGCTTGTGAAAATTATTTCAAAGATGAAATTTTTTTGCGAAAACTCTAGTATGCTTCTTTTGCTCCTTATCTAGCATTTCTCTAACTCTGGGTCATCTTACCCTGTGATGATTTTGAAAAGTTTTGCTATCTCGTCTCATATTTCAAAACTTAGGTGCCTTTTGGGCATGTCGTTTCTCAACCAGTTGACCTAGTGTAGATTTCTCTAGAGTTGTGTGTGTTGTGTGTTCTTTGTTCCCCTTGCTCTGCTTCAATCGAGAGATTCCTTTCCATCATGATCTCTCTACCTTATGGGCCCACAATATTATATTGTAGGATCCATAGTGTTCTGTTCCAAGATTCTAGGTTTCCTTTCGCCTCATGTGCCTCCTTTTTATTTGTTTGGTATTTCAGAAGTCGTTTCTTCTCTTGGAAGATACCTCGTGATTACTATCTTGCAGTGTATGCTGTGTCACTCAAGTAGTAGTTACTTGTTTCTCGGGTTTTAACCCTTGGACTTGAACCAAAAATCCCGGATTGTGCTGGATTCTAGTGTTATGAATCTTCTACATGAAGCTGATCTTTAACCTAAGATCCATTCAATTGTCCCCTGTTGTTAATGTTCACACATTACCTCAAGATGGCTGGTAATATAATTCTGGCCTTCGAGCTCGTGGTTATTGTCATGATTAAGTTGTGACAATTAAGGACTTCCCCTAGCACTAGCTATGGCAGATGTTCTTCAATGGAACCAAATAGATCACGACAAGAGTAGTCCTCGTGAGTCTCATACCTATAATCGTGACTCTGCCACACTCTCCCTTCTATGCATTGGTTCTTCGAAGATCGATAATCTGTGCATCCACATCTCGGGATTCTATCCTGAGCATGTTCCTTTCCCCCTTGTTGTTTCTGACCTTTGTCTATCAGTTGGTAGCCAAGGAGTAATTTGCATTGGTGTCTTCCGATGCAAGATACTCTTGTGGTCCATCATGACAAACCATTTCAGGATGTCAGGAGAAACAAACTCCAGTACCTCGTCATATCTAGGACCATGTCAAAGTGTTGTAATCCGCAGATTAAGAGGCATTATTAGCTTCTATATGTTCTACCTTAAAGTATCACACTCTTATATACTAAGAGGTCGTGCCAAGTTTCATGACCCCTTAATGAAGTGATGCTTCTACACATATTTAACCACCCTTCCTCCGAGCGTCCGTGCTCATGAATGATGCGTGTGCGTAATAATGTGGTCATTTGAGATTCTTAGCAATTCCGAATGCTTTGGACCTCAATAAGGACATTTGTGTCATTCCTAGCGTGATGGTTAACCTATCACTAAGTGAAGGATGATTGTTTTACCAAGTCCGTTATTCTAGTGCACTCTCCTTGGTCAATGAATTAGGCTCATGCCGAAGCTCTGATATTATGTCTTCTTGCCTTACCAAGCAAGTTTCCTCTCGAACTAAATGTCATATCGGTGGTTCGTGATATTCTAGATGTCTACTAGATGTATCGCCATGTTGCCACATGACCGTGTTGTCAAGTTCTTGAGCAAGCAAGTTCTATGAAATGCTCCTTTCTTCAAGGATCCGTACTGGATACCCTAAACTAGAAGGTTAAGCTTAAACAATAACTTGGAGAGTTGTAAGATAAAAGTTCTACCTGACTTAGTTCCTTCGTAAAGGGATGTCTAGTTTTGTTCGTGCTGAAGAAAGATAGTATCTCCTTCATGGATATGTTATCTTCCCACGCATTTGATTTGATTTGGGTTATCGTCAAATCAAACTCAGTTCCAAGGACTATTTTGATGATGTTGTTACTCGTGATGTTTCACTTGAGTACATCTTCATGTTCTTTGGTCTGGCCAATACTCTGCCTTGCTCAAGTAACATATGAGTCCATCTTCCTAGAGTATCTCGATAAGTTTGTTATTGAGCCCATTGATGACATCCTTATCCTCTCCATGCTAGAATAGATTCATATGGACAATTTGGCATTAATGTTGGAAAACTCTCGAGAACAGTCTTCGGGTCATCTCGAAGTATTGTGTTCTGGATGTTAAGAAGTGACCTTCTCCGATTCACGTGCAAATGTCAAAAGATGTCGCCGTGGATTTGAGTAGAGTTATTTTTGTCCCCCTAAGGACACATGCGTGTTTTGTTGCAAGTACTCAATGTATGAGAAATTGTCCCCCGACAAGTTGATAATACCTCGGTCTAGCAACCTAGCTTAGTCTCTTGGAGCTTGACACTGTAGTCCATGTCTTGAGAATCCAGTAAATTCACCTTCGTGGTAAATGTTGCAAACTTTCTATTCGGACATGCTGAGTCTGAAGTATCATCTCACATAACCAAATCTGAATCTCAAGCAGATATGATGGTTTGTGATCTTCAAGGTTTTGACATAGGTCTCTATGTAAGTCTGACATGATTGATATAATGGTTGACACAACTAGTCAGAATTCCTATTATGAAATTCTTTTGAATCCGCAATAACAACCACTCCTCATGAGGCATCTTCTACAATTTAATTATGGAGTTGTGCTTATGGTTTCATTTGCCTCCGAAGTCCGACCTTTACTTGATGTCCACTTTCTTGAACATAAAGGAAAACATTTAATGTAGTGTTGCTAAATGTTTCTTGGTCGATCCTCCAGGCCCATTTATGTTGACCAGCATTCTGCGGTGCCCAATAATTGAAGTCTGAGAATGAAGTTTATTTTTCCTCATGTCATCAGGAATCTTCTTATATGTTCATCTTAGTGGTGTGAAGTGGTATCACGATCTTTGGCAAATATTTTGGTAGCCCTGGATGAACAAAGAATTTCCTTCGTTTTCCTGATCATGTTCGAAGAGCGACTATGATTTTCGTAATCAACAGTTTCTCTTGTTACATGTTCCTTGTAACTCTTACAAGTCCTCACCACAAAACACCTTTCTTCCTTAACCTTCTGTTGAATGAAGAGTGATCCTTTTGTATCAAAAAGTACTTCAACAGCTTAGTTATCTATATCTATGTTACCCTGGAAGCTCGACTTAAGTCATCTAGTAGAGGTTCACCTCTCGAAGTCTGTGGTCATGTTCTTCCTGTTGTAAGCTTTCCTTTTCAGAAGCTTAAGCTCTTCTGAAACTCCATGGTCTCAATCCTTATGATTACCAGTTCTCTAACAACTTGAACCATCTCCTCTTGTTTCCTCTCTTACCTTGTTGTGTTTCATGTTTGTCATCTCAGAGTTGTTTTGAACACTCCTTTCATGAGTTGACCATGAGATACTTTGTGTGGTTTAGTGTGTTTCCCTCTTATCCTTATAGTGACCCTGTTTTCTTCTTTCTCTTCCTACCTTTGGAATCTCGGATCGAGATTCTCATAAGGGGGATAGATCTGTAACGCCCCAGTTTTAGCTAATCTTAATAAGGGATTTGTTTTGTGCATTAATGAGCATCATCTTTTAAATTGCATGAAAAGAAATAATGCCAAACCCTAAACCCTAGCTATTTTCCCTATCTCTTTAAAAGCAATTCAAAATGGTTTTGAATTTTGAAAACCCAAAATGTTTGGAGCCCAAACTAAATACAAGGGCCCCTCGGTATTTTATATACTTTCTAAACCTTCTGGTAATTTTTGAAATAACCGAAACAGGTTTGAAATTCAAATACAAAAGAGATAAAGAAAAACAGAATCTGGAAAATGTTTTCAGGAAAAAAAATAGAGCCGGACCTGAGCCAGGCCGGCCCATCTCTCCTTTTCCCTCTCTGTCGCCCATGTGCAGCTCCCCGCGGCCCAAGCCAGCCCAGCTGCAGCACACGCGGCCCGCGTACTGTTTCGGCCTTCTGTTTCTCGTAGTCTTCGACAACGATGGGAAGGAGCTCGATGTCCCGAGCGCCACCATCGATCCTAGTTGCGTGTTGTGATGCGCGCCTTCGATGCCCGCAAGGATAAGAGCCTCCCCGAGCACGTCTCTCCTCATCCCTATCCTCTCCCCCTCGCGTGCTCTCTCTCTCGCTCTCTACGGCACGCCCGAACACTAGCCGCCATGGCCTCAAGCTAGAACTTGCTACCGGCCACCCCGTGCCCTGCCGACCGTGCCACAAGCTCCACCTTGATCGACTAGTTCATTTGCCCCCACTTTCGCGAGCCGGCGTGCTCCCAATCGCCCCAATCGGACCCTCGTCCCTGACGCCGATTGCCACCTCCACCGTTGATTCCCGCACCATCCGGCCTCCCCGCTCTTCGCTGACGCCACCACTACAACCATGGTGAGACCACGGTGCTCAGGTGCCCCTCCAAGCTCTCTTTCCTTCTCTGTAGCGTGCCCTCGTCGTGCGCCTGCCGTCGGCCGCCATAGTTCTTCGTCGTGGAGGTTGCTCCGGTGACTGTTTCCGGGCGGCGCCGCTACCATACCGTTCATCTCGTCGCGCTCGTTCGAGTGGGCTAGTCCGCGCGTGCTGGTGAGGCCTAGATCGTCGCTAGCGACCACCGCCTGAGGGTGGACGTCGTGTTGACGTCACGCCCACGTCATGCCGATGTGGCCCGTGGGTCCGCTGACCGCCAGCGTGGCTTGCTGATGTGGCCTCGGGCCCAGCAGTCAGCCATAGTGGCTAGATCCAGTTGCAGTGTGAAATGTTTCAACCGTCTGTGCTGACATCATAATGACGCAGTAAATGTTTTAAAATGGTTTAATTAATTCTAGAAATTGAATAAATATTGGAAATTCAATAACTAATTAATTATAAGTTAGAAAAATGTGTATAATATATCAAAATATTCAGAAAAATGAGATCTATCTGTTTAAACTATAACCATGCATTGATCAACAACTTTCATGACAAGTTTAATTAGAGAACAAAATCAACCCCTCACAGGTGTTCCGGGGTTCCCCGGTTCTAGGGTTTGTACCCTTCGTACCCTTTTTAAAATGATCAAGCATGCCCTAGGGTTTAATTAAGATCTATTTAACTTGTCATATCATCATCCTTGCTTGAGCATTGCATCGATGCCATGTGTTGATTGTTTCCCCTTTCTTTCCGGTGTTTGCTTCTTCCCGGTAGAATACGATATCGAGATCGAGATCAAAGACCGCGATCAACACCATCGAAGACCGAAGATCAATACTTGACCAACTGTACCCAAGTCAAGTACAAGGCTTCCGAAGATCTATATCTAGGTATCAACAAACAAGGCAAGTAAAACCCCACACATGATAAAATCCTACGATTTCGAAAGTATTTCATTCTTTCCATGATGCATACGATTCTACTGTGGTCTTTTATCGATAGATAGAGTATCCTATTTGTTGCATTACTCCTTTGAGTTTATATTACCTGATACACTGCTCCTAGCATAACTAGGTTTGGCTAGTGTGCACTGCTAGAGCTTTTATCTGTGTCTTGCTTAGCCATGCGTAGCTGTCAGTGCTGGTTCATCCAGATGATGTACCATTTGCATAGAATCTAGTATGATAGTAGAACGAGGTATACTGATGAGATAATGTCAGTGGTAAAGGTTAAACATGTTAAGTCTTGTATGGGAGGCCACGGTGGGATGTGGTTTTTGTAGTCCCATGCTCGCCACTACTAGGAACCGAGTTCTTGCCTTTGGACCAAGACGAGCGTACAGCCACACGGGGCTTGGGAACCCCTCCGCTGATTAACTTGCCTAGTAGATTCTATGAGTCACATAGTTCGAGCGTTCCATTCGACATGCATTCTGGATCTTCTCGAAGGCGGTGAAGGAGGTGCATTCATACAGGTAGGTAAGCATGGCCGGGGTTGCTTGGGGTCGATGGAGCCCCTAGTAAACCAACCTCGCCCACATCTCTAGGGACCGACTTCCAGATTTGACCTGTTATAGCGGAACCATCCTTAGGGCGTGACTCATGGTCTCGGCGAAAGCAACGTAAAGGTCGTGGCCAACCACCCTCTAGCGGCCTTCCAAGGAAGAGGGCTAATGATTTGGCATTAAGAGTTGGTTGGTACGTGTGGGTAAAGTTGTACACCCCTGCAGGGTTAAATCTTTTCGAAAAGCCGTGTTAACGGTTATGAACGCTTGGAGACCAAATTCTAAGATCATAGAGAACATAACCTAATCGTAAAACTTGGTAGTTCAACGTGTGCTTAAGGATGGTTCCTCATGGGTACGAGGGGGTGATCCTAGTTGTGAGATGAGGATTACTTTCGTGGATATTAAGATGATGATCAATTATTCGGAGATGTCACTCTCTTATCCCCTTTTAAAATTTTCTGATTAGACGAGCTTCTCTCCCTCTTGTTTTATAAACAAAGATGGCTTTATGCAAAATAAACCCACTAGCCATAAGTCTTGCGGAGTACACTCTGTACTCACCCTTGCTTTATTGATACTTTTGTAGCAAAGTAAGTGTTTCCCTGAAGACGAGTTCCGTACGACATCTACACCGACGTGTAGCTTAGGGTTCCCAGCCGGCAGCCTGGAATCTACGGGATGTGACGTCATCGTTATGATTTGGGCCTCTTAGGCGATTTATTAAGTTTGCTATACTTAATAGCATAATTTGCCTTCCGTTGTTTGATGTTTGTGGTCACTAACCTCTGCTTGTAATATTTTGATTCTTCGCTCAGTTATGAGCTTGCTGTAATAATTTTTGTGTCGCGGGGTTACTATTGTGTTACCGATTTCTCACTGGATATCCTCGAGCTCTAGGTTAAGATTATGTCAGGCTAAGGTCTGGATTTTTTTAACCCTGATCCTGGGGGTGTCACATACATGGGAATGTGATTTAAAGTGTTGGTCATATTTCATAAAGTTTAAGATTATCATTTAATAGAATTAAAGTGACTAGAAATGTCTATATAGCATTCTTTTGGTACTATTCCAATGTCACTGCATAAAAGCTAAATATTTTTACATATTCAGATAGATCTTGTCAAATGTAATTTTTGAGAGTTGGAATCAACTCAAAAGCATTTACGGTTGGTATTTGAAAAATGTTTGAAGTTGGAAAAGTCTCTCTATTATTATTTTTACTATAGATGATCACTAACTCCAAATGGCTTGAATCCAACAAGCTTCGATATATATTTTAAATACCTTTCTAACAAAATTGGAATCATGCAATTTGGTTTAGTGAATCTCTTTGAATTGATTTTTGAATCTACTGACAGAATCTGGTTTCAACTAAAATAGAAAATAACTATTTGAATTTACAGGCCTGCGCGGGAAACTAACTAGGCCGGCCCAATCTGCACAGCGTGACACAGCAGGCTGTTGAAAGGAGGGTCCCACTAGCTAGCGACTCTATCTAACTGAAACGGTATCTTTCAATCTAGGCCCTACGATTAGAATACGATCTAACGGCTGAGATTCATCGTCGACGACGAACAGCTCCGGCGAGGTCTAAACCCTAATGCAGCGGTGGGGGTCGTGTGAGGCTCACCAGGGCTCCAGCTAGGGTCGGAGATGGGGCGAACGATGTTGTCGATGACGGTGATTCAAACGGTGGTCGTGGCAGCTCCTGGGGCGGCTCCAATCGATGGGTGCCTTCTCCTTCTACAGCGGCGGGCTCTGGCCAAATTCTGATGATGCGGCGCTCGCCTTGCTCCAGTGAGAGGTGTGGGAGGTGTGGTGAGGAGTGGGGAGTGAGGTGGTCTAGAGAATTTAGGCAGCGGGGGTCTCTATTTATAGACCGACGAAGGCACAGAGCGGAATGGGCTGGCTTCTTTGGCGACGGCGGTACAACGAGCTATCAGCGTGGCGGTGGGTAGCGGGTGGTGTGGTGCTCCCTGGAGGTCATCACTGCGGCGGTCGAGGTTGGTCGGGCGCGTTCGGTGCTCTGTGCGGGAGCGGCGGTGTTCGAGACGGCGCACGGGTGCTACGGGTCACGCGGCGGGGAACGGGGGTGTCTGGGAGCTAGCTGGGGTTAAGGTGAGTCTGTGCACACGCGGTGAGGGTGAGGCGCGGCGCGTGCGAGCTGGTCGGATGCGGCGCTCTGGCGCGCTCTCGGCACGGCGCAAATAAGTTGGGCGCGGCGATGCTGGGGTGGTCCATGGCTTGGATGCGGTCAAGGGCTGGACAGGGGGTAGCGGTGGACGGTGGCCTGCCTGCTAGAAATCATGGACGGGGGCGGCGTTGTCTGGAGCGAGCGGTTCTTGGTCGGCCGGTGATGACCATTTTCGGGCGGCGCTTCACTGGCGCAACGGCAAAGGGGGCTGCGTGTCTGGTGCTACTAGACGCTAGGGGAGACAGGGGAATGAAGAGGGAACCATTTGGTCGAGTGATCACTGCTCAAAACAGTGAAGTTAGGCAGTAATTAATTAGTGTCTGCAAGGTGTTCGACTCAATGGCCGCAAGTAATTTAGTTTGAAATTTTTGAATGAATTTTGGTGAGCGATCTAAACTTATGCTTGGTAGTATCTGGTTGCTTGGGTTTTTCAAGGTGAATTGATTTGAGTGGTTTTTGCAAAATGGTGATCTTAGCATATGAACTTGATTCAATTTTGAACTTTACTTTAAATTGATTTGAAAATAGTTTCTGTGGGTTTGTAAAGTGGGCTCGGGTTCACTTTTATTTGGTCTAGCAAGAGGTGAAAAGAAGTGGAAATGTTTCTGTTAGAAATTATTTTCTAGAAACTCACAAAGTGGCCTAGGGGTTAACTTTGGTCAAAATGACTATTTTCTTATTTGATTTCTTTTTCTTTGGATTTTGTTTGCAATTGGCCTAGATGATGTAATATTCATCTTTAAACCATGTCTTATCATTTGTAGCAATCAAACATGGCAATTTCACTCAATCCTATACTAATGCAAATCACACATTCACTCATATTCAATTTAATTAAAAAAAAATTGTTAACCCTAAATTTGGGTGATTAGGACTTGATAATCTTGATTAATAGTTTTGGGGTGTTACAAAGAATTGCGCATGTGGTAGACTACTTCACTACTTGCACGTCGTCGCGCTGCTGGTACCCCGATCCAAAAGATCTACTTCCACAATCTCTGCTGGATTAGTGATACCGAGAGTTGTTATTGAGCACCGAATGTTTGTAGAGGTGTTGCCAGTTGTGGCACCGGGTTATTGTTCAAGGATCAACGTGACCTTGAGGTCGGCAACATCGTTCGACTACATCATCCACGTTTATCGTGAATGTTAAACGCTTTCGATCTACAAGGGTATGTCACCGAAACGTTCCTGTTATATCATTACTCCTAGATAGATCTTAGTAGTGGCGTATGCTAGTTAAAAAAATTATTTTTTCCTAATGTGAATCCCTACAAAGTACCATTACACCTTGGGTTGATATCCTTGGGATCTAGGTGGTTAAAATAATGGAGCATCGAAGCCTGGCTATATGGCTTTAAGAAAGCATTTCCAAGGAGGCAACCTAGAAGTTCGTAGGTGTCTTTCTTAATTTTGTATCTTGAATTTAGTTGCATTCATGTTGCATTCAGATCCGCGGGACATGGGGTCCATTCAAATCCTACATTCTGATGTGGACTCTCTCTATATGCGGTTTACCGTGGCGGGGAGCCGAGCTGGCAGCGTAGGTGTCGTGGAAAGTCATGGGCGGACGCGGGTTCTCACGGCGGAGAACCGAGCTATTAGCGTAGGCTGTAGGCGTATGCGTTTTCTCGCGGTGATATTATGCTACGGAGCCTGTCCATAGCCGACCTTACTGCGTTATCCCTCCCCGACAGCGATCTCTCGCGGCTGATAGCACACCTAGCGGCGTAGACGCTAGCTGGCGGCGGATTCTCGCGGGCGAGAGACGAGCGGGAAGTGTTACTTGTCGCCGTCCACGGGTTGTCACGTTTGGTGGGGTCCTCCTCCAGACGAGTTGGCAACAGAGATGGTAGGCATGCTAGGGTGGATCCTATTGCCTCTAAACCATATCTCGCAAGTAGTTACCCCGTGCGTGCGTGGACGATTCTAGTATAGAACTCTTTTAGCACATTCGTTTGGATGCATTAGGTTAGCTAGCTTCCGTCTTTCCTAGATCCCAACCCCTTTTAGACAACACCATCGTGTTTCGGTCCGCTCCCATCGTCGGCTGCACATGACGCTTGGATGACTCTATCCTATGGTGACGCTGCAGCTGCCGACAGGTGGGACCCGTAACAAGCATAGGTGCGTCTATTACCTCTTTGCTTCTCCCGATCATTCTCTCACTTATGTTCAAGTTGGTACGTTTGCTTCCTTCCTTCCTTTCTTCTTTCATTTTGTCCTGTTTGTATTTTGGTTTACTGACAGGTTTCTTTTTGAAGATTCGGAATATCATCGGTGTCGCTTTGAAATGGTATTTTTTGCCGGTGATGGCACGTACTATCACGAACTCGCGTTCTCTTCTGTGTGTGCTCTTCTAACGCCTGGTACGTTTCACTTCTTTGACTGTGTTTTGGTTTCGGTCATTTCATTCGCGTGTTTGTTTTCTGATGACCTTTCTTCTATTTTTCGGTAGCTCATCGACGTTGTTGTGAGATCCTTTCCTTTCGCATGACTTGGTAAATTCATTTTTTCCTGTTGCTCTTCCATTGTTCTGTTTCTTTCCTTTTTTTCTCGGTTGTTTAAGCTTTATATTCCCTACGCTATTCTATCTTTTTTATTTTTTTCTAGGTTTCAACGTCTAGGTCTCGCAAGACTATGCAATTTGTTGATGCTCTTCGTTCCGCGTGTTCCCGGATAGTGTTTGTCGTCTAGGGTTCATTACGATATGCGTCCTTTCCGCCGGTCTTCGTTTACTTTTTGTCTGCGTTTTGTTTTCTCAGCGTGTTTAGCTTGATGTGTTCTTTGCTATTTGTACAGTTATTTGTCCAGGATTCGAAGCATAGGTCACTCGAGACCATGCATTTTAAGGATATTGTTTGTCCTTCGTATTTGTCCATGACTGTTTCATAAAGGTATGTGTCATTTTCATGATTCTTTATTTGTTTTTCTTATTTTTTACTCTTCCTCTATGCCTTTCCCTTAACGTGTTCTTCATCTTATTAGAGATTTCTCTACTGCCTATGTATTTGCATGATATGGTATCAAGAGGATTGTCGTGGTACGCTGGCTGTGGTATTTACGAAGATGCTCCTAACGATAATTTTCAGTGAGCACTCTACATAGCAGCGCCTAAAGCACTTTTTACATCTACGGCGTACGCGACTTCTTTCATGCTGTCGGCATCGACGCCGATAAAGAAGCGGACGTGCAGGTTAGCATGAGTACGAGAATAATGGTGCGACCGATACAAAGGTCCACGTACGAAGCGTCTTCCTTGCGTTGCCTATGACTTCTTGATCTTCCATGCCATGGAGCCTACGCTCGATGCGGAGAAGTGTGGACGATTGTTGTGAGATATCTTTTTCGGTATCTCGTGTATGGGTACAACCAATCTAGAACCTAGATAGCCGACTTGGATTGTGAAATGAGAATTTATGTGTGCCTTTACTCAGTTAATGTGGATTGTGAATGAATAAAAAAACATTTATCTCATCATGCTTTATTTAGCCTGCTAATCTCATACGTTATGTTTAAATATAATAAGATATGTATGTCACTCTTTCAAATGCTTTTGTCTTTGTCCGACTATTTATGAATGACGTAGGTGTCGTAACGATGCAGTGTGTAAATTATTTGCCTTAGCATCTTTTTAGTCCACCTTATAAAATTTACATGCAGGCTTTGTGAAATCTACACTCAAGCATGAATGACATGAATCGTGTAGCGGTGTGATGTGTGCATCACTTGCCTTAGCCTATTTTAGGAGATTTCATGAGACTTAGGCAGAAACATTTATCCGAATGGTCACATGTCTAGCGGTGGGCCCGCTAGGGAGTTCCGCCGCAAGTCAGTATAAAGCCATCGGCTTTCCTGGACTAAAAAATATCCAGCATTCGCCCATTCATCTGACAGATCTTGAGTCTCGGCGTCTCCTCTTTAACGCCGGACGTTCCTTAGTGCTCCTTTTTTTTCGTCTCTCGACGGCCTTCGCTCGCTTCGATGGTGGTGAGTTGTTTTGCATGTTTTTGTACTGTAATACAGTTGGTTTATCGTAGTATTACTTGTATCAAACGTTGTTCATTGGTGTTTTTTGGAAGCTCCTAGATTCTGAGGATATGCTCACCTCTTAGGGGATTAGCAATGCTATTATGCCGCATGATTTGCATGTAACACCATCTTAGTAGGACCATGGACTTTGCCCGTGTTATCGTGTGGTTGTTATCTTTTCCGTGGGAGGGAGTGGTTCGGCGATAGGACCTACGCAGGATTGCCCGACCCATGTTGTCCACGAAAGTGCGTTCGTACACGTTCATACTTACGTGAAAACCTATTCTCTTTTTTCCGCGCCTCCTGGAGCCTATGATATTCATTTCATGGTGTCATGCAATTATCTTATATCTGTCTTTCAGCCACTCGGGAGGCAGGGAAAATCAAAGACTATTTCTGTTCGAACCAAGAAGATCAAATAGAAAGTTCTGCCTTTAGGCATACCAAAGGAGAGATGAAGAGCGAGGCGGAAGAATATCTAGGTGGAGACTGATTTGTGCAGCATCCCACAAGTGGAGACAAAAGATGGATCTCATAGCATGCTGAACACAGACAATGAAGCTATTGGAGACGACAGTGTGATGCCTAAGTCCCAAAAACTCTGAAAAGCCAAAAAAGGAGTTGATATGCTAGAAATTTCAAAAAGAGTTTCGAAAGGGGAGAAGATGGTGCCTTATATTGATTCTCCTCCCACGATTGTAGAGAACAGTGTCGATGAGAAGGAATCTGGAGCCACCAGTCCTACGAAGCATGGAAGGCGACTCAAGATTGGTCATTATCATGAAGATGAAACCACGGACAAGTTCGCGAAAGTACTCTAGGATATTGCCTAGAGCGGTGATGGGTTTGTTGGGCCACGCAGAGATAAACAAAGCTTTTTCCCTACGCGGTCATCCCAATATTCAGCTCAGGTAGAAGGCCACGGGGATTACCACTAGACGCGTAGATGTGGAATCGATGAAGCACGTCGCTTGATGCAGTGCAGTCCTCACGATCCGTTCCGGTTCCACGGTCGTTGTAGTGCTGAACGTATAGCTCCTCCGCCAGTATCCACACGTACGAGGAGGAGCGCCGGTGGTGGGCTGCTAGATCCGGTACGGCGGTGACAGGATGGACTGGGGCTAGGGTTTCCAACACATGGAGTGACCTAACCTTATGCTCTAAGCACCTGCGCCCTAGCTTATATAGAGAGTGAAAGTAGGCTCCACTCACTTGTGGCCCATTCACTAAAATGGCCTATATTAGACACTGCAAGTCTAACTTGCTGACTAAGTCCATGTCTATATTTGGGTCCAACCCAAATAGATTTCCTGTTTGGGTCTAACCCAAACTTGCTCATGGTAACCCGGACACGATCCGAGTCTCACTCATGATCGATCAGTCGGTAGCGGCTCCTAGCAGAACGTGCCGACTCCCAAGTACCAATAAGTTATGACGACATACCTTCCAATGCGACTTTCGTCTGAGTCCCTTTTGCCTCACATATACCTTGTCGAACTATAGGCAAATAATCGTCATCCCTTAAATAGTCTGACTCTCTTTCTCGATCCGAGATAAGTGATTCATCCGGCTAACTCTTAGTCGGTCGCCTCGGTTAACACTTAACCGAGTCGTGCATGGCCATGCTTTCCAAATCATATCTTCCGAGAGGGCCCAGAGAATATCTCTCCAGATGGAGGGGCAAAATCCCATCTTGGTTATTCACATCACATAGCTTGATTCTCAGTCGACCCGAACTCTGCCTTTATAACTGCCCAGTGATGGAACAGCGTTTGACAGAACCTAAGTTGGTGATCCTCAACTCGGATTGTGTAATAACCTCAAGTCTAAGGATTACATTGATTGAGACATGCAAATGACGACTTGTTCGTTGCATCTCAATATGGGCCAGTCCGACTCGCTAAACTCTTTAGCCGAATCCGTGTAAGTCGAAATAGCATCTCCATGCCCATGACAGTGGAACCGAGTCATCTGCCGACTTTCACATTGGTCTAAGTTGTGTGTCCAGCACAACCTCGATGACCAAGGACAATTAGTATGAACAATATGAATATATAGTTCCATAATCGAATCACATATTCGATGATACATATCAGCAGTTCATACATGGACAATAACTTTATGAATACATTGAGAAATATCATCAACCATGATTGCCTCTAGGGCATATTCCCAACAGGGTTAAGGGTTCTGTGCATTCCACCTTATTTAATTCGATGCCTTGGCCCTCCAATCCCAAGGAGTATCAACCTGAAGATAGGCAACAGTTGTGCCTGGTACGTGAAGATGAAGACACATGGAGACAATGAAATAGTGTTGGACGATGGGTGGAGAGAGTTTATCACAACTCATGGTCTTCAGATTGGATGTTTTCCCACTTTCAAGGCGGTGAGGCCTTCGGTGTTAAAGGTGGTCTCTTTTGGCTGTTCCATGTTACAAAAAGTGTTTGCACGCATCCACCAGCTCCAAGGCATGAATGAGGAACATGTTTCTTACAACGTTGTTTCGTGGTAAACAAGAGCCGTAAGACTATAGATCTATCAATGTATGTTAACTATGCTAGCGAGAACAATTGTATTTTTCTATTACTTGCAATCTTCCTTATCGGACTCTGGCATATTTGACACGATCGCTCTGCGAATATCTCTACGATTATACGATTTGGTCATCATTGTTGGTTTCAGATTTTTTCCTTCCCGTAGATGTAGGTTTATCATATCATAAATCGTTCCACCTTATGGCCGTGCCCCTAGGGGTGCAGAGAAAAGTCTAGTTACTATGATGATGTTTATTGCCTCCATGTGTGAGTAGTTTACTTAGTTCTTGGGAAGATGGAGAAACCCTGCAAACATTATACATTGAAACAAAGATGATCTATAATTTAGTTTTATGTTGTATGTATTAATTAACTCTCTTGAGGTTATGTGAATGTGCACCACATAATAATTGCCTTACGGACTTGAGAGGGAATTATCGTTGGGTATGTAGTGGTGCAATGGTGTTAAGTCACATGTCACATTAGATCATCACTCATGTGGTCAACGGGGATAATGGGGACACACAAAGTTTGTTCATAACCATGGGGTAACCCTTAATTATTGGGGATCAAGGTGGCTTGCCTATGATCATGATCGTAATTATGATGGATGAAATATTAGATGGCTGGTCTATGCTCATCCAATTTGGAGCTTATGCCATACATGCACATGAAGAATGATACAGATCTATCCTAATTATAATTAATTCATTTTCTAGTGGTGGATCTGACACTCCATGAGAACATCTTAGCCCTATTATATTTTCAAGTACTTTACACCGCAAAACTTAGTTTTTCATTCACTAGTTCAATATTGTGTCATTTACACAAACCCTTTCAAACACTCTTTCTTCCTCGCTAGAAATTAAAGATCACTCTTAGCACTCTTTGGTTAATAGTAGCAGGGAGCATTAAGACCATTTGCTAGCGTTGTTGTCGGGGAGCTCAGCGCTTTTGGTCTTTGTTCTTTGATATTAAAAGTACTATTGTTGTGCTAACATTGTTTATAAGTTTTGCTATTTGAATTTCTACATTCAAAAAGATTTGCAGGAGATGGTACGGAATATCCATACACGCATGTGGACTTCTTTAGAGAAATTTGTGAGACTTTGAAGTTTAATGCTTTTACAGATGATAAAGTAAAATTCAAATTATTTGGAAAAACTTTATGTGGTAAATCTCACAATTGGTTTAAAGCTTGTTCTAAAGATATAACTGATACCTGGCAGAATTATCCACAACCTTCTTAACCTTGTTTTATCTAAAGTACTACCCATGGGGATAGGAGAATGATCACCGACTTCAAGAATCACCTAGGAGAAATCATTTATAATGTCTACAAAAATTTCCTTAACAACTATCCTCACCATGGATTCACACCATGGTTGATTTTACATACTTTTTATGGAGGACTTAGTGTTGCAAATAGAACCAAGTTGGATGTTTCCTTTAATGGAGCCTTTACGGATCTTAATATGAATAAAGCTTGCAACCTTTTAGGAACTATTCACAATAATAATGATAATTTTAATGAAGAAGAAAATGATGAAGGGAATAATGTGGTTAATTATGATTGTATTAAGAAATTCCTAGAGATCGGGAGAGTGGAACATCTAGTAGGTGATTTTAATCTTGATCATAGTATGATTGTTCACATCATCAAAACCTATATTGAGTATTTGCAGGTACCTCCAGACTAGGAACACTTTCAACCACATGATGCTCACAAGTTTATGAAGACATAAATTAAAAGTTAACCAAAGGAAGATGGAAGGAAACAAATGAAATATGACTTAATACCCCTACAAAAATAAAAGAAAAATTATCCAGAAGACAAAAATATGATGAAGAAACTAGAAAAGAACTTGGGGGTTATCAAGTCAAACATCGATATAGTGAAGGAGCTAGTAGAACATGAATACATTTATGATGAGGTAATGATTCTCAATTATGAGTCCTTTAGATTGATTAAAGGTAAGTCAGAAGGTAAGGATCAAGGTAAACCTAAGATTCCTATTAAGCTTGGGTAAAACATGTACATAGGAATTTGTGATTTAAGTTCAACTATAAATATCCTCACTTATGTTATCTTCAAATCATTTAGTTATGATCTTGACAATACTAAACTAGAACCTATTGACACCTCTGTCATGTTGATAAATAGGACATCTAAGAAGTTTAACGGAATCCTTCGTGATACTTATATATCTATGGGCTCAATCCTATTGATTTCCATGTTATTGATATGCCTCTAGACCCCTATTGTACTATCATCCTAGGAAGTCCATTCTTTGTTTTAACTAATACTAATATTGGTAACAAGAAATAAAACATTTCTCTGTAGTTTGGAGAAGAGGAAGTTAAGTTCCATTTCTCTGAAATCAAGAAACAACCATATGAGAAAAAGATTGAAATAAAGGAGGAAAAGTCTATTGCGGAATTAAATGCTATTTATTTTAGTAATCTGAAAGACGAATTGGAGAGAAACTTATTAAATTATGATACAATACCTGACGATTAAGAGAAGGAAGAACTTGTTGAATAATTTGACACAACACTGGATGAGGAGAGTCTTCTTGAAGGGAAGTATGAAGAATTAGATAGAAAAGAAGACTTAAAACTGAAAACTTCGCCCGCCTGAACTAAAAACTCTTCTAGAAAGATTAAGGTATGAATTTTTATATGATGAAGGTAAGTGTCATGTTATTATTAATGATTAGCTCTCTAAATAAGAAAGTAAAATGTTAATAGCCTTTCTTACCTAGTAACATGAGGCTCAAGCCCGTCTATTATTACTTACAAAATTCCTATCGAAGAGGGCGCAAAAACTTTTGTTGGTACGCAGAAAACACTCGCTGAAATAAGTTGTGAGAAAAGAAGTAATTCGCTTGTTAGACGCATTTATTTTTTGTCCTATCTCTGATAGTAAGCGGGTTAGTCCCGATCATTATGTCCCAAAGAAGGGAGGACTCAATGCCGGATGCGGGCGAGGTCGTGTCCGGGGCCGCCGGAGAGGAGCGCGAGGAAGGTGGCGGGGTCGGGCTTGCTGAGGAGGGCGTCCTCTCGGCGCTGGGCGGCGGAGGAGGTCGCGCAGGACGACGATGAGGGTGGTGCGTGAAGCGGGGGTGGAGGTCGACGATGGCGCACAGCGAGGAGGGGACGCGGCGAGCGAGGACAGAGGCTGGAGGCGCAGCTTGAACGAGAGGAAGAGGAGACGCGTCAGGGCGGTTTCGCTCAGGGCTGGGAAGAAAGCGAGAGGGAGGCGATGCAGGGATGGGGTAGGTGCCGTGTTGACCGGGTGTGGGTCGCATGCGTGAGGTGGTGGGCTGCGCGGGCGGGGTGGTCACCTGCGTGCCACGCGAGTTGTGTGCGTCGTGTTGGGGTCCTGGCGTGTGTGGTAGCTTGCGGGGTGAGTGCGTGCAGGTGTGTGCTAGGTAGCATGGTGTGTGCGTTGCGTCTGTGTGTGTGCGGAGCCGGTGGGGTGAGTAGGATTAGGGTTAGGTTTTGTTTAGGGTTGGGGTGGTATGGTAGCCTAGGGTTAGGGTTTAGACTTAGGGGTTTTTTTGGACCGGGTGGCAGGTGGCCTAGCCCGAAAGGCTGGGCAGCCTCCTCGGAAACTTTTATTTATTTAGTTAGTTTTAAATAATCTTTTATAAATAGTTTTAGATAAATAAAAGATCCATAAGAGATCGGGTTTTGATTTGAAATAAAAGGAAGGAGATTAATATAGAAAACAAAATAGTCTTTTAGCGAAAATAGTTTTAGGCAATAAATATACATGATGTCATGATGATGCTCAAATGCAACGTGGCATGATGACATGAGCATGCTATCATGATGATACACTAAAATAAAAAAAGCAAGCGATTTTCTAGTAGTGGTTTTCCTGGGTGCTACGATCAAGAACCTTCTACTTTCATTTTTTTGTGTGGGCAGCATTTCTTTTTTCCTTGTGAATATAAGAGAATGAACGAACGGGTGGGAAAAAATAGTTTCATAACAAGTTTTCTGATTTGAGCTGTACCAGAGGGTGATCCCCTTGGCGGTGGGCACATGTTTTGGTAGGCATCAATTTATCATCCATTTTGTACTATGAGCCATGTGCATCTTGATGCTTGACAAAAAAGAAAAGAAAATATTGAAATTGTTGGTTGAGTTTCTTGGAACAATGTAAATAATACTTTCTCAGTTTTAAAATATAAGATATTTTAGTTTTGTTAAACAAATGTATCTAGATGACTCATAGTGTATAGTTCGTATATTTTGAAATGGAGGTATAGTTTTATTTTTCCGTCGTCGATGAAGATGGGGATTGAGTTTCGTGAAAATCAGCTAGGTTGCTAGAATAATTACACGAGGGAGCTGACACCCAAGCATTGGGTTCACATGTATTCATCGCTAAAATTCATCTAAATTCTTTATTGCATTAGTCATTGTCAACGTTCATCACTGAAAATTACACCACAAGCTAGCGAGCTGACACGATGGTCACCCTCTATGCTTTCGTTCTGCTTGATTAAGTTAGTCGATTAAGTTAGGCTATAAAATGCCTAGACTTTTCAACCTCCTTGGATTAAGTCAGTCGAATACGTAACTGGTAGTAATGTTTTACGTGTAAAAGGAGGTTTTAGCATGTCTAGCTATTACCACGAGTTATCGAAGCAATATTCGGACTCCTAACAAAAAAAAATCGGAGTAGCGGCGAGGTAGCCACCACGTGCCGACGTGCCACGTCCCTATTGCATCGTGCTCCTGAGCCATAAATTACCAGTAGCTGGATAGCACGACGGCCAAGATCCATTTCACGAAATTAAACCCGATGAGGACCAAGATCCATTTCACGAAATTAAACCCGATGAGGACGATGCCTTGACGAACGGACTGCGCCACTCGAAGCTCGTCACGGTGCACACTCAAGTAGAGAGCCGCTCGGCCTCGCGGTCTCGATCAGATCGTCACACTCACACACTTGAGCGGCCGCAGAAACTTCAAGCCATCGCCTGTGTCTGTCTCACTCTCACGCACGCTGCCTACTAGTAGTACAATATTTCTGCAAAATTTGAGCAAATAGTCTTTGCGATGGTGCAACTGGCGCGACGATCCAACTGTGTCATGACGTGCTAGCTAGCAGGCGTCACGTCGAGCGCGTGGAAAAGGAGGAGCGGCGCTAGCTAGCTTCCGCGCGCCCGTGGGTTTCTTGTGCTCCCGCGCGCGTGCGTGCGTGCCATGGTGAGAGAGCTAGCACGCGTACATGCATGTGCATGAGCTCTCTATCTATAGTATAGTAAGCAGCTTCCTTGTGCCCGCGCGGGTGATTTGTTCAAGGCTGCAGACAGATCAAAGGCGTGACAATTCTTTCTTGGTTTTCCTGGAGCGTTGCACGAGCAAATCAACCATCGGTATCTATCGTGGAAGTGGTCATCAGTCGTTACGTATCGGGCCGGACGGACCGACCTTATTCTCTTCATAAAATATGTCAATCGATCGAACGGCCTACTTGGGCAAACAAGTATAAATAGGCAGTATCAGACGCTTCATTCAGAAGACGATCGAGTATTGTTTGAACTTTATAGACAACTTTATTACTGAATCATAACATGGGTCTTCTTCAAATCAGGAAGATCACTAAACTAGAACTCCCCTGTACCCTGTGTAGATCCATGACAAGCAAGCTCATGAGCGGCGCGATTAGCTTCTCGCGGACAATGTTGAATTATTGACATGCTTAAGAAGACGCCAACAATCATCCATAACCACAGCACTTGTGCCTTTGTACTCCGAAGGATCAAGAATAGATCGAACCACCTCCATCGAATCAGATTCCACCACTAAGTATTGGACACCAAACTGTTAAGCTAAACAAAGACCCGTAATGCCGAGGCCTCCATAGTTGTAGCATCGATAACATGATCAATATAATCACAACATGCTGGCATCCCTGGTTATTGCACCAGAAGCACCACGTCCTGAATTCACATCGAATGTCGCATCGACGTTTAGCTTGTAAACTCCAAAAGTCAGTCTCATCCAGCCCCCTCTACGGATTGCATTTCCAGCTCCCTATAGCTTGATATTGTCTGCGAGGATACCATGGATATTGATGATCTTTGTATCTGGTGTAGGAACTGGCTTCTTGTTCACGATATGTCTTCATGATCAGCATAAATACCAACATGTGATCGTGATGGTTTCAGTGAAATGCTGCATATTTCATGTGACACCACCCGACGTTGGTGAGCACAGTAGCTCTTCTAGCACCATGGGGCCTGATCAATCTCTCACCCAGACCTAAACCCTCCCATAGATCTAGCGATCTTGGACAGCGAAACAATATGTGTCGAAGATCTTCCGCCTCCACCATACAAATCGGGCAATTAACGGACGTGCCAGTGTGACGATTCGCTAGGGTACAGTGACATGGAACAATCCCATGTAACGCTCTCCAAATGAATATCTAAACTTTACGGGATACTTTAGCCCTCCTGATCTTCTTCGTAGCATTCCAAATCTTCTTCCAAACTTTATAAGGGGAATATCTATCCGAAGAATCGGAACTCGTTGCGTCCTTCTTATGTACTCTACTCTCTGGTGTGGTATGCCGATTTGACCGGAAAACAACCTATCTTACTCATAGGCCACGCTATAAAGTCAAGCTACCGAAAATTTGATAGAGGAATGCGTAGGATATGATTCATATCTACGGGCCAAAACCTCTCTCTCAATATTTCATCATCCCAATTACCAGAACTTGGATCAATCAACTCCTTAACTCGTGCGAGTAAACAATTACCTTTTGGTGTGGCAATCATACGTGTTGGACTGTCAGGCACCAATGATCAGACCAGATATTTATTGTGCTTCCACTCCTAGCCTCCAAATACAGCCATTTTTAAATATTTACAATCCCGACATAATGCTATGCCAGGTGAACGATGACCCATTCTTCAACTTTGCATTGATCAAATCATCAATTAGATAATACTTCGCCCATAAGACCTGTTAGGTCGAAGTATAAAATAGAAAAATAAGTTGACAAATCCGTTGATAAAAAGGAGAAAAAAGAGAAAGAAAAAAATATTATTAATTTGGTCGAAATAGTGTGTTGCCTCTGATCAGGACGAGGCTTTGACGACATCGCTGTGCCGCCGTGGCGCTGTCCATGCACACGTTACCGTCAGGCTGGTCATAGTGCTAAATTACTTGGATTAGAAATATATCCATGGTACTTTCTTTATAATGGACAATAACATACTATGTGTAGTGCTCATGTTACTAAATACTGCCACTATGACTAGACTTAGCCGGGTTGATTATCGAAGGACCAGGGAAGAAGCCCTTCGCCACGTCACTGCTTGCCCTTTCTTATCTTCGCTACTTACACGTGGATGCTTTAATTTGATTACCTTATCCCTTCTGATCTAATAATTCTAACCCGTAGTCATAAAGGCACGGTCAATTCTGAAAGCCGCTGGTAGCTTCTCTGTTCCCACCTTCACAGGTCGCGTGCAAAAGCTTTGGGGCGGTAGCGCCAATCCACCCGCCTGATTTCTACGTCGGAGTGCGGCATTTGGAGAGGCCAGCCACTGTAAGTTCCTCGCTGATTCTCTTTTTTTTTTTCTCGGATAGGAATCTGGCATTAAAAAATATTGAATACTATAAAGCAGCTTAAAAAATGATTGAAAGTCCTTCAACTTCAATCTCTAGACAGTTTTTTTTTTAATTAAAGGCTGCGTTTATATTAATCTATCACCAGGTCTGATACAATACTGCTTACAACGCACTCAGGCCACAATTTGTTCTCGCAACCTTCTGTCGCCATCTTATGAGCAACATCATTCGATGTTCGTCTTCCCGCTCGCACCGAGGATTCATCGAAACCTAAAGGAGAGCTTTTAACTAAGATACTAGGTGACCGTAAGTAGAACGGTCCTGATCCTTCCCTTTGAGCTTCGCAGCCACCTCGACGTTGTCCGTCTCCAGGATGATCCGCTTACACTGAACTTCACCCGCAACTAGAAGGCCTCTTTTGCACGCCATCAGTTTAGCTCCCTCTGCATCCGACACATAGGAAAAAATGGCATGCTCCAGCAACGAAGCTCCCATGATGGCCGCGGACGACCACCCCGCCCCCACTGATGCCTTCTGCAGAACGAAAAGCCCCATCAGCGTTCACTTTATTCCAACCCGCGGTCAGCGGAATCCAGCGTTCCCTGGTCGTAGCTGAGGACGGGGGAGTACAGCCATGGACATTAAACCACTCCTCCACACCGTCTAAAGATTTCCGAACTAGTGTTCTTGGGTCTTCCACCCTCCCTGACTCCCTGGCATCATTATGGGTCTGCCATAGGTTGTAGATCAGCATCATCACCGTGGCAGCCACTCTTCCTTCTAGTTTCCCAATCCAGTCTAGGAGCCACCCTTTAAGAGCCAAATGGCATGCCAGGTGTAGTGGAGGTTTATCAATAGCCACTCCCATCTCGGCTTCCAGCAAGTCCCACATCATCACTGAATGGGGGTAGGAACAGAAACGATGGGTTAAGCTCTCCTCTCTGTAGCACACTAGACAGGTTACCCCATCTTTTATACATCGGTGTTTGAGCTCTTTTCCCACCGCAAGTCCGTTCTCCACTAGCCGCCAGAAGTGCACCTTGATCTTTCCTGGCACATTGGTGCCCCACATCGTAAGCCAACATCACTGCTGGTCGCAAGAACGCGATGATTCCTGACATCCCCATCCTTGGTGCTTCCGCTGGACTGCCAAATGGTAGGCAGTCTTGACCGGGAAGACGCCAGACTTAGCGTGATTCCATGCAAGGAAGTCCACTGAGCCCGGTTTGCCCACCTGAGTTTTTAGTACATCCTGAACATCGATCTTATTGAAAAATCGCCTCAACTTTGCCTCATCCCAAGCCCCACCCCCTGGCAGCAAATAATCGCTAACAAGCTCAGGGTAAGTCTCCTCTTTACATCCCAGTGGATGTTGGGCACTTGTTCTTGGGATCCATCGGTCCTCCATTACTTTCACATATGCACCATCCTCAATTCGCCATACCAAGACATCTCGAAGCAGCTCCCTCCCATGGACAATGCTTCTCCAAGTAAAGGAGGCTCTCTTCGGACACGCCGCCGAAATAAAGTCACCGTCTTTGAAGTACCTAGCTTTTAGAACCTTGGCACATAGCGACTCTAAACAATGTTGACGGTGCACCGTTGTTGCTTCTCCTCTCTGAGCCGTCCTGGCGTTGTTGATTGTAGATGGGAAGTCACCGAACAGATAACAAACATCACGTACGCCCCGAAGACAAAGAAGAAGGATAAGCTGTCGCTGAAGCTCCTTGACGACCCGAAGATCCCCATAGCCACAAGAAGTCCTCGAAGATCACACCACTCCCAAAAACTTTTTGTTGTTGTCGTCGAGATGGGGTTGAAGCCGGGGAGACCTTATCGGAAGAAACGTCACCGCCACCATCTGAGCGCTACAGAGCCCTCTCGCTAGCAGGGGCCTAGATCCATCTATCTCCATGGCCCAAAGGCCACATAAGCAACACATATCGACGACGGCATCAATGGGAGGCGACGAAACCCTAACCGCTTTGCAGGGAGGACGAGAGGGAGAGGGAGAGGAAGATTTGACCGTTCCTCACTAATTCTACCCATACCTATAGACCCTGTGATACCATGCCAGTGTGATCTCACGACGCTCTCGCTTCTCAATGCGCGTTCCACTACTAGGAAAAGGCCTACAGCCGGCGCACGGGCACGTGCCGGCGATACTCACGCGGGAATTAACCCATTAGTGTCGGCATGCCGCCCATGCGCCGGGGGTATTGCCCCTTAGTGCCAGTGTGTCAGCCCTATGAACCGGTAGTGACATGGGTATAGCCTACAGGTACTCAAGCTTGGCATATGCGGTCTAGATACGGTAGAAGCCCACGGCATTGCTAAGGCCCAATACAGAATTCGGGTGACCCATGGACTCCTCGATTGCTTGCAACGCAAGATGAAGCTTACGATAGAAAGTTTAAAGGGGCGAACCCTAATCTGTAACGGACTCGACCTTCTACCTGAGACCTAGCCTATCTGTATAAAGGCTAGGAGGGGCGGCGAGGAGGACAATCACAACCCTAGTTTTCACCACCGTCGCCAGATTGCATCTGCGCACCCCTGTAATCTTTGATTCCTTCAATAATTCCAAGAGCAGACAAGCAGGAGTAGGGACCTCTACGAGGCCTGAACCTAGGTAAATCTTGCGTCCATGTGTGCTCTTTTGCTAGACGACTGATGCCTCCAGCGCTCCCTCCTTCTCCAAAACCCAAGTCCATAACAATGGGCATTGACGAGTTAAACCCTCATCAATTGGCGCCGTTTGTGGGAATTGGGAGTGCTGATGTCGCGGCTTCTTCGGCCCTGTCAACCATGATCTACAACTCTAGAACAATAGAGATTCGCCAGCTCTTCGGCGCGTTAGACTTCACTGTCCACACACTAGCCACTCGCCTGGCTTTCGAGTCCATGGGCGATGGAATCAGCCTGGCGATTGGGAGCTTCCACTTCCAGGTTGGCCAACTGGGCACGCTCCGCCTGCCTGACCAGCCAATGGCACCCGCAATTTCTCCAGCATCGTGGTTCCCGCCACCAATCGGCACCCTTAGTAAGCTCAACACCTCAGCAACAACTGGGAGTACGGACAGCGACAGCAGTCGCGGAACCGATCTGGGTGATCTAGCCACAGAGGATGGAGCTTACGGCTCCAGATCTGAAAGTTGTGGGAGCAACATCTTCCCCAATCACTTCATGTGCGCCGTCATCAACGCGGGCGACACCGGCGTCAATCGCGAAAATGTCGGTACAGGATCTCGCACCGGGCCACCCAATGGCGGCATACCCAACGGCGGCACACCCAACGGTGGCCCCACCAACGGTGGCAACGGTGCGCCCGTCAAAAATGGGACAGAAGGAGAACCATCGCTCACGGCGAATGAGAACACCGGTGAGCGCATGCTGATCAGGCTCAACGACAACGAGTGGGCCCACTATCGAGAAGCTTTACGGGGCAATCCTTTACCCTCCAACACCTCGTAGGACATGCTGATGGGCTACCATTGGCTGTTGAAGGAGGCGTTCAAGCGCCATCAGCAAGTGATCGCGCAACTCGAGGCGCACAGAAAGGTGGCGGATGAGTCGAGTCTTCGACGAGCCGGGATTTCCTCCCACAGAGGATCCTCCTCCAAAAGAAATGAGTACGTGGCCAACAAAAGGCGATCTCGACTGACCCACCTCACCGAGAAAGAATGAGTAGAAGCCGCGAAAGTCCTCGACTTCAGCTCCATGACGGTGGATACGCGGGGCAACATGCTCCCAAAAACGCCGCAAGCCGTGGTAACAGCGGCTACCATGTACTCCTGAACAACCAGCCACCGGCTGGAGATCCACGAGCTGCCATGCACCGATCTACGATCGCGGGCCTGGGGCTAATCGAGGCCGCCCTCGACAAAGAACCAACACCAGAGCCGAAGAAGAGCAAGGCTCTGGACAAGTACTACTCGTACTCTAGCAGTGACGACAATCACGATCTGTCACGGCGACGTCGCTCATGGCGGCTTGACCACGACTACGACGCACGTGATGACATCATGTAGCGCAAAGTTGACAAGATGCAGGCAAGGCGTGCTCGTTCGACTGACTCAGAAGAAGACAAGACTGAGCTCTGTGGTGCTAGATGCTTCAGCAGGGCCATCAGGCCAAAGCAAATGCCTAAGGGGTTTGAGCTCCTGTCAGAGAACCCAAAATTTGACGACCTGCAGGACCCGAAAATCTGGTTGGAGGACCACATCTCCTCCTTCAGGCTACATGGTGGGAGTCGAAGCATGGCCATGCAATGCCTACAGCTACAGCTACAAGGTGCCGCTCGTGCATGACTCAACAACCTCCCACGCGGATCCATTAGCAGCTGCGAAGAGCTGGTCTATATTTTTGTGTCCAACTTCAAGGGCACTTACAAAAGGCCCGCATCAATCGAAGAACTGAGAAGGTGCCAGCAAAAGTCCGGCGAGTCACTGTGCTCGTACATCTAGAGGTGGTCCATCATCAAGAACTTCGCAAAATATCTTGGAGGACCGCGCAATCGACGCATTCAATGGTGGCGTCCGCTGTATAGAGCTCAGGGAGGAGCTGGGCCGCTTGAAGCCCAAAATGATCGACCACGTGATGGAAATCATGAATCGGTGGGCGGACGGAGAAGACTTGGTGAAAAACCGCACCTACTCCTACGATGACAACGACCTCGGGCGCAGACATGACCGCCGAGGCAAATGTCGAATGCGCATCTACGATGACCGCGACGAGGTCAACATGGTCGCAGCCGGCTATGCCAACAAATGCGACGACAACCGCAACAGTGGATATCATAGTGGTGGATACCGCGATAGTGGAAAAACCATGCAGGTGTGGCAGCGCCGCACTCGCGAAGAGGCACCCACAACATCTATCGAGGAGAAACTATTCGGACCATGCAACATGCACTTCTACATCGACAAGCACAATGGCAAGAAGAAATCCAGCCACCTTCTCAAGGACTGCCGCGAGTTCCTCAAACTCCACGAGGGCCTGGCTCGGATGAATTGCAACGCGGTCCACAGGGGCTATGGAGCCGCCCCAGGCGCTGTGGCACATGGAGCTCCTCACCACCGCCCGGACCACCACCACCCGCGGCCGCGCAGGTCCAGCATCATGGAGGCGAGCCATACCCACGGGCCGTCGGAAACATGGGGATGATCCAAAAATGGCGTCCCTCAAATCGAGTGCAGAATGTGATGGGTTCATAGCATGGAAAACAAAAAATTTCTACCGCAAGAACGAACAAAACCCAGATCTAATCTAGATAAAAGCCAAGATCTAATCTATTAGACATGTGCAACGAGATAGATCTGTAGTAACCCTTGTAGATCCGAAAGCGTTACGAGATTCGGATCTCGTGGTTGATGTAGTCGATCACTTTCCGATCTCAACATCGAGTAGACGATCCTTCCGGCGCCGCGTTCCGGCAGCTCTACCGCAGTCGATCACACGTGCGGAGTCGAAGCAGACCTTCCTCTCCCTGTTCCAGCGAGCAGCGGAGGTAGTAGATCTCTCCACGGAATCCCAGTAGCACGACGGCGTGGTGGTGGTGGTGGAGTAGAGAATTCTGCAGGGCTTCGCCTAAGCCAGAGCAGAGAGAAGGATGAGGAGAGAGGCGGCTAGGGTTTGGAGTGGAAGGGGGCAAGGGGGGTGGCGCCTCCACCCCCTCTATTTATGGGAGGGAGGCACCATGGGGAGGTGGAGTCCTTGTAGGACTCCCCTCTCCCTTGGCCGGCGGATCAAGGAGGTGCGGGGGAGAGTCCTACTCCCCCACGTATCGTGGTCTTACCCCACAAGGATTCCTTGATCCTTTCTTGGTTTTCAAGTAAACTCCAAGAAATCTTCCAGAACCTTCCGGAACATTCCGAAACCTTCTAGAATCCCCATACAAATACTCCGGAACATTTCCTAACTTAGCAAATGATCCCCAATATATGAATCTTATTCTCCGTACAATTCTAGAGCTCCTCGTGACGTCCCGAATCCAATCCGATACTCCGAACAACATTCGGTCTCCAACGCACATTCCATATCTACTTAAAACAACTTCGAACCTTAAGTGCGTCACCCTACAGTTCGTGAATATGCAGACATGATGGAGACACCTCTCCGATCAATAACCATTAGCGGGATCTGGAGATCCATAACGGCTCCCACATACTCAACGATGACTTCGTGATCGATAGAACCATGAACATACGAAACCAATTCCCTTTGTCATGCGATACTCTACTTATCCGAGGTTTGATCGTCGGTATCTCCATACCTAGTTCTAGCTCGTTACTGATAAGTACTCTTTACTCGTTCCATGTTATGTCATCCCTTGTGACCCAGTCACATGCTTGCAATCTAATTAGATGACATTCCACCGAGAGGGCCCAGAGCATATCTATCTATCATATGGATGGACAAATCCCAATCTTGGTCCATGCGCTTCAACACATACTTTCAGAATACCCAATGACACCTTTATGACCACCCAGTTACGAAGCGGTGTTTGATGTCATCAAAGTACCCATCCGGTGATGGTGATTAACATAACCTCATGGTCGAAGGATTAGGTTACTATGTATTTTAAAGCTTATAGCAAACGAACTTAATGACTTGATCTTATGCTATGCTTACTACGGGTGTGTGTCCATCACATCATTCTCCTAATGATATGATCTTGTTATTAACGACATCCAATGTCCATGATCAGGAAACCATGATCATCCATTAATCAACAAGCTAGTTTAACAAGAGGCTTACTAGGAACTCTTTTATGTTTACAAAACACACAAGTATTAATGTTTCCGGTTAATACAATTATAGCATGGGATGTAAACATTCATCATAAACATAAAGATATAATAATAACCACTTTATTATTGCCTCTTGGGCATATCTCAAACAGTCTCCCACTTGCACTAGAGTCAATAATCTAGTTTAAAAACTTGTACATTCAACACCTATGGCTTTCTGGTGTTGTATAGACACTATTGCTAGTGGTAAACATAATCTTCGGATCTGACACTTCCAGGTCCGTGTGTATTTGCATGTCCTTGCGTCTCTACGCATTACTCATTCTCCAATGAGATGGCATTGTATAAATTTGGTCCTTTGGTGAGACCTTTAGTTCCTTGGGATTAAATCATGTTGATACAATTGGCGTACAATGTATCTTCATAGTATTATCCCGCTATGAACCACGCCTAGTTTGATAACAAACTACTTAACACAAATGCCCTCCTTTGCTGCTACTATAGCAGTTATATACTTAGCCTTTTGTTGTAGTATCCGTCACAATATCTCAACTTTGGAACTCATCCAAATCCATCATGGAACATCCTTTCCATTATATTGTGCCACCCATAGTCTAAATTGAGATAAATTTAATTTGTATCTTGTGACAAAACTAGTATCAATGTAACACTTTACAATGAACTACCTTTAACTATTTGTCACTTATACATGATATATTCTTAGTTCTTCCAAAGCTCATAAGAATATCTTTACTACTGTCCAATGATCATCTTATGAATCATTCTGGTATATGCCCATAACATTTAGAGCATAGGACATATCTGGATGTGTACATCTCAAAGAATGATTGATCAAAATATTCTTGTGATTTCACCAAGTGTCAAAACACTTGAATCTCATGTCAACACACTTGAATCTTGATTTAGTCCTTTCCGTGCGTCAAGAAACTTTCTTGTTGTTTCCATATTGAACTCATTCAACATCTTATCTATGTACATTTGGCAAAACCATATTAGCGCCTCAATCTTTCCATATAGACATTGATGCCTAATTCTTGAGTTATGCCCAAGTCTTTCATCGAAATAAAATTCTTAACCTTTGTCAATAAAAGATACATTATTTCTGATCAACAATATGTCTTTCACATAATGTATTAGAAATATGTCTTAGCGCTCCCACTTAATTTCTTGCAAAATGCAAACATCTTCATCGTCTCTGAAGATTCCAACTCCGCGATGCTCACTTCAACCATTGAAGTTTTGCATACTCTTTTAGCATCCTTTGAATTAACAAAACCCTTTGGATCATGTCATGTACACGTCCTAGGTAACCATTCTATTAGAAGAACTTGTTTTGTTTGTTCAACTACCATATACCAAAATATATGTAGTGGTTGCTATATTAATCCGTCCAGACTAAATATCGCTATGAAAGATCAAATCTTATCATAGTCAATTCCTTGAACATTGTCGTAAACTCTTTCCGACATGTCGACTATTTCATAGATTTGAAACATCCATGTCTATTTCTTTATAGATCCAAACACGACCGATAGGCTTCACGCCTTTCCGGAGGGTCTTCTAAGTTCAGAAACTTGATTTCTCGTGTATGGATATTATCACGGATTCCATGACTTCTAGTCATTTTATGGAGTCAGGGCCCATCATCGCTTCTTTGCATGTAGTCGGTTCATCATTGTCAAAACAATAACGACTTGCTTATCAAATCTTACTATTTGATTCTTACCGACCCACACGGTTCTATAGGAACTCTAATCTTCGAGATCACACCTTTTGTAATCACGAGAGCCATGAGCATTGTGGCCGCCACCGGGACACTTTTCGGCGCTGCGCTACTTAGCACATATAGCTAAGGTTCAACAACCTTATCAAAGTTCTATTGTCCTCCCACTTAACTTTTCACGAAAAATTCCTTCTCAAGAAACTTGACGTTCCAAGCGACAAACTCTTTTGTCCTCGGCGTTATGGAGAAATTCCCAACAAATTCTTTGGAATAACCTACAAAGACGTGCTTATCCGACTTTGGTTGTAAACATTTTACTTATGCATAGCATACCAAAATTTAAGAAAAGGCAATTTGGGTTTTATCCCAAACCATAACTCATATGGTGTCATTTCAACGGATCACGATGGAGCTCTTTTCAGTGTAAAAACGGTAGTCACTAAAACTTTAATCTTTAAAATATAATGGCAGTTTTATAAATGACACCTTTGATCTTACCATGTAAAACAAGGTTTCATTACATATCTCGAACACTTCATACTCCTATGGTGTTTTGGGAAATGCAAATCTATGGAACGATTCCTCAAATCTTAGGTGTTTTGCTAAACTTGTAACTCAAACATCTTTCTTTATGATCCAATCATAAACTCTTTTATTTTCTTGTTACAATGATTTTCCACTTCATCTTGAAAGTCTTTGAACATTTTTCAAATGTTTCATACTTCTTCCTTATTGAGTAAGTATATACATATACTCACTCAAATCTTCGGAGAAAGCATATGAAGTTGAAATCCATCGCCCACGGCTACACATAATGGACTATATACATCAATATGTACAAATTCCAATCAGTCAGTCGTCCGTTCCTCTTTTGGCCTACGGACGGAGTTTTAATTATCTCCAGGAAAGTATCACAAGCGTCATTTGATCCAAATCAAAGACTCCAAAAATCCATCAACATGGAGTTTCTTCATATATCCTTTCAATATAATTTAAACGGCGATGTCACTTTGCAAGTGATCTTTCAATCATTTGTCTTGCGACATTTTAGCATTAATTTTATGGTCATTATTTCTCCTACCAGACTTGTATATTATCCATCTATTATGGAATACGGTAATTATTTGAACAACCTTTTGTCGTCATAATACCTATTCAAAATAACAATTATTGAAACAAATATTGAAGGCAAGCTTTGATGTTAACGAGCAACACAACAACCCTTTGTTTGTTTTCAATGAACATCATCACATTTTCTCTTGCTAGTTACTTAGGCCATTGCAGTTCATGAATTGTGTTGTCCTGTATGACACTTCATACCAACCAATTCGGTATCCAATACCGGTATCCAATAACTAAGAACCACATTGTTTAACAAGCAAGGAATACAACCATAACATGTATATCTTCTATATGCCTAAGTTGGACATCTCCAACCTTTTATTTTCTGCCAAATATTTTATAGATTCTCTTTCAGCAATTCCTTTTCTTTTAAAAGAATCTATAAACATCAATAGTGGTGTCATCAACATGACACATGGTACAAAGTATATATAGTCAAATACTAATACCTTTGGACTTGCACTTTGAGGTGGATCACCATCATCAAATGTTTGGTGTTCTTTCAAAAATCCATTCTTTAGTAATCTTTTAGTGTAGTAAACATTTTACTTACATCTTCTATTCATCCTTATCATGAAAACTTTCATGATCAAGCTACTATAGCCTATAAGGAAGAATCGCGAATATAATATCAGTTCCCAAAACCTTTTTGGTAGATTCGGATGCCTAGCATCTCCATCCTTCACAAATTCTCATACAATATGAGAACATGTATTTTGCTAAATTATACTCTATCATAATGCAACCAAAAACATTGTTTCAGATATCACAATATCTTTCACACATGATGGTTACTGAAACAATTTTCAGCTCCAATATAATCTTGATATTAAAACAACCTTTTGAATATCAATAATCATGGAGGCAAACATGATACTTTAGATACTAACATTGGAATTCTTACTCTTGATTTAATACTACTTATTAAACTTCATGGAGTAAATAGAGTTTGCTGAAAGTTTGCAATAGGACTTATAAACTTTAAATTGACTTTCAAAACAATACGATACCAGTTCGTAAAGTAAATATCCAGAATTTCTATAGTTCCACTATCTCAACTATAACTAAGCGTAAGGTGGTGAACGGATGCCAATGACTACAACAAACTATGCAAATTCACTTTGATTGTGTTTATGATAAATTGAGTTCGACTAATCCAAATTACAAATGAACTCCCACTCAAAACAACATCCCTCGAGTTGTTTTAGTGATTACACGAACCAAATCCACTACACCAAGTCCGATCATCACGTGAGATGATGTAGCTTTAAAGGCGATCAATCAACATGTTCATCATATCATCCATATGACTCATGCTTTACCTTTCGGTATTTCGTGTTCCAAGACCATGTCTGTACATGCTAGGCTCGTCAAGGTTAACCTTAGTTTCAGCATGTGCAAATCTGGCTTGCACCCATTGTATGCACACGTAGAGTCTATCACACCCAATCATCACGAGATGCTTCAAAACGACGAGTCTTAGCAACGGTGCCAACTAAGGACGAACACTTTATTACTTGATATTTAGTGAGAGGGATCATCTTATAATGCTACCGTCACGATCTAAGCAATACAAGATGCATAAAGGATTAACATCACAGGCAATTCATAATTAGTGTGATATGATATGGCCCTTTCTTCTTGTGCCTTTGATCTCCATCTCCAAAGCACGGACATGATCTCCATCATCACCAGCATGGCGTCAAGGTCAGTGGCGCCGCTTCATGGTTGTCCATCATCACTAGCAACTATTACAGCTACTTGGAACAAAGCTATTACAAGATGAATAGATACACAGGTCTTAACAGAATTGAAGACAACCATTAGGCTCCTGCCGGTTTCCATATTACAACAAGGATCATTGCATACATCAAATATAATCACAATCACATGATGGCCATATCACATCACAAAACCCCTACAAAAACAAGTTAGACGCCTCTAATTTTCTTTGCATGTTTTACGTGGCTTGAGGCTTTCGAATAAGAACGGATCTTACCTACGAAACTGAACCACAACGTTGATACACGTGCTATCAAGTTACAAAGTGTAAATTGGATCTATACTATGGTGAGAGAGACAGACACCCGCAAAGCCACTTGTGCAAAGAAAGTTACACGTCAAGCGTGGAGCAAGTCTCATGTGCGATGACATGTAAGGTTAGCCCGAGCCGCTTCATCCCACCATACCGCAAGATGCAAAGTACACAAAGCAAAAGACGGCACAAGCACCAATGCCTACAAAACCATTGTGTTCTACTCGTGCAACAAATCTACGCATAGACACGGCTCTGATACCACTGATGGGTTCGTAGCATGGAAAACAAAAAATTTCTACCGCAAGAACGAAAAAAACCCAGATCTAATCTAGATAAAAGCCAAGATCTAATCTATTAGACATGTGCAATGAGATAGATCTGTACTAACCCTTGTAGATCCGAAAGCGTTACGAGATTCGGATCTCGTGGTTGATGTAGTCGATCACTTGCTGATCTCAAGATCGAGTAGACGATCCTTCCGGCGCCGCGTTCCGGCAGCGCTACCGCAGTCGGTCACACGTGCGGAGTTGAAGCAGACCTTCCTCTCCCCGTTCCAGCGAGCAGCGGAGGTAGTAGATCTCTCCACGGAATCCCAGCAGCACGACGGCGTGGTGGTGGTGGTGGAGTAGAGAATTCTGCAGGGCTTCGCCTAAGCCAGAGCAGAGGGAAGGAGGAGGAGAGAGGCGGCTAGGGTTTGGAGTGGAAGGGGTAAGGGGGTGGCGCCTCCACCCCCTCTATTTATGGGAGGGAGGCGCCATGGGGAGGTGGAGTCCTTGTAGGACTCCCCTCTCCCTTGGTTTGCGGATCAAGGAGGTGGGAGGAGAGTCCTACTCCCCCACGAATCCTTGTCTTACCCCACAAGGATTCCTTGATCCTTTCTTGGTTTTCAAGTAAACTCCAAGAAATCTTCCAGAACCTTCCGGAACATTCCGAAACCTTCTAGAATCCCCATACAAATACTCCGGAACATTTCCTAACTTAGAAAATGATCCCCAATATATGAATCTTATTCTCCGGACAATTCCGGAGCTCCTCGTGACGTCCCGAATCCAATCCGATACTCCGAACAACATTCGGTCTCCAACGCACATTCCATATCTACTTAAAACAACTTCGAACCTTAAGTGTGTCACCCTACGGTTCGTGAATATGCAGACATGATGGAGACACCTCTCCGATCAATAACCATCAGCAGGATCTGGAGATCCATAACGGCTCCCACATACTCAACGATGACTTCGTGATCGATAGAACCATTAACATACGAAACCAATTCCCTTTGTCATGCGATACTCTACTTATCCGAGGTTTCATCATCGGTATCTCCATACCTAGTTCTACCTCGTTACTCATAAATACTCTTTACTCGTTCCATGTTATGTCATCCCTTGTGACCCAGTCACATGCTTGCAAGCTAATTAGATGACATTCCACTGAGAGGGCCCAGAGCATATCTATCCGTCATATGGATGGACAAATCCCAATCTTGGTCCATGCGCTTCAACACATACTTTTAGAATACCCAATGACACCTTTATGACCACCCATTTAGGAAGTGGTGTTTGATGTCATCAAAGTACCCATCCGGTGATGGTGATTAACATAACCTCATGGTCGAAGGATTAGGTTACTATGTATTTTAAAGCTTATAGCAAACGAACTTAATGACTTGATCTTATGCTATGCTTACTACGGGTGTGTGTCCATCACATCATTCTCCTAATGATATGATCTTGTTATTAACGACATCCAATGTCCATGATCAGGAAACCATGATCATCCATTAATCAACAAGCTAGTTTAACAAGAGGCTTACTAGGGACTCTTTTATGTTTACAAAACACACAAGTATTAATGTTTCCGGTTAATACAATTATAGCATGGGATGTAAACATTTATCATAAACATAAAGATATAATAACAACCACTTTATTATTGCCTCTTGGGCATATCTCCAACAGAATGCCATCGCTCGCCAAGTCAATCTGGTAATAAATTCTCCACCCTCCACCGTTGAGTACCTCAGCAGAAGCGACTCCTGCATCACCTTTGACAGACGCGACCATCCACGCCAAGTTCCTCGTCCTTGCCAATGTCCCCTCATACTCGAGGCGCAGATCGGGGGCTTTGACATGAGTCACGTCTTCATGGACGGCGGCAGCGGCATTAACCTCATGTTCGCGAGCACCTTGCGTGCGATGAGGATCCCTCTGACTTGTCTGGATGTTTTAGACACGATGTTCCACGGCATCGTCCCAGGGACGGGCATATATCCCCTGGGCAAAATCAACCTTGACGTCATCTTTAGCATGCCGCAAAACTTTTGGCGAGAGCGCATCGACTTTGAGGTCGTTGACTGGCCCTTGCAATACCATTGCATCCTCAGATGTGTCGCGTTTGCTAGGTTCATGGCAGTGCCACACTATGCCTACCTGCAGATGAAAATGCCAGGTCCAAACAGTGTCATCACAATCAATGGAAGCTTCGAGAGGTCCGACAGCTGCGACAGAGAATTCAATAGAATCTCCTAGTCCTTCGGCATGCAGGAGGAACTCGCAAGATTGAAGGAGTCGACAGACAACAGTCTGCCTCCCCTGAGCAGGCCAAGTTCACCTGACCTGTCCTTCGACTCGTCGGTACATACGAAGAAAGTCCATGTCCAACCAACGGACCTCATCGCCAACAACTTGAGTTCTGCATAGGAACTCACGCTCGTCGAATTCCTCCGTGAGCACTGGGAAATCTTCGCCTGGTGTCTAGCGGACATGCCAGGGGTTCCCAGAGAATTCATCGAGCATTCACTCAACATAAATCCAGACGCAAGGCCAGTCAAGTAGACAATACGGCGACTATCTGAACCAAGAGCAAAGGCAGTTGGAATGGAGATCAACACACTCCTCGACGCAAACTTCATACGCGAGATCAGGGAAAGCACCTGGCTCACTAACACAGTGCTGGTACCCAAAAAAGACACGGATATCCTACGGATGTGCGTGGACTTCACCTCCCTGAATAAGCACTGCCCAAAGGATCACTTCCCGCTACCGCGAATCGACCAAAGCATCGACTCCACCGCGGGATGTGAGCGCCTCTGCTTCCTCGACGCCTACTCGGGCTACAATCAGATTCGAATGAAGGAGGAAGACCAAGAGAAGACGGTGATTACGATGCCCTTTGGTGTGTTTTGCTACAACACCATGCCCTTCGGGCTAAAAAATTCAGGAGCCACCTATCAGCGGTGCATGAAGGCCTGCCTCAAGAATCAACTTGGTCGCAACATCCAAGTCTACATTGACGACATCTTCATCAAAACCAAGGAGGAAGCTTCGTTAATTGACGATCTCCAGGAGACCTTCGCCAATATCGACCGCTACCGGATCAAGCTCAATCCGGACAAATGTGCCTTCGGCGTGCCATCTGGGCAGTTACTTGGGTACCTCATCTCTGCGAGAGGGATCGAAGCAAACCCGAAGAAAAAAAGGTCGTACTGGCCATGGAGAAGTCGAAGAGCGTAAAAGGCGTCCAACAGCTGGCTGGGCAAATCGCAGCGCTCGGTCGATTCATCAGTCGAATGGGCGAAAATGTACTGCCCTTCTATCAACTTCTCCGCAAAGCTTACAAGTTCGAGTGGACAGACGAAGCGCAAGAAGCATTCAAAGACCTCAAGCGCCTACTATCCACCTCGCTAGTACTAGTGATGCCTCACGAAAAGGAGCCATTACTGCTCTACATCTCGGCCACCAACCAGGTGGTCAGCACTGTGCTCGTAGTGGAGCGAGCCAAAGAAAATAAAGTCCACGGGGTGTAGCGCCTAGATACTACCTCAGCGAGGTGCTCACGCCAAAAAAGCAGCGATACCCGCACTACCAGAAGCTGTCCTATGGCTTCTTTATGACAGCCAGGCAACTGCGCCACTACTTCTAGGAGCACCCAATCGTGGTGGTAAACGACGCCCCGCTCGGGCATATACTCAATAATCATGATGCCACCGGACGAGTCGCGCTCTGGGGAATCGAATTGTCTCCACAAGACATCACATACGAGAAGTGCGGCGCGATCAAGTCGCAAGTTCTCCCAGACTTTCTCGTGCACTGGATGGAGAACCAGCTCCCCGACAAGCCAGATATGTCCTACCTTTGGACAATGCACTTCAACGGGTCCAAGCGAAGGATGGAGCCAGCGCAGGTGTCATACTGACATCACCCCAAGGAGACAAGATGAAATACATTCTGTGAATGCAGTTCACCGCCTCCAATAATAAAGCTGAGTACGAAGCCCTAATCCATGGGATGCGGATGGCGAAAGCCTGCGGCGCCAAAAGGCTCATCATCTACGGCGACTCCAAACTGGTGGTCAATCAAACGATGCACGAGTGCGACGCACTGAGCGACAACATGATCGCCTATCACGACCTCTACGACACACTCGAAGGAGACTTTGACTGCTGTGAGCTGCGACATGTGGGTCGCGAAAGCAATGAAGAAGCGGACCTACTCACCAATATTGGCTCCACCTGCTCCCCCGTACCACCTGGGGTATTTCTCGAGCGCATCTGCGAACGCTCCTTCAAGGCCAAGGCTCCAGAGAAGAAAGCAAGCACGTCAACGGACTCGGGGGCTACGCCACCCAACAAGCCAGTGGCACTCGACGACCTGGAGCTTGATACATGACTCGAAGGACCAATGGGCGTCATGATGATCGAGCCATCTTGGACACAACCCTACATCACATATCTACTCAGCAAGAGGCTGCCAGACGATCCGACTTATGCGCGACACATCACGCGACGGTCCAAGGCATTCGCCCTCATCAATGGCGAACTGTACAAGCGCAGCATGACGGGAGTACTTCAACGGTGCGTATCCAACGGGGACAGAAGTGTCGTCCTCCTCGACATCCACGAAGGCACTTGCGGGCACCATGCTGGCAGTCGCGCCCTCGTTGCCAAAGCTCTACGAGCTGGATTCTACTGGCCCACGGCCATGCGCGACGCCAAGGACATTGTCCAGTGCTACAACGCTAGCCAGCGATTCGCAGACAAACCTCACGCACCTGGCGCGGAACTCCGGCCAATACCATTGGCTTGGACCTTCGCACAATGGGGACTCGACATGGTCGGCAAGATCCCAAAGTCCTCCCGAGGAGGCTACGTCTACCTCCTAGTCGCGGTCGACAAATTCACCAAGTGGATCGAGGCCATGCCGGTGACAAATCAATCAGGCGCCAGCACCGTCAAATTCTTTGAGTCCATCGTCTAACGCTTTGGAGTGCCACATAGCATCATCACGGACAATGGGACGAACTTCACCTCCAAGGAGTTCCAGGAATTCTGCGAAAACTTGGGAATCAACATAAGCTACGCCTCGGTAGCTCACCCGTAGACCAACGGTCAAGTCGAAAAGGCCAATGGCCTCGTCTGTGGCAGAATCAAGAAACGACTCCTCTGACCACTCGAACAAGCCGCTGGATGCTGGACAGATGAGCTGCAATCAGTTCTTTGGATCTTGCTCACAACTCCAAACAGCGCCACGGGGTACACTCCGTTCTTCATGGTGCACGGTGCTGAAGCGGTACTACCAGCAGAAGTATGCTACAAAGCCCCGCGGGTGGTCGCATACAGCGAGAAGGAGTCAACACTCGCACTCGAAGACTCCGTCGACCTCCTTGACAAAGCACGCGAGATAGCAGCGGAGAGATCAATGATCTACCAGCAGAGCCTCCGCAACTACCACAGCAGAAGGCTACACCCCAGGCCCTTTGTCGAAAGAGACCTGGTCCTGCGACTGAAGCAACAAGGACATCTCAAGATCGAGTCCCCTTGGGAGGGATCTTACGTGATTACAGAAGTAATCCCAGGTGGCGCCTATCGCCTTAAAGATTTCGAGACAGGAGTCGCATACTCCAACTCCTGGAATGTCGCGCAGCTACGTCGTTTCTACCCTTAGTCTTTTTACATTACAAATAAGGCTATTCAGCCAGAATACTTAGCCAAACATTGTACCTCGTACTATTCTGCAAATAAATAAATCTAAGTGCCCCGAAACTCTGTGTATTTTTCTACTTTCCTGCAATTTCATCACTCGGGGGCTGCACAACCCTTCACACTTCTGTTCTACGAACTAATCGCGGTATCCTGAGTAGCTGACACACTAATAGAACCCTTGATAAACACCAACTCAGCTGCAACACACCTGACAGGTTGGCAAGGTGCTGAGATAAACACACATCAGGCTAACTAAAAGGAACTGCAGAGTACATTACACTCGAAAAATATATAAGCTAACAAGCTCTTCACATATCAACGGGTGCTCAATACACCCAATACAATCATACGAACTTTACAACACTCATACAATTATGTGCAGGATACAAGTCATGCTACTGCTGCAAAAGAAGAACGTTCGTTTGCTCCTCGAAGAAATCAACAACGTCCTCTGCTGGACGATCAACCGCTTGATAGTGAGGAACCATGTCCCAGGTCATACCTTTTGGCGGAGGCGGCGACCCAGCGGCAACAGACGCAACATCTACATCCGGCCTATGCAGTCGCACCAGCGACAACGCAGCTTTAGCACCAGCTACTAACTGTTGTTGCACGCACCCGTAGACCGCCCTCATATCCTGGAACTTCGCCAGAAGAGACATCAAGCTTGAAGGCACCGCGTCGAGAGGAAACATTGCTTCATAAATGTGCTTAAGGCACAAATGCGCCTTCTTCAAGAATTGGAGCACTCGAGAAGAACGATCATGTAGGGTCGCCAATGCAACTGCATGGTCGTGGTCCACCCAAAAATACCCACTCGCCTGCAGCTGCTCCTGGGTCAGGTTGTTCATTCGAACGGCCACCCTGTCCTTCTCATCCTGCGGATGACGAGCGCTAATAACTACACCAAGCAAGCAGCAAAGTGTGAAGACAAGACATCGCCGCGATTGAATAAAAGAAAAGATGAGAAGGCAAAAAGCTAACATTTCAAATGCTTATTTAATTGAGCCACTTCCTCCAAGAGATACTCCTCATGGGCAGTGGCCTTCTCTGCCTTTGACTTCCACACATCTGCGCTACCGTGGATGATGGGCAACTCGCGCTCCAACTGCTTAATGCGGTCGCGCAATCACGAAAGCAACGAAAGTTCATCCACCTTTGGATGTGGTTGCGCCATGGTTTCATCGGTGGGAGGAGAGTCACGCAGACCACTCGAAAGACCACTCGACATACCCTATCACAATCAAGCAAGAAGCAAATAAGGGACCAAGAATATATTGATGAAAGCATGAATGCATTCAAGCACAGCAAACTCTCAACAGGGACACTCCCACAAAAGCATAATTTCAACAAAATACAACTACAACTACTATAGATTGGCAACTAAGGAGCAATCTGGTTCTTCGACTTGGACTTTGACTTCGGAGGCCTCATCGAATCCGTGACAGCCTCTGACGCCACAGACTTTCTGGTGGTAGCCCCTGATGCCACAGTCTTCGCTGCCTTCTTCGCTCGTTGCAGCTCCGCGTAATATTTTGCGACTGTGTCGATGAGCTGCGGCCGATACTTACCACAACCAGTAGCGAAGGGAGCAAACACTACCTGTTGGCCATCTGCGACGACGGACATCGCCTTGGAGATCATGGAGGGATCCAACTCCATGCCATGGGCATGCGCCATCGCGAGTGCCATGGTAGCACCGACAGACCACTGGGAGTTCTTGAAGTCCATGGGAATACCCCCAGCAAGGGATTCCACCAGGTCCTCAAGGTTGTCAATCAGCTCAGCCTTGGGAGTTAGATCTGTTGGGTCCGCAGCATAGAAAACAAAAAAATTCCTACGATGAGAACTATACGCCAAGATCTATCTACTAGATACAAAGCAACGAGTGGACATACATCCATGGAGAACTTACCCTCGAAGACAACGAGTTTTGTTAACGAGTAGGAACTCGTGGTTGATGTAGTCGTACGCTTGCCGATCTCAAGATCGTGTGAAAGTCCGAGCGCCGCAAATCAGTAGCGCATCCGTCCTCGCACACACGTTCAAGACACCAGACAACCTCCACCTCCTCGCTCCAGCAAATCAGCGGAAGCAACAACTCCTTCTAGATGCAAGGCCACCGGGAACATGTATCTCGCTAATCCTAGACCATGGGGGAATATCTAGAGGGGGAGAGAGATCCTTCACGAGGAGGTGTGTTTTGTGAGGGAGGAGAGGGGGGCCTTTTATAGGAGAGGGGGGCTCCTCCCCTCCCATGGCCGGAGGCAAAAGGGGGTGCCCCCACCTCTTCCTCATTCATGTGGTGAAGCTCCACTCACATAAATTTTGACTACATCCAAAATTCCACTCACATGCATTAAATTTCCACCAAATCTAATACAACTCTCATTTAATAAAACTCTTTTATTTATTTTATTCAGAATTTTGTTAATTACTTTAATTAACAAACATTCACATAAAACCCCTAGCAACATTTCAATATCACATGCATAACCACTTTCTTCAATTTCACCCGAAACAATTCCGGTTTCTATCGAAACAATTCCTATTTCTATCGAAACATTTCCTGCGCTTTGCAAAACCTTTTGTATGAAACATATGTGATCCTAAATGGTATCTGGTAACCCTTAAGTGTGTCACACTATGGTTCGCGAATAATGCAGACATGATTAAGACTCCTCTCAGATCAATAATCAGAAGCGGGACCTGGCGATCCATACTGACTCCTGCACATTCAATGATGACTTCTGTGATCGTGAGAACCTTTAACGCTAGTAACTTAATCCCTTTGTCTCATGATATAATACATGTCTGAGATTCGATCATCAGTATCCAAATACCTAGTTTGATCTCGTCACCGACATGCACTCTTTTCTCGTTCCCGTGATATAACATTCTAGTGATCACCGCACTTGCTTGCAAGCTACCTTAATGTGATATCACCGAGAGGGCCCAGAGTATATCTATCCGTCATTGGGATTGAAAAATTCCACTCTTGATCTATGAGCCTCAACATAACACCTTCGTAGCACTGAACCCACCTTTATAGTCACCCTATTACGGTGTGGCGTTTGATGTTATCAAGATACTCTTCTAGTGTTAGCAATTAACATGATCTCATGGTCTAAGGACTAAGATTACTTCGTATGATGTTATAGAAATATAAACATAATGACTTGATCGTAATGCTATACTTCAGATGAATGTTCATCACATCATTTCACAAATGTTGTGACCTTGTGATTAACAACATCCAATGTCCATGATCAGGAAACCTTGATCATCTTGTTAATCAACAAGATAGTCTATAAGAGAGGCATAACTAGGAATCCTTTTTGTTTATTAAACACACATGTATTGATGTTTCCTCTCAATACAATTATAGCATGCAAAATAAACATCTATCATATACAAGGAATACATAATAACAACTTATTTATTGCCTCTCAGGGCATATTTCCTTCAGTCTCCCACTTGCACTAGAGACAATAATCTAGATTACATAGTGATAAATCTAACACCCATGGAGTTCTGGTGTTGATCATGTTTTGCCCTAGCGAGAACTTTAGTCAACGGATCTGCTACATTCAGGTCCGTGTGCACTTTACAAATCTTTATGTCTCCATCCTTGACATGCTCACGGATGGAGTGAAACTGTCGCTTAATATGCTTGGAATTCTTGTGAGACCTTGGTTCCTTGGCATTGGCTATGGCTCCATTGTTGTCACAATAGATCACCATTGGGTCCAATGAACTAGGAACCACACCTAGTTCCGTTATGAACTCCTTCATCCAATCCGCTTCCTGTACCGCTTCTGAAGCAGCAACATATTCCGCCTCCGTCATTGATCCAGCCACCACAGGTTGTTTGGAACTCCTCCAACTAACTGCTACTCCGTTCAAGAGAAATACATATCCGGATTGAGACTTAGAGTCATCCGGATCGGTGTGAAAGCTATCATCGACATAACACTTAGTGACTAGCTCTTCTTCACCTCCGTATACAAGAAACATATCCTTAGTTCTTCTTAAGTACTTAAGGATATTCTTGACTGCTATCCAGTGTTCCGAACCTGGATCAGATTGGTACCTACTAGTCAAACTAATAGCATGTGCCACATCCGGTCGTGTACATACCATGGCGTACATTATAGAGCCTATGGCTGAGGCATAGGGGATCTTATCCATTATATCTTTTTCTTCCTCAAGGTTGTCAATCAGCTCAGCCTTGGGAGTTAGATCTGTTGGGTCCGCAGCATAGAAAACCAAAAATTTCCTACGATGAGAACTATACGCCAAGATCTATCTACTAGATACAGAGCAACGGGTGGACATACATCCATGGAGAACTTACCCTCGAAGACAACGAGTTTTGTTAACGAGTAGGAACTCGTGGTTGATGTAGTCGTACACTTGCTGATCTCAAAATCGTGTGGAAGTCCGAGTGCCACAAATCAGCAGCGCATCCGTCCTCGCACACACGTTCAAGCCACTGGACAACCTCCACCTCCTCGCTCTAGCGAATCAGCGCAAGCAACAACTCCTTCCAGACGCAAGGCCACCGGGAACATGTATCTCGCTAATCGGAGACCATTGGGGAATATCTAGAGGGGGAGAGAGATCCTTCACGAGGAGGTGTGTTTTGTGAGGGAGGAGAGGGGGGCCTTTGATAGGAGAGGGGATCCTCCCCTCCCATTACCGGCGGCCAAAGGGGGGTGCCCCCACCTCTTCCTCATTCATGTGGTGAAGCTCCACTCACCTAAATTTTGACTCCATCCAAAATTCAACTCACATGCATTAAATTTTCACCAAATTTAATGCAACTCTCATTTAATAAAACTCTTTTATTTATTTTATTCAGAATTTTGTTAATTACTTTAATTAACAAACATTCACATAAAACCCCTTGCAATATTTCAACATCACATGCATAACGATTTTCTGCAATTTCACCCGAAGCAATTCTGGTTTCTATCGAAACATTTCCTGCGCTTTGCAAACCTTTTGTCTGAAACATATGTGCTCCTAAATGGTATACGGTAACCCTTAAGTGTGTCACCCTACGGTTCGCGAATAAGGCAGACCTGATTGAGACTCCTCTCAGATCAATAATCAGAAGCGGGACCTGGAGATCCATACTGACTCCTGCACATTCAACGATGACTTCTGTGATCGTGAGAACCTTTAACGCTAGTAACTTAATCCCTTTGTATCAAGATATAATACATGTCCGAGATTCGATCATCAGTATTGAAATACCTAGTTTGATCTCGTTACCGACATGCACTCTTTTCTCGTTCCTGTGATATAACATTCTAGTGATCACATCACTTGCTTGCAAGCTACCTTAATGTGATATCATCGAGAGGGCCTAGCGTATATCTATCCATCATCGGGATTGACAAATTCCACTCTTGATCCATGAGCCTCAACATAACACCTTCGTAGCACTGAACCCACCTTTATAGTCACCCTATTACGGTGTGACGTTTGATGTTATCAAGATACTCTTCCGGTGTTAGCAATTAACATGATCTCATGGTCTAAGGACTAAGATTACTTCGTATGATGTTATAGCAATATAAACATATCGTAATGCTATACTTCGGATGAATGTTCATCACATCATTTCACAAATGTTGTGACCTTGTTATTAACAACATCCAATGTCCATGATTAGGAAACCTTGATCATCTTGTTAATCAACAAGCTAGTCTAGAAGAGAGGCATAACTAGGAACCCTTTTTGTTTATTAAACACACATGTATTGACGTTTCCTCTCAATACAATTATAGAATGCAAAATAAACATCTATCATATACAAGGAATACATAATAACAACTTTATTATTGCCTCTCAGGGCATATTTCCTTCAGTCTCCCACTTGCACTAGAAACAATAATCTAGTTTACATAGTGATAAATCTAACACCCATGGAGTTCTGGTGTTGATCATGTTTTTCCCTAGGGAGAACTTTAGTCAACAGATCTGATACATTCAGGTCTATGTGCACTTTACAAATCTTTATGTCTCCATCCTTGACATGCTCACGGATGGAGTGAAACCGGCCCTTAATATGCTTGGAATTCTTGTGAGACCTTGGTTCCTTGGCGTTGGCTATGGCTCCATTGTTGTCACAATAGATCACCATTGGGTCCAATGCACTAGGAACCACACCTAGTTCCGTTATGAACTCCTTCATCCAATCCGCTTCCTGTACCGCTTATGAAGCAGCAACATATTCCGCCTCCGTCATTGATCCAGCCACTACAGGTTGTTTGGAACTCCTCCAACTAACTGTTGCTCCGTTCAAGAGAAATACGTATCCGGATTGAGACTTAGAGTCATCCGGATCGGTGTCAAAGCTATCATCGACATAACACTTAGCGACTAGCTCTTCTTCACCTCCGTATACAAGAAACATATCCTTAGTTCTTCTTAAGTACTTAAGGATATTCTTGATCGCTATCCATTGTTCCGAACCTGGATCAGATTGGTACCTACTAGTCAAACTAATAGCATGTGCCACATACGGTCTTGTACATAGCATGGCGTACATTATAGAGCATATGGCTGAGGCATAGGGGATCTTATCCATTATCTCTCTTTCTTCCACCGTAGAGTCTTACTCAATGTCTTGCCTTGCAACCTAGGTAAGAACCCCTTCTTACTTCCGTGCATATTAAACTTCTTTAATATCTTATCAAGGTATGTACTCTGTGATAGCCCAATTAGGCGCCTTGATCTATCTATATAGATTTTAATGCCTAATATATATGAAGCTTCACCAAGGAAAACGGCGTTCTAGTCATCTTGCCCATAAGGCATGGCTTACATGTATCAAATGATTCAAAATCAAGTGATTCCAAAAGTCCATCAGAATGGAGTTTCTTCATGCGTTTAACACCAATATGACCTAGACGGCAGTGCCACATATATCAGATATATCATTATCAAGTTTAATCCTTTTAGCATCAACATTATGAATATGCGTAATACTACTATCGAGATCCAACAGAAATAAACCATTCAACACATGTGCATGACCATAAAAGGTATCATTCATATAAATCGAACAACCATTGTTTTCAGACTTAAACGAATAACCACTTTGCATCAAAAATGATCCGGATACAATGTTCATGCTCAGTGCAGGCACCAAATAACAATTATTCAGATTTATAACTAATCCCGATGGCATACGGAGAGGTAGCGTTCCGATGGCGATAACATCAACTCTTGATCCATTGCCGACCCGCATCATGACCTCATCCCTTGCTAGCTGTCGCTTGTTCCGCAGCCCCTAAACCGAGTTACATATATTAGCAACCGATCCCGTATCAAATACCCAGGTGCTACTGCGAGTACTAGTCAAGTACACATCAATAACATGCATATCACATATACCTTTGTTTGCCTTGCCGGCCTTCTTGTTCGCCAAATACTTGGGGCAGTTGCGCTTCCAATGGCCAGTCCCCTTGCAATAGTAGCACTCGGTATCAGACTTAGGGCCAGCTCGGGGTTTCTTTTCAGGTGCGGTAACAGATTTTCCGCCCTTCTTTCCCTTCTGCTTGCCTTTCTTGTCCTTCTTGAAACCGGTGGTCTTATTGATCATCAACACTTGATGTTCTTTCCTAATCTCCACTTCTGCAGTCTTAAGCATTGACAGAAGCTCGGGAAGAGAATTCTTCATGCGTTGCATATTATAGTTCATCACGAAGCTCTTGTAGCTAGGTGGCAGAGATCGGAGAACACGATGTATGCCTAAGTCAATGGGAATCGTTATTCCCAAGGACACAAGCTTATCAGCGTACCCAAACATTTTGAGTACATGCTCAGTAACAGAACTATTCTCCTCCATCATGCATCTAAAGAACTTTTCAGAAGCACTATAACTCTCTACAGTAGCATGGGTATCTAAAATCATTTTCAATTCTCCCATGGTATCAAAGGCATTGCCATTTTCAAAATGCTTTCGAAGTTCTGGCTCTAGCCCATACAGTATGCCGCAATGAACTAAGTTGTGGTCCTCCTGACGAGTTATATAGACATTCTTTTCCTCGTTAGGGGCATCAGGAGCTGGTGGGGGGCCTAGCGGCGCCTCTAGCACATATTGCTTTTGTGTAGCAGTGAGGAGAATCCTCAAATTCATAGCCTAGTTGGTGAAGTTGCTACCATTCACAGCAAGTTTCTCTTTCTCCATGAACACATTGAAATTAAAAGTAGGTGGTGCCATCTACAATAGAATTTGTAAAGTATATTTAGACTAAGTTTATGATAGATTGAGTTCAACTAATCTAAATTACTAATGAACTCCCACTCAAAAACGACATCCCTCTTGTCTATTTGGTGATTACATGAACCAAATCCACTACACCAAGTCCGATCATCACGTGAGTCGTTGTAGCTTCAAAAGCGAGCATCTATATGGGAATCATATCAACTATATGACTCATGCTTAACCTTTCGGTCCATGTTCTGAGGCCATGTATGTACATGCTAGGCTCGCTAAGTAAGAACCTTAGTGTTCGCGTGTGTAAAACTGTCTTACACCCGTCGTATGAAAGCGTAGAGTCGAGAACACCCGATCATCACGTGATGTCTCGAAACACGATCCATAAAATAGTGCATACTTAAGGAAGAACACAGTTTATCTTGATATCTAAATGAGGGATCATCTTATAATGCTACCAAAAATGCCAAACTAGCAATACAAGATGCAAACATCTAATGTGTAAAGTGAGATGATATGGTCCATGCATTTGATCTCTATCATTTGCATCATGGTATGATCTCTATCATTCCTTTGTGTGTAAGGCCAAGGTCTATGGAACTTACACGTTTAGTGTGTTGTAAGAGTATCTATCATACATCTACTTAGAACAATACCATATCAAGACACTAGCCTAGCAACGATCTAAACTAGACGCCTCTAATTTATCAATTGCAAGTTTTACGTGGCTTAGGGCTTTCGGAGATAGAACCGATCTTACCTATGAACATGAACCACAACGAGGATAACCAAGTTATTAGCAACTCGTTGTAAATCAGATATTGACTATAGTAGGAGAGACAGATACCCGCTAGCCACTTATGCAAAACTAGTTGCATGTCAGTCGTGGAACCGGTCTCATGTACGATGACAGGTAAGGTTGGTCCGGGCCGCTTCATCCCACTATGCCACCAATATCCAAAATACATAGAAGATGCAATAACATGATCATCATCGCCCACATAAAAACATATGTGTACTACCCATGCAAAGCACCTACGCATAGATCAGGCTCTGATACCACTGTTGGGTCCGCAGCATAGAAAACAAAAAAATTCCTACGATGAGAACTATACGCCAAGATCTATCTACTAGATACAGAGCAATGGGTGGACATACATCCATGGAGAACTTACCCTTGAAGACAACGAATTTTGTTAACGAGTAGGAACTCGTGCTTGATGTAGTCATACGCTTGCCAATCTCAAGATCGTGTGGAAGTCCGAGCGCCGCAAATCAACAGCGCATCCGTCCTCGCACACACGTTCATGCCACCGGACAACCTCCAAATCCTCGCTCCAGCAAATCAGTGGAAGCAGCAACTCCTTCCAGACGCAAGGCTTCTGGGAACATGTATCTCGCTAATCCGAGACCATGGGGGAATATCTAGAAGGGGAGAGAGATCCTTCACGAGGAGGTGTGTTTTGTGAGGGAGGAGAGGGGGGATTTTATAGGAGAGGGGGGCTCCTCCCCTCCCATGGCCGGTGGTCGAAGGGGGGGGGTTCCCCCACCTCTTCCTCATTCATGTGGTGAAGCTCCACTTACATAAATTTTGACTCCACCCAAAATTACACTCACATGCATTAAATTTCCACCAAATTTAATGCAACTCTCATTTAATAAAACTCTTTTATTTATTTTATTCAGATTTTTTTTAATTACTTTAATTAACAAACATTCACATAAAACCCTTGAAACATTTGAATATCACATGCAGAACCACTTTCTGCAATTTCACCCGAAAAAATTCCAGTTTCTATAGAAACATTTCTTGCGTTTTGTAGACCTTTTGTCTGAAACATATGTGCTCCTAAATGGTGTCCGGTAACCCTTAAGTGTGTCACCCTATGGTTCGCGAATAATGCAGACATGATTGAGACTCCTCTCAGATCAATAATAAGAAGCGGGACCTGGAGATCCATACTGACTCCTGCACATTCAACGATGACTTCTATGATCGTGAGAACCTTTAACGCTAGTAACTTAATCCCTTTGTCTCATGATATAATATATGTCCGAGATTCGATCATCGGTATCCAAATACCTAGTTTGATCTCGTTACCGACATGCACTCTTTTCTCGTTCCTATGATATAACATTCTAGTGATCACATCACTTGCTTGCAAGCTACCTTAATGTGATATCACCGAGAGGGCCTAGAGTATATCTATCCGTCATCGGGATTAACAAATTCCACTCTTGATCCATGAGCCTCAACATAACACCTTTGTAGCACTGAACCTAGCTTTATAGTCACCCTGTTACGGTGTGATGTTATCAAGATACTCTTTCGGTGTCAGCAATTAACATGATCTCATGGTATAAGGATAAAGATTACTTCGTATGATGTTATAGCAATATAAACATAATGACTTGATCGTAATGCTATACTTCGGATGAATGTTCATCACATCATTTCACAAATGCTGTGACCTTGTTATTAACAACATCCAATGTCCATGATCAGGAAACCTTGATCATCTTGTTAATCAACAAGCTAGTCTATAAGAGAGGCATAACTAGGAACCCTTTTTGTTTATTAAACACACATGTATTGACGTTTCCTATTAATACAATTATAGCATGCAAAATAAACATCTATCATATACAAGGAAGACATAATAAAAAATTTATTATTGCCTCTCAGGGCATATTTCCTTCAAGATCCTCACGGATGCGACTAAGCACACCCTTGGCCTTCGTCAACGTCCCCTGAAGGGAAGCGCTGCGGTCCTCGACTACGGAAATGGCACCAGCCACTGCATCTGCTTGGCGAAGGGACTGGGCATCAAAGCTCAGGCCACCGGCGTCTGCATACACAAGGTGTTAGCACAACAATATGACGTCAAACAAGGAGCAACGCAAAATCAAAACTGACAATTTCCTGAGAGGGCCTTAGAAATCGAGAAAAGTTGTTCTTCGAACAACTTCTCCCTTTCAGCGGTGGAAGAGTGCAAATCCTCTTCACGCTTTCACGACTCTTCCAAGGCTGCGATTGCCTCGTCGCGTTTTTGCTCCGCCATGGCAAGCCCCTTCTCGAGGGACGTCATGTGACGGAGAAGCTCATTATGCTCACCTAAAAAGGATGGGCCATATCAACACTTGAGTTGACAAATTTCTAGAAGGCAAAGACAAAGTCGAAAACTAACCTTCGACTGCGCGATAGCGATTGTCCAGCAGGGCGTGTTGTCGACCCATATCAAGAACTTGCTCCACGAGCTGTGCAGCTTCCTTCACAATGAGCTACACCAAGGGAGAACAAATACTCAGTGGCAACATAAAGTATAAAAATCGACTGCCATGCAGCAAGAAAGGCACTCACATGTTCCTCCAGGGACTCCGAAGATGTTTGCCGAGCAGTCATCCGTGCAACCATCTGGTGCTCCCCAGCATGTGGGGAACTCGAAGAATTGGCGCCGGAGTGGGCCGCCACTAGAGGAGAAGGAGGTTGATCGGCCGCCTCCTAGCCCTTGGAGTCTGCGACTCTAGATTCCTTCACAAATTGGACGTCGTTAGAAGACGACGACGCCGCTTGACTACAAAACACATCCAGCAAAAACTTCAGAAAAAAAACTCCAAAAGGAAACCAAGACGAGGTCGCGAAGGCAGGATTCACTAGTTAAATTTATCAAGGTCGAAGGATTCCTCCTCTGACGACTCCTTCGGTAGTCACAGCTTCTTACGAGCAGGAGGAGCCATGGCACGCACAAGAACAGCGGGGATCGGCTCCTCTGTAACAACAGAAGGACCTTCCGGCGTCGTCGGTGAAGATGCATCCGAGTCCTCTCTACGAGAACGCTTGCGAGTATCATGGCCGCTAGAATCGGGGGCTCCCTCTTCTTCTTCAATTGGGACGGTTGATTCCGCCTCATCCTCTTCCTCCACTTCGTGAGGGATAACCCCTTTAGGACGAGGAGGCAAATTGGAAGACACCTTCCAATCCTGCATTCAGAAGATACATCATTATATATCAAGTACTTGGTTGTAATCGACAAAGAAACTACTTCACAGTACGGTTCTACCTCAGGAGGAGGGTTAGAGGCATCGAATGGAGGCACGACTGGCTCGCCTGGGAGAACCTCCTTGGTAGTATGCTTGGTCACCAATCGCAACCTCCTATCTACCTCACCCGCAGAAAATTCCGCAGATATGCGAGTGACATCGCTCGCCCCAGCCCAATGGTACATCGGGTGGGCTCTGGCCTACAGAGGCTAAACATGGCGGCGCAACCACATGCGAATGAGAGCGGAGCCACCCTCTTATTTGCCGATGCAGCTTTCGAGGTCATAGACGCGCTGATACAGCACCTCCGTTTCCTCGGATTCGCCAGGCATCACGACATTCTTCCAGGAGCGCCTCCTTTTGCAAGTAACCGTGGGGTCGAAAGGTGCGAGTCCGAAGTGCTCTCTGTCGGCCTTCTGTTCGCGGTTGTAGAACCACTTGTCCCTCCACCCTTGGACAGATGCGGTGAGCTTAATGTTGAAATAGACGGCGGAGGAGTCAACGTGGATTCCGCAGCCTCCTACGTCGTAGACTACCGAAGCGGACGCCGACTGACGTTTAAGCTTAAAAAGCCTCTTGAAGAGGCCGAGGTGTGGCTCGATTCTGAGCCAGCACTCGCAGAGAGTGATGAAGCAAGAGATGTGGAGAATGGAATTTGGGGACAGCTGGTGCAGCTAGAGCCCATAGAAACAAAGAAGACCCCTGAAGAAAGGATGCAGGGGGAGAGAGAGACCTCAGATGATGAATGCAAGGAGCATCACCCGGAAACCTAGAGGAGGACAAGGGATTACCTCGTCGCTAGGCACTCGCGAGTCATCTTCCGCGGGTGGAAGAGCTCCATCTTGACGATGAAGATGAAGCTCGTAAGGCTTGATGATGGACGCGCGCCAGGCGCGGTTGGTGACACGGGTACCCGCACCCTTCTTCCTCCCAGCGGCGGCGGCGCTGGTGCCCACGGTGGTGGTGCCGCCCTTCTTCTTGTTGGCGGCAATGATGGCTGCAGATCCAGTACCGTGAAGAGGAAGCGTGAAGAGGAAGTAACTGGGGAAAACACGGAGTTGGTCCAGTACCGTGAAGAGGAAGCGCGTAAGGAAGCAGAGAGAACAGCAATGGCGAAGTAGGCACGAGCAAGAAGAGAGATGGGGAAAATTACCACCGTTGCGCTGCTACTTAACCTCCTCGCGGATGCCATCCAACGGCCAGCAGAAACCCTAATGGATGCGTGGCGTACATCTCCATCGACGTGTGGCGAGGGTGAATCATGAACCATCCCGCACTACCCCCATTACATGCGGAAATCGAGGAGACGCAATTAAAACAGAAGATTACACACGCCTAGTCCAATCAAAGTCAGAATTTGGGACCCACCGCTCGTCACGTCCCGTCAAAACCACTCACGCGGGCAACTGAAGTCATCACGTCGTTAGCACTGACGTCACGAACTCAACGAAAACAAATTTTTTAACTACTTTAGTCCTTGGTCGAGTCTTCAACTCAATCAAGCACTCAGGGGCTACTCCCATAGGGAGCATTGGTCGCGCACCTTACGATTATTTTTGTGTACGTGTATGAGCATTCAAGACAAACCCATTACTCGAATCTATGATTTGATTGTGAATTACGGGTTACTCCCATAGGGAGCGCTGGAAGCACATTCAACTGAAACAAGCAACAAAAGACGACAACAGTCGCAAAAGGTTTTTAGTCCCCACTCGAGTCTACGACTCGAATAGGCACTCGGGGGCTACTCCCATAGGAAGCGCTGGTCGCGCACCCTATGATTATTTTATTCCTTGTACATCGTACTGTGTGTCGACAACATCCACACTAAAATGCTATGGCGACTCCGCCTCATATTTTCCATGCAAAGAGACTGCGTCTCTTGGGCGACCCGAATCATCTCCGCGATGACAAAATTTCGGACGCCGCACTTACAACGTGAAGATAATACTTGAATAAGTCCTGGCACCGCATCTGCTGCGCACTACCAGAAATATATCCATGCCTACAGGTACGATGAATATGCCTTGACGGACACGTCGATTGCTCACACTTATACATTGGAATTCGACTCCTGTAAGACCTTCGCGGCATGAATCGAATTACGCAAGCACTTTTCCGAATTCGAGTACGGAGACTCGAGTTTGAGTAGATTGCGTTGTTTTGCCCTAAGGCAGTTAACTGATACCGATACATCGGATAAATCAGGCACGTATATCAACGATCCCTATGACATGAACAGAACACTCGAGAAAATGCTCAGTCACACACTCGAAAGGCTTCATAAAGTCTTCAGTCGAATCTACGATTACACTAGACACTCGGGGGGCTACTGGCATGGGTATACCCTACAGGTACTCGAGCTTGGCATATGTGGTCCAGATACGGCAGAAGCCCACGGCATTGTTAAGGCCCAATATAGAATTCGGGTGACCCACGGACTCTTCGATTGCTTGCAACACAAGAAAGTTTAAAGAGACGAACCCTAATCTGTAACCGACTCGACCTGCTACCTGAGACCTAGCCTATCTATATAAAGGCTAGGAGGGAGCGGCGAGGAGGACAATCACAACCCTAGTTTTCACCACCATCGCCAGATTGTATCTGCGCACCCCTGTAATCTTCGATTCCTTTGATAATTACAAGAGCAGACAAGCAGGAGTAGGGACCTCTACGAGGCCTGAACCTGGGTAAACCTTGTGTCCCTGTGTATTTGTTTGCTAGCCGATTGATGCCTCCAGCACTCCCTCCTTCTCCAAAACCCAAGTATATAACAATGGGCATTGACGAGTTAAACCCTCGTCAGGTAGTAACGGCCTTATCCGCCGAGGGTAATGGAGATAGCGTCGGCGCATCCCACTACTACTGCGTCGGTGTTAGCATGCATGTACCACCAACGAGTTGCTGGTGTGCCAACGCTAATGCTTTTTGCATTTAAAAACATGTGGGCTCCTGACGTTCTTCCGCCCATACACCTTTCCTATTATATTAACTAGACTCATCTCTGTGTTCTCCGGGCGTGGCCGTTAGACTGAACTTCTGACTATTGAACGACAAACGTCAACTTAGTATATATATATGTACAAAGAGGCCCGAGCCGAAAATAACGTTTGTCTTTACCATTGGTCATGCATAGTAGACCTCAGTTCGCGCATCCTAGCGCGATTGTTAGGCAGAACGTTCGACCACGCACAAGACCACGGGGGCTTGGCTAGTGGCTAAAAGGCTTGATGATTTAATGGAAAAGGTTGTCGATACCCGCAGAGGTCCTAGGCGGTTGCGGTCTACAACAGGCCCACGTGTGCGGCAGTGAGTTATTGAGTGAAAATGGTGTTAGGGCAGTAAATGAAAGAAGTATATGATGACGCACCATCGACAATTTCTAGGAAGAACAGAGAGCACGAGCAAAAAATTTAATGCAACACTATTTTCCTTCACACCGTCCATAGCCTTGTAGCCACCAGCGATATCAGTGTCGCAGTGTTACAAAGCGTCGCTCTAGAGGCGAATCAGGCACGCTTCTAGATACCATCGTAACACTTAGGCTCGTTCTAGAAGTAGCTTTAAGCGACGATGATAAGTCTGCGAGGCAGAACCTATACATTGCCTATCATGAAACCCAGAGATAACACACTAAACATTTGTGTCAATGGCTGTAAACAACTAAAAACCTAAAAGTGTGACTAGGTTTGTCGATACCGCGAGAACATTCCATGTTCCTAAACTATAGAGTAGTAAATCGCTCCTCGAGCAACAGTAGTAAATAAAGCACTAAAGCGTGCATAAGTACGGGATAGTACTAAAGTTTGTGGGCTCTAGAAATAAGATGTGAATCAAGCTCAGGAGAAGGGGGGTGCATAAAGTCTCCCACATGTAGGTGGTGCGATAGTCAACGAACAGGCATCAAGTACTTGGGTCCTAGGTGGATACAAGTGGGCGGGATAAAAGCCAGATCTCAACTATTACCCACCAGCGTCTTTTTGTTAGTTATATCTATTCTCAATATTTTAATTATCAAGTTTTAATTAGAACCATGATCATCTTCATCATTAGGCATGTGTCAACCTCTCAACAACTATGAAACTCAATAACTTTAACCAACACCTGAGCAAGCAACTACGGCTCGCAAGACCAACTATATAGCAAAACAATGGGCAATAGAAAATGACCAAGACAATATAGACTGTAAGGAGTATAAATGGTACGGAAACTAAATCATCGCAACACGGATAGCAACAGAGAGAAGTAAAGGCATAAAGCGAAAATAGGTAGAAGAGGGAGAATGCTCGCCTGAGAACCATAGCCGAAGATACATATCCTAAGAACTTATCGAATCTCACATCATCTCATTGTCCCATTCGAGAAGAAGCAAAACACTAAAAGGAAGAACCGGCATGATCATGATATGATGCATGACATGAAAAGTTAATGACGCAAAACATGTTTAAAATATGTTATTTTATAGCACATTCATGATAAAACATTAATGAAGTATTATTAATAAGAAACAATTATTTCCCAATTTTATTCATCATATTTTCCTTGTATAAACAGTTCTCGTTTTACAAGTTATCCATGATGCATGATGCAATTATAAGTACAAAATGCATAGTTGTAAAGGTCTCGTCGTGCTGGTCAATTTGGATGAAAATTTTATACGACGTGGGTCGTACTCTCCCCTTCGGTGGACCAACTTGGGAAGCAGACACGTGGTGATCCAAATCTCAAAGCAAACAGCCCACTTATCCCCCAATTTTCAATTACTGGGTTGTGATTTTGTTCCTTGACCCGCACTGCACGATGCTTCCTGCTTCTCCTCGCTGCCGTAGAAATTCTCCGGCTCATTGTGTCGTGGTTCTACCGGTGCCTGCTGCTCTCCTCTGGCGTCCACGCCGATGCTCCTCAACTGCCCGGAGGCGCCCTTACTCACCGCGTTGTCCATCCACGGCCACCCTGCTCGACGCTGTAGCTCCAGCCACGGCAGCCCTCGTTGACCATGTCGCTTGCAGCGCCGCCGGGGTACTGCCCCATCTGCTTGGCCCTGCTGGCTGTCGCCAAGCTACTCACCAATGGTATTGCTGCTTGCTCGCTGCAGGTCAGCACATGTGGATTGGATTACATATGAATGATCTCTTCATTGTGTGCCATTCAGTCAGATGCCGAGTGAGAGCAGAGTGCCGACGGATCCGTGAGACACCGGGAAGCAGAATTGCGGCGGCGTCGAGATCGTGCGGTGCCAGACATGGGAACGGGAATAGAAATTTGGTAATAAAAAATTAGAGAATAAATGAGCAGATGCTTTGAGATTCGGATCACCACGTGTCTGCTTCCCAAGTTGGTCCACCGAAGGGGAGAGTACGACCCGGGTCGTATAAGATTTTCTTCCCTCTGACGGAGTCTAAAGAAAATCGGCGTCGTGTGTAGCTAGATACCTAGACCTAACTTTGCTTCAAGATTCTGAGAGATTGGGAGCTCCGTCCGCTGTGTCGTTTGAAGCTAGAGGTAGATGGGACATCGGAGTTGAGATGAGAGTGAATAAGTTCGTAGGAGATCAACCGAGCTTGACAGGAGTTAGCGATGAACATAGGCAAAACACACGGAATAAACTGACAGAACTCAGACTGAAAATCACGGCACCGGTCAGTGTTATGGCTTGCTATTTCGAGGAAGATCACGAGCGCTGAGGCCATCGTTTTGAGTGAGGTTTATGGTTATGCAAAGCTGGGACAACTAGTAAGATTTAGCCACGAAGAAGCACGCCGGAGAAACACTAAGTTGGACATTAGCTTGAGGGATTCAGAGGAAGACAAAATATGGTGTCACGTGTTTAACTGACGAACACGTGTCTATATTTGCCTCCGGTTTTGACAGCGAGATAATGCCTCCAGTTTTGACAGCGAGATAATCGGGCGATGAGACAAAGCAATCTGGGGCTTCGTTTGAAGCGCCGGTGTGGTAAATTGAAAGAGGGATCAAAGGGATTGGAGGGGGTGCTTCTGGGGTTGAAGAACTTGCAAGGTAAGGCTCGGATCATGGCTGGTTTCAAGTCGGAAACACATTGACGAAGCTGACGGACGAACACGACAGAGATGTAGATATATTCTCCTAACTTTGGAGGAAGATTCCGATCAGATTGGTGCACCATTTTGATCGCGGTTTTCGGCTAGTGAAATCTGGATGAACCAAGATTGTAGGCGCTTGAAGATCATATTCTTAGATCAACAAGGTCGGCCGGAATTTTCACGGAAACAAAGGTGCAACTGAGGGCGCGTGTGCGGTCTGGTGTGTGTGCGTCGGGCGTGAGCTTAGAGAGCGCGTGCTGGCGAGCGCGGACGGTGACGATGGTGGAGTGGCGCCGATGAAAGGCAAGGTTAGGTAGAGATGGGGGTGAGGTGGAGGCTCACCGAGCTGCTTGCGGGCATGGTGGCGAGGCCGGGGAAGCTTGGTGACAGCGGCGCGAGGAAGACCGTCAACGACCAAGGGGCTAATTCGGTTGATGGGCCGGAAGAAAAGGAGAAGACGGTATCAGGACGAGGGCTGTTCGTCTGCGGTATCAAAGTTTCCGGCCAAGCGTATGGCGATACCTAAGTTTACTGAAATTGCCGCGTTTCGAGCCGCCAACTATCGAGAGGGGCCATTTCGATGCAAACTCATCTCACCCCTGCCAAATTCAAACGTTCCGTGAAACTGCCCCGTTCCGTGACGTGAGCGCCAACGCGGCAACCTCTTAGGCAAATCGAGGAACTAAGTGGATTGGATATGTTGACCAATTTCACAAATCCATTTCCACCTTTCCCCTAGCACCGGCGGCGTCGGAATCCACCCTCCAGGCAGGACGATCCCTTCGGGCATTTCACTTTCGATGCCAAGTTGCTGCGCCCAGTTGTTGCGCCCAGTCGCTGATCCCGAGTACCAATGGCGCATGCCGTAGCCGTCGTTGCGAGGCTCTAGCCCGCCTCCGCCGCCGACGAGCCGAGCAGCTCGGAGGATGGCAGATCCTACTACCAAGGAAGAAGAAGTTCTGGCTACAAGCGGGTGAGCTACCCTTCTATTTGCTATTTGCACTAATTATAACTACTAGCTGGCTACTAAATCTAAAATTGTTTGTTAGCCCAATGCTGACAAACATATTTTGTCCACAGTTTTTTGTCAAGTGGGATCTCCGCGGACCACTCTTACCTAGTTACGATAGTCCTTTTCAGGTACGACTCTAAGGGAAAGTGGTATGGACACCATTGTATCACGATGGAAGATGCGTTTGCGCATATCTGCACTATATCTGGTATATTTGCTGCTTTGCGTAATCATGATGAATTATGGCCGAAGCAGACTGCAAAGTTCAGCTTCATGGATGAACGTGACATCATGGTTCCTCTAACGTGTGACAGTCAGCTAATTGGGTTGATGAAAAGGTATGCTTCAGATTGCATGTTTGAGCTGAATTGTGATGTACTAGATGTGGAAGTTACTGCAACTGGGAGTCGCCCTTCTATTCTTGGACAGGGTGGTTGCTCAAACCCAATTAGCTCCTGGTAAGCAAAGGTCTCTTAGGGTTTGCATGTTTGTGCTGAATTGTAATTTTTGTTTTATTTACTCTGTAGATATTGGGCAGTTATGTAACAGTCTTGTTTCTTTGACAGGAAGCACCGCAAGGTTAGAAACATGACTGCCGGGTCAGTCATTTTGCTGCCCGAAGAAATTAAAAATGAGTGGATAGATGATGCTGGACATGATTCTGGTGCCCATTGTCCCGGCGATGCAGAGTACGTGAAGCTAAGAAAATTGGCACCGAGGAAGAGGAAGAAGGCAGGAAATAAAGATGCTAGTGGACGTGAAGGCTTGGTACCCAAGCTACGGAAGAAGGCTATTGGCAATGAAGATGCATAGTAATGTGTTGAACTTGAACCAATATATGTAATTCGGTTAATTCTGGAGCTCTGTGTGTGGTACTTTGCTGGGCGAAACAATCTACCCACATTGTCTGAGTAAAATGTACTGCGACTTAGGGTTTGGAAACGCCCGAGTCAGTAGTTGAATCCGAAATTATGTGATTGTGCCACTGCTATCTGGAAACACGCAGCAATGGTTCCAGGATTGCTAAGGGGCAGGAGGTCTCCAAATTCGATGGAATGTAAGTGGCACGGAAATAAATTATTTAAGTTGCTAGACTGCATGAAGCAGCAACTTATTTCAGATGCTGCACAACGACGTGGCAACATAAAAAGCAATGGCAACCGATAATGCCCAGATGCTTGATCCCGTCTATCTCACTGCTCCCCTGCTACTGCATCCCCTACGTCTAGCGAAGCTCCTGGATCTCCATTAACCTGGTGTACGTGCTTCCACTTTATAAATTGTGGTTGTGTCATTTGCATGTGGCACAATCCATGTAGATTACGTTTAAACAAACCACCAATATCAGAATACCACCATGATCAGACAAAAGGAAGTAATGCAGGATTAAGACAGATTAACGGGCGACCAATTTTTTTCTTTCTAGGACTCCGGGACCACTAGTTCAGACCGCTAGGTCAAGAGGTACAACTATTACAACTTAAAAAGGCACGGAGCTCAAACTAAATAAAACTAGTTATCACACATCTCCTTGATCTTCCTAATCTTAGCCCGATGGGCATCTTCCTGCGAGAGCAAGGATTGAATCGTCTGCTCCTTCCTTTTAACATCTTCGTTGCACAGCTTCAATTGTTTCTCTGCATTTTTCCTCATGCACTTGTTAATACTCATAGTTGTGAACCGCAGGACTTTGGCCTGGTGAAGATCATTCCTTGTTTGAGTCAGTTCTTGCTCTGCTTTAGGCTTCAAGGACAATGCCGCATCCCTCTCCTTCTCGAGTTTGCTAACCTTGTCTTGCACCCTCCTGAGATCTCGCTTAAGCTTGGTCGTGTCAACTGGGTCCCATAGCTTTATCTCAACACTGTCAAGAAGTGAGCTGACTACGGATTCTTTCAACTCAACAGTCATATCCCATAGTTTGTCTAGCGTTTTCTGCATCGATTTGGGCCACTCTGGATCTACCCATTTGACAACACCACAACTTTCACCTTGCATCATTGCACGATGTCCTTGACACCGTAGAAACCTCCTGCCTGTGTTTCGTCCTTCGAACGCTACAAATTTAGCGGGCACATATCCATGTTTACATAGTAGAGGACTGTCTTCATCCGTTAAACCGTGATAGTCGGAGTCATACATCGTCTGGTTGGCCTAACACATCATACGCGCATGAGCAAACAGAGTAGATCTAGCTCAAAAAATAGATAACTGGCCACAAATGATAGATATAGAGATGAGACGACTCACATCAAAATCACCGTCCATGTCGTCACGACACGTTTCCTCGCCGTCTCCCCTTGAACCCATGGTGAGAGGGGAGGGGGGTGGCTGTCGGAGAGGGGATTGGGATGGAGGGATCATCCGCTTGCGGCTATGCCAGGGTGGGAGTGAAGTGGGGAAAGTGGCTTCGAGGGGAAGAAAGAGAAGTACGGGGAGGAAGAGAAGTAAAGGGGACATGACACTGGGATATGGCCCACCGAACTCGTGAGTCATGACACTCACAACAAGGGAGCGCCCAGTGTTGCCAGTTTGTCCAGAGCAAGTGTGGCCAATCATGCCACAGAACAACCTACTCGCGGATCACTCTCACGAAGACCATTCCAATCGTCCAAGCGCCCTGATCGAATGGTATGTAACAATCATCAAGCAGAACAACTGTGTTAGGGCGTGCCTTCTAAAAGACTCGATCTAATGGCCACCCATTAGAAGAACTAACATGCAATCACACTGGGTGGATCCATGTGTTTTTCATGAAAAGAACAAACATGTAATGACACTGGTGGATCCATGTGTGGTTTGTGAGAAGAACACACATCCAATGATACTAGGTGTGGTTCATGAAAATAACACACATCCAATGACACCGATGGATCTTTATGTGGTTTGTGAGAAGAATAGACATGCGATGACTCTAGCTGTGGTTCATAAGAAGAACACACATGCAATGACACTAGTGGATCCATATGTGGTTTGTGAGAAGAACAGACGTGCGATGACTCTAGTTGTGGTTCACGAAAAGAACACACATGCAATGACACTGGTGGATCCATGTGTGGTTTGTGAGAAGAACACACATCCAATGACACTGGGCGTGGTTCATGAAAAGAACACACATCCAATGACACTGGTGGATCCATGTGTGGTTTGTTCACATGTAATGACACTGGTGTATCCTTATGTGGTTTGTTTAGAGGAACAGACATGCAATGGCACTGGGTGAGGTTCATGAAAAGAACAGACATGCAATAACACTGGTGGATCCTTATGTGGTTTGTGAGAAGAACTGACATGCAATCACACTAGGTGGATCCATGTGTGGTTCATGAAAACAACACACATCCAATGACACTGGTGGATCCATGTGTGGTTTGTGAGAAGAACACACATGCAATGACACTAGGTGTGGTTCATGAAAAGAACACACATCCAATGACACTGGTGGATCCTTATGTGGTTTAAGAAAAGAACAGACATCCAATGACATTGTGCGTGGTTCATGAAAATAACACACATAAAATGACACTGGTGGATCCTTATGTGGTTTGTGAGAAGAATAGACATGCAATGACTCTAGATGTGGTTCATGACAAGAATAGACATGCAATGACACTTGTGTATCCTTATGTGGTTTGTGAGAAGAATAGACATGCGATGACTCTGGTTGTGGTTCATTAGAAGAATAGACATGCAATGACACTGGTGTATCCCTATGTGGTTTGTGAGAAGAATAGACTTGCAATGACACTGGGTGTGGTTCATGAAAAGAACAGACATGCAATGAAACTGGTGGATCCTTATGTGGTTTATGAGAAGAACTGACATGCAATTACCACATGCAATAACACTGGTGTATCCTTATGTGGTTTGTTTAGAGGAACAGACATGCAATGACACTGGGTGTGGTTCATGAAAAGAACAGACATGCAATGACACTGGTGGATCCTTATATGATTTTTGAGAAGAAGTGACATGCAATCACACTGGGTGGATCCATGTGTGGTTCATGAAAAGAACACACATGCAATGACATTGGTGGATCCATGTGTTGTTTGTGAGAAGAACACACATCCAATGACACTGGGTGTGGTTCATGAAAAGAACACACATCTAATGATATTGATGGATCCTTATGTGGTTTGTGAGATAAACAGACATGTAATGACTCTAGCTGTCGTTCATGAGAAGAACACACATGCAATGACTCTTGTGGATCCATATGTGGTTTGTGAGAAGAACAGACATGCGATGACTCTAGCTTTGGTTCATGAAAAGAACACACATGCAATGACACTGGTGGATCCATGTGTGGTTTGTGAGAAGAACACACATCCAATGACACTTGGTGTGGTTCATGAGAAGAACACACATCCAATGACACTGGTGGATCCTTATGTGGTTTGTGAGAAGAACAAACATCCAATGACACTGTGTGTGGTTCATGAAAAGAACACACATCCAATGACACTCGTGGATCCTTATGTGGTTTGTGATAAGAACAGACATGCAATGACACTGGGTGTGGTTCATGAAAAGAACATAAATGCATTGACACTGGTGGATCCTTATATGGTTTGTAAGAAGAACTGACATGCAATCACACTGGGGGGATCGTTGTGTGGTTCATGGAAAGAACAGACATACAATGACACTGGTGGATCCATGTGTGGTTTGTGAGAAGAACACACATCCAATGACACTGGGTGTGGTTCATGAAAAGAACACACATCCAATGACACCGGTGGATCTTTATGTGGTTTGTGAGAAGAACAGACATGCGATGACTCTAGCTGTTGTTCATGGGAAGAACACACATGCAATGACACTGGTGGATCCATATGTGGTTTGTGAGAAGAACAGACATGCGATGACTCTAGTTGTGGTTCATGAACAGAACACGCATGCAATGACACTAGTGCATCCATGTGTGGTTTGTAAGAGGAACACACATCCAATGACACTGGGTGTGGTTCATGAAAAGAACACACATCCAATGACACTAGTGGATCCTTATGTGGTTTGTGAGAAGAACAGACATCCAATGACACTGTGTGGTTCGTGAAAAGAACACACATCCAATGACACTGGTGGATCCATGTGTGGTTTATTTAGAAGAACACACATGCAATGACACTGGTGTATCCTACAGACATGCAATGACACTAGGTGTGGTTCATGAAAAGAACAGACATGCAATGACACTAGTGGATCCTTATGTGGTTTGTGAGAAGAACTGACATGCAATCACACTGGGTGGATCCATGTGTGGTTCATGAAAAGAACACACATCCAATAACACTGGTGGATCCATGTGTGGTTTGTGAGAAGAACAACATGGAATGACACTGGGTGTGGTTCATGAAAAGAACACACGTCCAATGACACTTGTGGATCCTTATGTGGTTTAAGAAAAGAACAGACATCCAATGACATTGTGTGTGGTTCATGAAAATAACACACATCCAGTGACACTGGTGGATCCTTATGTGGTTTGTGAGAAGAACAGACATGCAATGACTCTAGATGTGGTCCATGACAAGAATAGACATGCAATGACAGTTGTGTATCCTTATGTGGTTTGTGAGAAGAACAGACATGCAATGACTCTGGTTGTGGTTCATCAGAAGAATAGACACGCAATGACACTGGTGTATCCCTATGTGGTTTGTGAGAAGAACCGACTTGCAATGACACTGGTGTGGTTCATGAAAAGAACAGACATGCAATGAAACTGGTGGATCCTTATGTGGTTTGTGAGAAGAATAGACATGCGATGACTCTAGCTGTGGTTCATAAGAAGAACACACATGCAATGACACTAGTGGATCCATATGTGGTTTGTGAGAAGAACAGACGTGCGATGACTCTAGTTGTGGTTCACGAAAAGAACACACATGCAATGACACTGGTGGATCCATGTGTGGTTTGTGAGAAGAACACACATCCAATGACACTGGGCGTGGTTCATGAAAAGAACACACATCCAATGACACTGGTGGATCCATGTGTGGTTTGTTCACATGTAATGACACTGGTGTATCCTTATGTGGTTTGTTTAGAGGAACAGACATGCAATGGCACTGGGTGAGGTTCATGAAAAGAACAGACATGCAATAACACTGGTGGATCCTTATGTGGTTTGTGAGAAGAACTGACATGCAATCACACTAGGTGGATCCATGTGTGGTTCATGAAAACAACACACATCCAATGACACTGGTGGATCCATGTGTGGTTTGTGAGAAGAACACACATGCAATGACACTAGGTGTGGTTCATGAAAAGAACACACATCCAATGACACTGGTGGATCCTTATGTGGTTTAAGAAAAGAACAGACATCCAATGACATTGTGCGTGGTTCATGAAAATAACACACATAAAATGACACTGGTGGATCCTTATGTGGTTTGTGAGAAGAATAGACATGCAATGACTCTAGATGTGGTTCATGACAAGAATAGACATGCAATGACACTTGTGTATCCTTATGTGGTTTGTGAGAAGAATAGACATGCGATGACTCTGGTTGTGGTTCATTAGAAGAATAGACATGCAATGACACTGGTGTATCCCTATGTGGTTTGTGAGAAGAATAGACTTGCAATGACACTGGGTGTGGTTCATGAAAAGAACAGACATGCAATGAAACTGGTGGATCCTTATGTGGTTTATGAGAAGAACTGACATGCAATTACCACATGCAATAACACTGGTGTATCCTTATGTGGTTTGTTTAGAGGAACAGACATGCAATGACACTGGGTGTGGTTCATGAAAAGAACAGACATGCAATGACACTGGTGGATCCTTATATGATTTTTGAGAAGAAGTGACATGCAATCACACTGGGTGGATCCATGTGTGGTTCATGAAAAGAACACACATGCAATGACATTGGTGGATCCATGTGTTGTTTGTGAGAAGAACACACATCCAATGACACTGGGTGTGGTTCATGAAAAGAACACACATCTAATGATATTGATGGATCCTTATGTGGTTTGTGAGATAAACAGACATGTAATGACTCTAGCTGTCGTTCATGAGAAGAACACACATGCAATGACTCTGGTGGATCCATATGTGGTTTGTGAGAAGAACAGACATGCGATGACTCTAGCTTTGGTTCATGAAAAGAACACACATGCAATGACACTGGTGGATCCATGTGTGGTTTGTGAGAAGAACACACATCCAATGACACTTGGTGTGGTTCATGAGAAGAACACACATCCAATGACACTGGTGGATCCTTATGTGGTTTGTGAGAAGAACAAACATCCAATGACACTGTGTGTGGTTCATGAAAAGAACACACATCCAATGACACTCGTGGATCCTTATGTGGTTTGTGATAAGAACAGACATGCAATGACACTGGGTGTGGTTCATGAAAAGAACATAAATGCATTGACACTGGTGGATCCTTATATGGTTTGTAAGAAGAACTGACATGCAATCACACTGGGGGGATCGTTGTGTGGTTCATGGAAAGAACAGACATACAATGACACTGGTGGATCCATGTGTGGTTTGTGAGAAGAACACACATCCAATGACACTGGGTGTGGTTCATGAAAAGAACACACATCCAATGACACCGGTGGATCTTTATGTGGTTTGTGAGAAGAACAGACATGCGATGACTCTAGCTGTTGTTCATGGGAAGAACACACATGCAATGACACTGGTGGATCCATATGTGGTTTGTGAGAAGAACAGACATGCGATGACTCTAGTTGTGGTTCATGAACAGAACACGCATGCAATGACACTAGTGCATCCATGTGTGGTTTGTAAGAGGAACACACATCCAATGACACTGGGTGTGGTTCATGAAAAGAACACACATCCAATGACACTAGTGGATCCTTATGTGGTTTGTGAGAAGAACAGACATCCAATGACACTGTGTGGTTCGTGAAAAGAACACACATCCAATGACACTGGTGGATCCATGTGTGGTTTATTTAGAAGAACACACATGCAATGACACTGGTGTATCCTACAGACATGCAATGACACTAGGTGTGGTTCATGAAAAGAACAGACATGCAATGACACTAGTGGATCCTTATGTGGTTTGTGAGAAGAACTGACATGCAATCACACTGGGTGGATCCATGTGTGGTTCATGAAAAGAACACACATCCAATAACACTGGTGGATCCATGTGTGGTTTGTGAGAAGAACAACATGGAATGACACTGGGTGTGGTTCATGAAAAGAACACACGTCCAATGACACTTGTGGATCCTTATGTGGTTTAAGAAAAGAACAGACATCCAATGACATTGTGTGTGGTTCATGAAAATAACACACATCCAGTGACACTGGTGGATCCTTATGTGGTTTGTGAGAAGAACAGACATGCAATGACTCTAGATGTGGTCCATGACAAGAATAGACATGCAATGACAGTTGTGTATCCTTATGTGGTTTGTGAGAAGAACAGACATGCAATGACTCTGGTTGTGGTTCATCAGAAGAATAGACACGCAATGACACTGGTGTATCCCTATGTGGTTTGTGAGAAGAACCGACTTGCAATGACACTGGTGTGGTTCATGAAAAGAACAGACATGCAATGAAACTGGTGGATCCTTATGTGGTTTGTGAGTATAACTGACATGCAATTACGACATGCAATAACACTGGTGTATCCTTATGTGGTTTGTTTAGAGGAACAGACATGCAATGACACTGGGTGTGGTTCATGAAAAGAACAGACATGCAATGACACTGGTGGATCCTTATGTGGTTTTTGAGAAGAACTGACATGCACTCACACTGGATGGATCCATGTGTGGTTCATGAAAAAAAACACATGCAATGACACTGGTGGATCCATGTGTTGTTTGTGAGAAGAACACACATCCAATGACACTAGGTGTGGTTCATGAAAAGAACACACATCCAATGATACTGGTGGATCCTTATGTGGTTTGTGAGATGAATAGACATGCAATGACTCTAGCTGTGGTTCATGAGAAGAACACACATGCAATCACTCTGGTGGATCCATATGTGGTTTGTGAGAAGAATAGACATGCGATGACTCTAGCTTTGGTTCTTGATAATAACACACATGCAATGACACTGGTGGATCCATGTGTGGTTTCTGAGGAGAACACACATCCATTGACACTTGGTGTGGTTCATGAGAAGAACACATATCCAATGACACTTGTGGATCCTTATGTGGTTTGTGATAAGAACATACATGCAATGACATTAGGTGTGGTTCATGAAAAGAACATACATGCAATGACACTGGTGGATCCTTATGTGGGTTGTAAGAAGAACTGACATGAAATCACACTGGGTGGATCGTTGTGTGGTTCATGAAAAGAACAGACATACAATGACATGGGTGGATCCATGTGTGGTTTGTGAGAAGAACACACATCCAATGACACTGGGTGTGGTTCATGAAAAGAACACACATGCAATGACACCGGTGGATCTTTATGTGGTTTGTGAGAAGAACAGACATGCGATGACTCTAGCTGTTATTCATGGGAAGAATAGACATGCAATGACACTGGTGGATCCATATGTAGTTTGTGAGAAGAACAGACATGCGATGACTCTAGTTGTGGTTCATGAAAAGAACACGCATGCAATGACACTAGTGCATCCATGTGTGGTTTGTGAGAAGAACACACATCCAATGACACTAGTGGATCCTTATGTGGTTTGTGAGAAGAACAGACACCCAATGACACTGTGTGTGGTTCATGAAAAGAACACACATCCAATGACACTGGTGGATCCATGTGTGGTTTATTTAGAAGAACACACATGCAATGACACTGGTGTATCCTTATGTGGTTTGTTTAGAGGAACAGACATGCAATGACACTAGGTGTGGTTCATGAAAAGAACAGACTTGCAATGGCACTGGTGGATCCTTATGTGGTTTGTGAGAAGAACTGGCATGCAATCACACTGGGTGGAGCCATGTGTGGTTCATGAAAAGAACACACATCCAATAACACTGGTGGATCCATGTGTGGTTTGTGAGAAGAACACACATGCAATGACACTGGGTGTGGTTCATGAAAAGAACACACATCCAATGACACTTGTGGATCCTTATGTGGTTTAAGAAAAGAACACACATCCAATGACATTGTGTGTGGTTCATGAAATAACACACATCAAATGACACTGGTGGATCCTTATGTGGTTTGTGAGAACAATAGACATGCAATGACTCTAGATGTGGTTCATGAGAAGAACAGACATACAATGACACTCGTGTATCCTTATGTGGTTTGTGAGAAGAAAAGACATGCGATGACTCTAGATATGGTTCATGAGAAGAATAGACATGCAATGACACTGGTGTATCCCTATGTGGTTTGTGAGAAGAACAGACATGCAATGACACTTGGTGTGGTTCATGAAAAGAACAGGCATGCAATGATACTGTTGGATCCATGTGTGGTTTGTTTAGAAGAACACACATGCAATGACACTATTGAATCCATGTGTGGTTTGTTTAGAGGAACAAACATGCAATGACACTGGGTGTGGTTCATGAAAAGAACAAACATGCAATGACACTGGTGGATCCTTATGTGGTTTGTGAGAAGAACTGACCTGAAATCACACTAGATGGATCCATGTGTGGTTCATGAAAAGAACAAACATGAAATGACACTGGTGGATCCATGTGTGGTTTGTGACAAGAACCCACATCCAATTACATTGGGTGTCGTTCATGAAAAGAACACACATCCAATGACACTGGTGGATCCTTATGTGGTTTGTGACAAGAACAGACATGCAATGACTCTAGCTGTGGTTCATGAGAAGAACACACATGCAATATCACTGGTGGATCCATATGTGGTTTGTGAGAAGAACATACATGCGTTGACTCTAGCTGTGGTTCATGAAAAGAACACACATGCAATGACACTGGTGGATCCATGTGTGGTTTGTGAGAAGAACACACATCCAATGACACTGGGTGTGGTTCATGAGAAGAACACACATCCAATGACACTGGTGGATCCTTATGTGGTTTGTGAGAAGAACATACATCCAATGACACTGGGTGTGGTTTGTGAAAAGAACAGACATGCAATGACACTGGTGGATCCTTATGTGGTTTGTGCGAAGAACTGACATGCAATCACACTGGGTGGATCCATGTGTGGTTCATGAAAAAAATATACATGTAATGACACTGGTGGATCCATGTGTGGTTTGTGAGAAGAACACACACCAAATAACATTGGGTGTGGTTCATGAAAAGAACACACATGCAATGACACCGGTGGATCCATATGTGATATGTAAGAAGAACAGACATGTGATGACTCTAGCTGTGGTTCATGAGAAGAACACACATGCAATAACACTGGTGGATCCATATGTGGTTTGTGAGAAGAATAGACATGCGATGACTCTAGATGTGGTTCATGAAAAGAACACACATGCAATGACACTGGTGGATCCATGTGTGCTTTGTGAGAAGAACACACATCCAATGACACTAGGTGTGGTTCATGAAAAGAACACACATCCAATGACACTGGTGGATCCCTATGTGGTTTGTGAGAATAATAGACATCCAATGACACTGTGTGTGTGGTTCATGAAAACAACACACATCCAATGACACTGGTGGATCCATGTGTGGTTTGTTTAGAAGAACACACATGCTAGGACACTGGTGTATCCTTATGTGGTTTGTTTAGAGGAACATACATGCAATGACATTGGGTGTGGTTCATGAAAATAACAAACATGAAATGACACTAGTGGATCCTTATGTGGTTTGTGAGAAGAACTGACATGCAATCACACTGGGTGGATCCATGTGTGGTTCATGAAAAGAACACCCATCCAATGACACTGGTGTTTCCATCTGTGGTTTGTCAGAAGAACACACCTACAATGACATTGGGTGTGGCTCATGAAAAGAACACACATCCAATGACACTGGTGGATCCTTATGTGGTTTGTGAGAAGAACAGACATGCAATGACTCTAGATGTGGTTCATGAGAAGAGCACACATCCAATGACACAAGTGTATCCTTATGTGGTTTGTGAGAAGAACGTACATGCGATGACTCTGGATGTGGTTGATGAGAAGAAAATACATGCAATGACACTCGTGTATCCCTATGTGGTTTGTGAGAAGAACAAACATGCAATGACACTAGGTGTGGTTCATGAAAAGAACAGGCATGCAAGGATACTGGTGGATCCATGTGTAGTTTGTTTAGAAGAACACACATGCAATGACCACATGCAATGACACTGGTGGATCCATATGTGGTTTGTTTAGAGGAACTTACATGTAATGACACTGGGTGTGGAGCACACCCAAGAACGAACATGCAATGACACTAGTGGATCCTTATGTGGTTTGTGAGAAGAACTCACATGTAATCACACAGGGTGGATCCATATGTGGTTCATGAAAAGAACTCACATCCAATGACATTGGTGGATCGATGTGTAGTTTGTAAGAAGAACACACATCTAATGACACTGGGTGTGGTTCATGAAAAGAACACACATCCAATGACACTAGTGGATCCTTATGTGGTTTGTGAGATGAACAGACATGCAATGACTCTAGCTGTGGTTCATGAGAAGAACACACATGCAATGACACTGGTGGATCCATATGTGGTTTGTGAGAAGAACAGACATACGATGACTCTAGCTTTGGTTCATGAAAAGAACACACATGCAATGACGCTGGTGGATCCATGTGAGGTTTGCGAGAAGAACGCACATACAATTACACTGGGTGTGGTTCATGAGAAGAACACACATCCCATGACACTGGTGGATCCTTATGTGGTTTGTGAGAAGAACAAACATCCAATGACACTGTGTTTGGTTCATGAAAAGAACACACATCCAATGACACTGGTGGATCCTTATGTGGTTTCTGATAAGAACAGACATGCAATGACACTGGGTGTGGTTCATGAAAAGAACAGACATGCAATGACACTGGTGGATCCTTTTGTGGTTTGTGAGAAGAACTGACATGCAATCACACTAGGTGGATCCATGCGTGGTTCATGAAAAGAACAGACATACAATGACACTGGTGGATCCATGTGTGGTTTGTGAGAAGAACACACATCCAATGACACTCGGTGTGGTTCATGAAAAGAACACACATCCAATGACACCGGAGGATCTTTATGTGGTTTGTTAAAAGAACAGACATGCGATGACTCTAGCTGTGGTTCATGAGAAGAACACACCTTCAATGACACTGGTTGATCCATATGTGGTTTGTGAGAAGAACAGACATGCGATGACACTAGCTGCGGTTCATGAAAACAACACACATGCAATGACACTGGTGGATCCATGTGTGGTTTGTGAGAAGAACACATATCCAATGACACTAGGTGTGGTTCATTAAAAGACCACACACGCAATGACACTGGTGGATCCTTTTGTGGTTTGTGATAAGAACAGACATCCAATGACAATGTGTGTGGTTCATGAAAAGAACACACATCCAATTACACTGGTGGATCCATGTTTGGTTTGTTTAGAAGAACACACATGCAATGACACTGGTGTATCCTTATGTGGATTGTTTAGAGGAACAGACATGCAATGACACTGGGTGTGATTCATGAAAAGAGCAGACATGCAATGACACTGGTGGATCCTTATGTGGTTTGTGAGAAGAACTGACATGCAATCACACTGGGCGGATCCATGTGTGGTTCATGAAAAGAACACACATCCAATGACACTGGTGGATCCATGTGTTGTTTGTGAGAAGAACACACATGCAATGACACTGGGTGTGGTTCATGAAAAGAACACACATCCAATGCCACTGGTGGATCCTTATGTGGTTTATGAAAAGAACAGACATCCAATGACACTATGTGTGGTTCTTGAAAAGAACACACATCCAATGACACTGGTGGATACTTATGTGGTTTGTGAGAAGAACATACATGCAATGACTCTAGATGTGGTTCATGAGAAGAACAGACATGCAATGACTCTAGATGTGGTTCATGAGAAGAACAGACATGCAATGACACTGGTGTATCCTTATGTGGTTTGTGAGAAGAACATACATGCGATGACTCTGGATGTGGTTCATGAGAAGAACAGACATGTAATGACACTGGTGTATCGCTATGTGGTTTGTCAGAAGAACAGACATGCAATGACACTGGTGTGTTTCATGAAAAGAACAGGCATGCAATCATACTAGTGGATCCATGTGTGGTTTGTTTACAAGAACACACATGCAATGACCACAAGCAATGACACTGGTGTATCCTTATGTGGTTTGTTTAGAGGAGCAGACATGCAATGACACTGGGTGTGGTTCGTGAAAAGAACATACATGCAATGACACTAGTGGATCCTTTGTTGGAAATATGCCCTAGACACAAATAGTAGTAAGGACTACTATCATATTTCATATAGTTTATGATTAAGTTTTATATCATGCTATAACTGTATTAAGTGGAAACATCCATACACGTGTGATATACAAACAACCAGGGGTTCCCAATGAAACTCTAGTCACTAGTTCATTGGTCAATAGATGATCATGTTTCCTGATCATGTGGCATTTATGCCAGTTGGAAATGAGGTCATCTCATTCTAAGAATGAGATGATGAACCAATACCCATCCTAAACATCGTGACCCGATCATGTCACGAAGTTCAAGTTACAATGATTTGAAATGGATTCTCATAGACTATTCCTTAGACCGTGAGGCTATATCAATCATTGTCTCCCGAGAGTGCTTTGATAGCATCAAGCACCACTTGGTAATACAGTGGTTATAAAGGTGTGTTCATGTACTCGGAGGAAACCGTTGATGCAATATATGTCAAGAGCGGGATTTTTCCGTCCATGTGACGGGAAGATACTCAAGGGCCCACTCGGAGAAGTTATATCCAATAGCTGTGCAGCGTGTGATTTGATCACGGGGATATCACTTGTCGGAAGTAGTTAAGTAGCATTGTTTAGTAACGAGATTGAACACGACATGGTGATGTCATTGATCAGATCTCGGGCAATGTAAGTATTGAGTGACAAAAGGAATAAGACACGAATGTGTCGGTTCAAACAACGAAAGATCTTCGTGGAACGCACAGGGGTCACATGGCCATCCAGCTCCCTCTGTCGATCATTGGTGTGGGAGTGTCCCAGCCATGTCTGGAGTGTTCCCGAACCGTGGGGTATCACACTTAAGGGCTTGATGATGCTTAGAGAGTGTTTATAGGATCGGTGGAATCACCGAAGAAGAGTTGGGAGAAAACTGGAAGGGTTTTGGTAAGTCCGGAGGATGTCCGGAGTGGAGGTGGAAGGTGTTCCATAGCCACGGAGGTTGAATAATATGTGAATGAATGTTAAATGTTGATTTAATCATTTATTCATTATTATTTAATAAAGATAAAATCAATTTTAATGGTCAAAGGCTTAATGGGCCAATTTCCGGAGGGAGAGGGCCCATTAGGGAAAGGAGAGACGGAGA